>JAVJIX010000267.1:627500-940579 GCA_036785185.1 Paratrypauchen microcephalus
AGTTAAACAAACTGCTCTGCACTAAAAGTATTTGATACACTATCTAATGTTAGCAGCCCAAATCCACAGCTCACGCTCTGCTGCCATTCACAAGTGTGTAAACATAGGTTCATACGACGCAAAAAACATGGTGGTCCACTGGAGTTTCCACACTCATGAGTAAGAGCTCTTAACGACATCTCTACAGCCTCGGCTAACAGGCAAAACCAAACGTATTCATGCCTGGTGGGTGAGGTGTCTTGCCCAAGGACACAACAGTAGCAGTACTAATGAGGGGACTTGACCTGCAGGCCTTCGGATTAGTGAGTGGTCATTTTAGTTAGTTACAATAGTTACTTGGATATGAGTAAAGTCAAGATTAAAATCGCACATGTTTTTGCTTGTGTCAGTTGCTTAATATGGTTTTCTTTTCTAAATTGGGAGTCATGATTATGATGGAAAGTAGTTTGAGATAAGAAAGTGAAGTGGCTGCTTGAGAATACACAAGGCCGCAGTGTACTTTTGAATGTGTGTGGCAGTGCCGTTTCATCAGGCATTCAGTAATAGAATAATGTGAGGGACATGCACCATTTGCAGTAGGCACCAGGTTAAGTGGAAGCCGGCCATGTTGGCTGTTGGTGGGCACTTATTTGTTTGGAATGTTTTTACTTAAGGTCGTACTGCTACAGAACAATGATTACCGCAATGGGCTTATCAACAGAACATTTTGTGGATCATTTGTTAAAATGTAGAACAAGGCACAGCTTTATCAAATGCATCTCTCAAAATAAATCTCAGGAATTTTAATGGCACTTTATTTGTGTTTATTTGTGTCGGGGGTAAACCAGCCAGTTACCCCATGTCTCTTTAAGGCTCATGTATAGCTGTGGTATACATTACATCTGCACCCCAATATCAGATAAATAGTTGTTATTAGACACATCCTGGCTCAAGATACTGGCACCTCGGTTGGTTGGACTGTTAACAAATTTTGAAGTAAGATATAGCCTATTGCTGGAGAAAATATAGACAATTAATGATAATACTGAAACAAATGTGTGCCACTGACACAATAACCCTAAAGTTTCAAAATATTCAAAATGCACAATATAATTAAAACATGAATTGCAA
Organism: Paratrypauchen microcephalus; assembly: GCA_036785185.1. Classification (NCBI taxonomy): domain Eukaryota; kingdom Metazoa; phylum Chordata; class Actinopteri; order Gobiiformes; family Gobiidae; genus Paratrypauchen; species Paratrypauchen microcephalus. Next base: position 628,611 of record JAVJIX010000267.1, read on the forward strand.
TAAATAAATAGCAGAATGATACACTTTATTAATTTAAATGATATCTAAGCTGGTTGCTGCTTCCTGCCATAGGGTCGTGCTTTGATCAGTGAATCTAGTCCACTGTGATGAAATGCTAACCGCTCAGCAAATCTATATTAAGGGTGTAAAAGTGCTGTCAAAGCTACAATCAGTGAGTCACACACATCCAGCTATCCTGCACTCATCACACCCAATTAGTAATCCTGTACAGACGCATGGCTCCCTCTAGTGACCACTCAGCATACTGCTAAAGCATGGCACAGAGTGGTACTGCAAGAATAAGTTTACATTTGCACAATCACCACAGCAACCAAACAGTTTGGGACTAAACTGGGACTAAACCTGGATCTTGATCAGACTTAAACCAGGACTAGAACAGGTCCCAGCCAAACTACATTAGAACTCAAACCATCCATCCATCCATCTTCTTCCGGTTCCAGTTTGCGGGGGGAAACTGTCTAAGCAAGGACTCCCAGACTTCCTTCACTTCACTTCGTCCAGCTCCGCCGGGGCACCCCAAGGTGTTCCCAGGCCAGCCGAGAGACATAGACCCTCCAGCGTGTCCTGGGTCTTCCCCGGGGCCTCCTCATGGTAGGACATGCCCGGAACACCTCCGGAACAGATGCCCGGGTCACCTCAGCTGCTCCTCTCAGTGTGGAGGAGCAGCAGCTCTACTCCGAGTCTCTCATGTGTGACTGAACTCAGACCATACAGGAACAAAGCAGGGCAAGGGTGAACACAACCTTAGACATCTTTTTCGCTGTAGACCTATCCCTGAAAACAATGAGTAGGGGTAAAAAAGTGCCGGGAGTTGTTTTACTTGCTATTGATGTTTTATTCTGTACAGAGGGACAATTTGTACAAAATTAATCTAGATATATAACACTACATGAAACAAGGTAAATCATATATACAATATTAAATGAATCATATAGTACAGGTCACATACAAAAGGACACTTTAAGTTATTTTTTGGAAATAATATGTTAAAAGTAAAAGACTGCAGAGAGGCTGCAGTGAGCACAAGCCATCACTGAAGTCATCTCAACACAGATGAGTTATCAGCACAGAAATCATCGCGCACAGCTCGTACTCAAAGTCATAAAATCCATAGAACATCTCTCTCAGCAAGCAAGACAGGTTTATAAATGCAATGGAGTCTACAACAGAAGTCCGTGATGGTATTCCTCCAGGTTTAAGTACATGTTTAACATGGTTCTTCATTTACAGCTTTTTGCATACAAGCAAAGACAGTATGAATACAGGTACGTCAGTTTGTTTTCAGCGCCTGCTTCTGACGCCGTAAGGAGCAGGCTGTCAGTTCAGAGTATGGCCCAAACCAATCCACAGTGCAGACCAGAACACTTTAAACAATGGTACTGGGGCGGGAATATGGAACGCTAAAACTAGAGCCACACGCATCACTTTAGCGCTGTTCCATGAAACGCTACTATATAAAAGCTGAAGACGCAGGAATGACATGGAGAACAAGATCACAATTATGTCAACATAAATTTAATATATTTTAAGACTATATTTTCCAAGACATTTTTGTAATACATTGCCCCCATTTTAGGCAGCCTCACCTGTCTCAGCTAAACCAAATGTTTACCAGTCCATCTTCCCTGGAGAGGGAAGCCAGAGTACCATTGTTTAAACCGTCTTTCTAGTCCATTTTTCTTTTTTTTTTTTCTTCCCAAAATTGTCAATGAACGGAAAGAAGCAAGCACAAAAAAGTTGCAAAGTATGGCACAAACCAAGCCGAAAGTGTCAGAGGGCCCTCACCGGTGCTGGACCTGGCCAAGAACAGGCCTCAGTGTGCTAGAGAACCACAAAGAAGAACACAACCACAACCAGGCAGGAGTCCTCGTGTCAGAGACCAGGGGAGAGTCTTGGCACTGAGCGCAGACTGCCCCAGGGCAGGTCCTCTGACCACAGTGCAGTGGGAGAGCAGCCGTTCCCTTTCAGACAGAAGCAGGACACAGGTTTGGAACAGTGAGCCAGTCAGTTCCGGAGTCCATCCGATGAAAAGGAAGCAGAAATGATGGAACTCGCCGCATGTTTTTTCCGAAGTTCCACGTTTACAGTAACGATTTAGAAAAACTGTTTACACGACAATAGGTCCACTAAAACATTTTGATAGTTTAGTGATAATAGTGACATATTTTCTGGATCTCCCCACACAACACAATTCTGAAATTTTCTGTTCATTATTTCAAAGTGGAACAGCCCACTTTACAGCAGCTTTTTAACCAAACGGTTAATTACACAATTATTAATCAGCCAATTTGATCCAAATGGCTTCATTTTGTATAAATATACACACTAATTTAAATTATTTTATTTATTAATTAATAATTACTTACAACCCTTATGAGGAGTTATTAATAAAACAATGCACCAGTTTTCAGCATTCATTTTCCATTTATAAAAAGGCCCTCAAGTGTATCAGGAGCTTATTCTGAGCATACACTATTGTGCTATAGAAAAAAACACTGTCCCCCTCTGGTCTGGTATGCACACTACACTGTCCTAAATGTAAAAAAGAAAAAAAAAGAAGCTCTCCAGTTGTCAGGACCCTACTGTCGGGTAAACAGTGCCCCTCAGAGGAGAACATCGGAGCAAACAACACAGTGAAAATGGGAAGGGCTAAACAACCAACACGAGCCTCCTCTCCAACAGAAAAAAACCTGAGAAAGTCTGAGTAACGGGTCCAAACTGCAGGAATGAAACGAACTTAGGAGGGTGGAGCCAGGCCACCGTCACGGTGTAACCATGGCGACACAGAGTTCATGGCTGTCGGGCTTGGGAGGAGGGGCATCGAACACGGAGACGGCGCCACCTAGAGTCCGTCGTGAGTGGTCAGCATTTCTTCAGCTCTGCGGTGGGACTCCAAGGCTTTTGTGGTGTAGATATCCTGAGGCAGCTCGGACTTGCGTCGCACCATGGGCCGTTCTTTCCTCTGCTCCAGCTGCAACTGAGCACACCAGAGAAACACAATCAGTTTTAGCAAGAAACAAACCTGACATTACAAACTATCTATATTCTTTCTATGGGTGTTGAGTGTACATTTACAATGTGTTACAATGTGTGTAGAATCCCTCAGTCGTCCAGGTAGAATCCATGGCAAAAGGAGAAATTCAATTTGTCAACTGGACAAAAGTTTATTTGGTCGAATAGTTTCGCAGCTCATCCAAGCTGCTTCTTCAGTTCTGGTCAGACACTCATGGACACTGCCTATATCTGCCTGAAGGGAGGAGCCAACTACAATGAAATTACTCTGAAACTATCACACATATTTGTTTACAGTTTCTGTTAGTTAGGTATTCAATATGCAGTGGGAGTGGATGATGTCTGAGACCACCACTGTCCTCAAAGGTGAGGTACAGATCTTGGCCAGAGAAAAGAACTGGTTTGAGAGGAGAGATAAAGAGGCCATTTTTGTCAAGAAAGAGAATCCTTCCTTGAACAGAAATGGAGGTCTCAGACATCATTTGTCTCCCATTCCTAACTCTATCCTCAAACCTAAATCAAAACAAAGAAAACAATAGGGCAGCAGGTCAGGTCCAGAGGTGTGAAAACACCCATTATGGCCCTGAATGGCTCTGCTAACAAGACCCCACACTCCCCTCCCACTGCATATTGAATAGGCTCACCTAACTAACAGAAACTGTAAACAAATAAGTGTGATAGTTTCATAGTAACAGCGTCTGACCAGAACTGAAGAAGCAGCTTGGATGAGCTGCGAAATGTATTCAACCAAATAAACTTTTGTCCAGTTGACAAATTGAATTTCTTCTTTTGCTATGTTACAATGTTATTACCTCATCAAAAACATACCCGGAATGGTGTTTTGTTTCATTCATATATGTTTGAATAATCCTTTATTATTGGTTTGTCTCCAAAGCTCAAAATGATCTGTTCCACCTTGTGGAAGCAGCAGTTTACAAGTTAACAGCTACCTTTTGTTCAGTAGAGATTGGCAATCCCAGTCTGAAATTATCCAAATGATTCTAGTGAAGGTGCGTGGGTTTTCTCTTTGAAAAAAGAACTCAGCCAGAAAATGCAGGGTTTGTGTGTGTTAAACGTGTGAATGAAACAAAACACAACTCCAAGTAGGTTCATGATGAGGAAACATTATAACGCAGATCAGAAAGTAGTGTAAAATAGTCCCTTTGAAAGAGACATACTGTGCTTGTGTCTGTTATATACACTCAACAAAAATATAAATGCAACACTTTTGTTTTTGCTCCCATTTTTCCTGAGATGGACCCAAAGATCCAAAATTCACTCCAGATACACAACACTACTATTTCTCTCAAACATTGTTCACAAATCTGTCCAAATGTGTGACAGCGAGCACCTCTGCCCCGCCGAGACAATCCACCCCACCTCACAGGTGCGCCACATCAAGATGCCGATCCGACATCATGACCAGTGCACAGGTGCGCCCCAGACTGCCCACAATAAAAGGCCACCCCGAAATGTGCATTTTTTTTTTTTGCTTTATTGGGGGTCTGGGGACTCAGAACCAGTCAGTATCTGGTGTGACCACCATTTGCCTCATGCAGTGCAACACATCTTCTTCGCATAGAGTTTATCAGATTGTCAATTGTGGCCTGTGGAATGTTGGTCCACTCCTCTTCAAAGGCTGTTATGGACGAAGAACACAGGTGCATTTTATTGATGGCATTTTGAATGCACAGAGATACCGTGATGAGATCCTGAGGCCCATTGTTGTGCCATACATCCATGAACATCACCTCATGTTTCAGCAAGATAATGCACGGCCCCATGTTGCAAGGATCTGTACACAATTCTTGGAAGCTGAAAATGTCCCAGTTCTTGCATGGCCAGCATACTCACCGGACATGTCACCCATTGAGCATGTTTGGGATGTGCTTGACCGGCGTATACGACAGCGTGTACCAGCTCCCACTAATATCCAGCAACTTCGCACAGCCATTGAAGAGGAGTGGACCAACATTCCACAGGCCACAATTGACAATCTGATAAACTCTATGCGAAGAAGATGTGTTGCACTGCATGAGGCAAATGGTGGTCACACCAGATACTGACTGGTTCTGAATCCCCAGACCCCCAATAAAGCAAAAAAAATGCACATTTCGGGGTGGCCTTTTATTGTGGGCAGTCTGGGGCGCACCTGTGCACTGGTCATGATGTCGGATCGGCATCTTGATGTGGCGCACCTGTGAGGTGGGGTGGATTGTCTCGGTGGGGCAGAGGTGCTCGCTGTCACACATTTGGACAGATTTGTGAACAATGTTTGAGAGAAATGGTAGTGTTGTGTATCTGGAGTGAATTTTGGATCTTTGGGTCCATCTCAGGAAAAATGGGAGCAAAAACAAAAGTGTTGCGTTTATATTTTTGTCGAGTATATAATCCATGATCCCCGTGTATCATTGTTATTTGCACATATTAAAATCACAATATTCATCTAAAACTACTACTTTTAGTTAAGTCCGCTCACTTAAGCGTTAAAAAACTGCAGTGCCCAATGGGAGCCATCATCACCGTAAAAGTCATCACAAATGTAACAGAGCTGATCAGCAATATGGCATCTTGAAAATAAGCAATTAACTGCTCAAATATTCACAAATCACTCCAAATACAACTTTGAGAGTGGTGAAGAATGGTGAGGGGAAACAACTAGAACATGGTTGAAGTAGAGTTTGTAGAGTCTACTTTATTAGAAAAATCTAATGATGTGGGAGGGTTTCTCTTTGTATTGCAGTATGTTATAATGTGAGTGAATATTGCCCAATGAACCTTTCCATTCCACACATAACTGTAAACTCATGTATGAACTAGAGTAACTGGATGGCATGTCTATGGAAAGTGAAACTCTTCTCACACTTCAGAGTCAAACCCTCTGAGACTGAGATGTGATGTTCTGTCAGTATAGAAGTGGCTACAGAAGAGATCTGAAGATAGATTTATGTTTAAAATATATATTAAAAAAATCAAACCACACAAAATCAACAGATCAAATGTAATGGGAATCTAGAATCAGCAGATAACATGGTTACATATTACAATAAGCACAGTTTAATTAGCCTAAATAAAGCATGAATAAAGACTCCATTCAAAAATGAACAAACTGTTTATTAAAGGAAAAGTAACGTTTTTTACAATTTGAGCCTTATTTCGGTAATAAAACAAGTTGTTTTACTCACCCATAGCACTTTGGTGTCATATGGAGCATTTCCGGAGATGTTTTAGATTAGCGTTAGGCTAACACCGTTAGCCTAGCCTTATAGCTATAGCTCGGGGCATTCCCTGAGCATGTAATATGCCCCGTGCGGGCTCCAAATAACACAAACTTTAGCACTTTTCAAATCATAGAAGCCCGATGTCTTTAGTCTAGGATTTCGTTTGGTCAAAAGTGGCCTGTAATCCGAGATTGTAAAAAACGTTACTTTTCCTTTAAGAATGACTCGGGCTTAGTAACTAATACTAAGTACTTACATAATGCCCCAAACTTAAAATTTAAGTAGCTAAATAAGCCTGAATCATTCTTAATAAACCATTTGTTCAGTAGGAATCAAGTCTTTGTTCATGTTTTATTAAGGCACTGTAGTTATTATAAAGTAGTACGGACAATTCTTTAGTGAATGTTAAGAAATTGAGATTTACTAAATTATATGAAATGAAAATGGCTAAAAAAAATACACTGACTGAAATTAAAATGCAACTTAATAAAATTAAGTCTACCTAAACTAAGAAAGCAAAAGGACAAAAGCACACAGAAGGGATGTGATTCCAGTGTTCAGTCCAATGCCACATTTTGGTTTAGATAATTTGTCTGGTCTAAGACAAAAATAAGACTATAAAAGAAAATAAACTAAAGTACAAATAAACAAATCATATAATCTAGTTCTAAAATACTGTGAGAAATGACAGAGAGAAGGCAGGTTTACCTGAGTGGCGCCCTCCTCAACTGTCTTTTTTAACCTCTGAACATCTTCTATCAACGGGACATCCGTCTCCATTGCTACAGGACTATTGAGGTCAGAGGAATCAACATACAAAGAGAACTATGTGAACAGAAAGGGAAACAAAACAGAGGGTGGAGAAGAGCTTTGAGTGGCATGCAAAGAAGAACCAACCAGCACAATTCACTGACTGCAGCCGTGAATTCACACTTTCTATAGGATCTAAAATGGCTCTTAAAAAGTAAACTAGATTGTTTTTTATACTGATTGGATCATCTACTGTCAGTAACATAATTGTGGCTGGATTTCAGATCACCACAACACAACTGAGAAGGTACAAGCAATTTTAATATTGGTATAATGGGATATTGGGTGTATTACTATAATTCATGGAGTTTTGTTTGTATGATTTCCTTATGAAATTACACTACAACAAATACTAAAACTTGCTACCCTTGGCCCCATCATACCATTCTATAATTTAACAAGTAATATCAAAATGTGCACTATGTAGCCACCTGCTTGTGTCCATGTTGAGATTATTGCTTTGCCTGGAATGTTCCACAGTGAGGAATTAAGACGACTTTAACTCCATAGAGACAAGCAGGTGACACCCACAGGCCATGTATCTTCAGCAATAAAAGCCTGTAATTAAATCAATGCCTGTAGCGCTCGTAATTGAATAAATGCAAGATGGTTAAGGCCGACATTCCAGGCAAAGCAAAACACACAAGCAGATGGCAGATCCTTCATCAGAAAAGCTGCACAGTGCAATGTTAATTTCAACACCAAACTAAATAATAATGACTATACACACACAGTTTAAAATGGTGTTTTTATATTACTCAATGGGCAATTACTCAAATCGTAAACAAAGACACACCGACACGAGAGGACTGCTCACCTGTGGATTAGATTTGGCAAGGTTTTCGATCTTAATCCAAGCCTCCTCACGTTCTTTAGACTTTGCCTTTTCTCTGTGAACAAATGCAAGTCTTGGTTACAAAATGTGCATCAACAAAATACACATTTAACTGACTGAGGACAAGTTAAAAGGTGTTTTTTATTATCTTTTTATGGTTTCAAACTACTCAAATGGTCCGAAGTTATTCCTCACACATCCTAGCATCTTAATTATTTATCACAATGAGTTTCTAAGATGTTAGAGAACAATTAGCATGACAACTGTGCACAACGCTTTATAATAAGATACAGCACACAATCGTCTCATTTTTACCTCAAGAAGTGCTTTTACAACATATCTGTACTGGGGCATGACACACATGGACATAAATCAGGAACAGAGACTTTAAATATTCGCTGTGGGACAGAGGGGGAATCTTGCTCTCACTTGTTTTTCTCGGCCCTGAACTGCTGCGTGCAGTCGTCGAACAGCTTCTGGTTCATCTCCATGAAGAGCTTCAGAGCGTTGTAGATCAGACCGTGGATGGTCCTGGACAGAAGGAAGCACAGTGAGATATTTGAACCTCACCGGAACACACGCATACACCTGTGATATTTGTGAGCAACTTGGGTTGAGTATACATTACGGAACAGGTTTGTCTGCATCTGAGTAGCAAGTATGTACGCGTAACCCAATCTCAAACAATCAAGATCAGTAAATATGAATGTAAACATTATGTAAAAGGGGCACTACGTTAACTTTTTGGTTTGGAGTCTTCTATGGCTATGAAGCTTCACTGCCCGGAATGTTCCACAGTTTGACATAAAACAGCTGTACCTTAAATTTATTCAAACACATGTGGTTTTAGAGCTCAAAAATACTTGGTAAAACAGGCAGGGTCGCCTCTCCACAGCTCTGACCTGTAACTTGGATAGAAATATTTAGTGCCATACTGTGAAACATTCCATTCTCCATGGCGAAAAGCACTAACTATAACTAAACAGTTTTTCCCTTTTTTATTTGATTTATTTGATCGATTAGCTAATGTCCCAGGCAGCACTGTGTGGCCTCACTTGTTCCAGTGGGTCTTGGAGTTGCGGTACAGTGCTGGGAACATGATGGGCAGGATCTTGGCTGCATTGTCGCTGATCAGGCTCATGATGTACTCGTTGTTCCAGTAGTACAAGGCTCTCTCTGCCACCTGCAAGAGACCAAAGCATCAGCACACAGACTCTTGTATCAGGTGATAAAAGAAGATCCATTCTGATGATAAATGTGTATAGACTAGTATTATATATAAAACTCTCCAGACTCAAGCTGCTCACTGTGTCTACTCTAATTTTCCAGACTATGGAATCAGATACAGTGGTCCGCTGTTCACCTTTTTTGTTGTTTCGTGGATTTTTTAAATTCCTATTTGTATTATAGTGTATCAACGTGCATTATGTTCTGCATCCTGATTGGCTAAGGGACTGGAGACCCTTGCCGATTTGTCAGTCATTCTCCTCCGTGCTGTGTCTCCTGTACAGTGCAGAATGCGTTCAGCCAAATTTATATAAATGTTCGATTGCTTCAGTGTGACTCTGGAGTGCTGTATGTTTGCAAGTTTTCTCCCCGACAAAACCCGAGATAGTGGAGGACGACGAGGCCCAGTCAGAGGAACTGTGAAATACATGGGTGAGTCACTATTAATAATTTCTTATGTGTCCTTGCTCGTATGCTGATCATTCAAATTTAATTTGTTATTTCTAAAAGCATATTATTAAAAGCATATTATTATTTTTTATATAGAAAAGTACCAGTCTGAGAAAAGTGTAGAATGTGTGTGGTGAGGCGCTTACAGCCTTAAAATATGTAGAATAATTGTAAAATATAAAGCCGACTACTTCGCGGATTTTGCCTATTGCGGGTTATTTTTAGAACGTAACCACCGTGATAAACAAGGGACCACTGTAAGTGTTTTTTAAAATATATTAGATTAATAAATGAACCTTTTTGTAAATATTTGAGATTGTGGACTGAATTTACGTAAATACATCTCTGTAGCAGCATATATGTTTTAGCTTATGAATCCATTATTCTGTGATTCATATTGTACTTATTAGGGACCGAGCCCGAAGGGGGACGAAGGTCCCTATTGTTGTTGCTTTGTTTCCGTATTATTATTATTATTATTCTTGTTCATACACGCTGGGGCAATTTTGAGCATGTTCCCATGCTTCAAAACAAACGAAACTTTGCACGGGCATCACAAAGTGCTGCCAGTACGACCACACAAAGTCTCGTCCCTGGGGGACCTGGGGGTCCCTGGGAGACCCCCCACTGGGGGACCCCCAGTGGGGGGTCTCCTAGACCGTACCTCAGATGGGCATAAATTTTGGTAAGCATAATCTTAAGACGTTGGAGATGTTAAATTGCGAAGGATTTTCAAATAGGCGGTAATATGACGATACGGCGGATCGATAAAGTTAGGTATGGAATTTGAAACACTTCTCCTACACCGTACCTCAGATAGGCTTAAATTTTGGTGAACATAATCTTAAGACGTTGGAGATGTAAAATTGCGAAGGATTTTCAAATAGGCGGTAATATGACGATACGGCGGATCGATAAAATTAGGTATTTATTGAATGGGAGTGATGAGTTATGAATGGGAGGTATTTGTTGCTAGGCAACGCCCTGATCAAAGATCTTTGATCTTTGTACCTTTGATCTGATATAGCTGCAAGCAGCAATGTGGGGACAAGCATCGAAGGTTCATGTAGGCCTCAGCATGTAGGCCACATGCAGGGTCTGACAGGGTCTAACAGAGTCTGACAGGGTCTGACAGGGTCTGACAGGGTCTGACAGGGTCTGTTCTGACAGGGTATCTACAATGTCATGGCCACGCCCAACAGGAAGTGAGATAATTGTGCCAGGCACACGAAATTTGGTATGGGTGTGCGTCTCAGTAAGACGAACAAACGCAGGTGCGAGGTCCCGACCAACGCCGCTTGCGGCTTTAATTTATTCTTGTCATGATAAATGCCCTTTACATCTTACTCTATGAAAAAGAACATTTTACATTTTCTTGGGTAATAAACAATACAGAAGTAATAGTAGGTCACCTTTTTTCATCTAATCAGGGACATTGTTACTTGGGATGGGTTGGTGGCGAACGTTCTGGCTCTTTGAAGTGAACGACGGCAGCCGGCTCCTCGCTCCCGTCGATTTAGATTTTTTAGAGTGCCTTTCTAATTTTTTTCCTGCATTTTTTTAGTGAAAGCTGCACATGATCGGTGTGATGTTGATGTCGGTGTTGCGGCATCTGCATTTTGTTTCCATTCTGTAAGTTTGTGCAGGTTGCTTTAATGTAAATGGTTAATAGTTTGTCTAATTGAGATGGGTCTTTTTATACTTTTATACTTTATAACTTATTTTGGACCTGAACTATTGCTCCTGCGACCCGAAAACATGGAGAAAAGCGGAGAAAAATGGAAATAAATGAAAAAAACAAAACAAAAACAAAAACTTATTTTGTAGCACTCTGTTCAAGGTTGAGTGTGTTTGAAAAATAAAGCCATATAAAGGATAAACATTTGAGGTCATGTATGCTTTTTTACATTAGTAATTTATTTTACACACAGTTTTGCATTATTTTTGGTGATAAATTTTAGAAGGAGAAAATCTGAGGAGCCATTTAGCAAGCAGAGCCAAAAGAACTTGCTCTCCAAAAAAGAACTGAAATTCCCACTGTTAATTGTTACTAACAATCACGGGAAATCAACTGCCTGACACTATCCCAAACACTTTATTCTGTCATGGTGCATATTCAAGAGTAACACAATATAAATACAAACACAAATAGAAGGCAGAGACTGACTTGTGTGTCATAGTGCAGTATCTGTGGCTGAAAGGACTAAGTGGATGGGGTTAAATGTTAAAACAAAAATATATTCTTGTTTCTTTTTCATTTACACAAGTTCATAAGTCATAACCACACACAAATAAAGCATGCCTTGTAAAATGCACATATAATTAACCACCATCAGAGTGGTGTTCAGTATGATTGTGCATGTTCTATTCAGTTACACAGCAGAAACATAACGTATGTGCGGAGCGAGAGGAGGCAGGTACCTGGAAGTGCGGACTGGACACACACTTCGCCAGCTGTCTGAAGAGTGGCTCCTGGACCTTCACAAACTCTGAGGGCTCGATCACATCCAGGATCTCCTCCAGCTCATTCAGGAACATCACCTCTTTAGGACTGTGGGTCTTAGGCCAGTACTTTAGCAGGGCCATCACCACCTGCTCAGGGCAAACACAACAGAAAGAAGGGGGGATTAGTGCTGTAACTTGGGAATTAGTGCTGTAACTTGTGTTCATTATTGTATTAATTTTATAATTGTGATCTACATCTCTCTATCCCCACATGACGTGTTCATTTCAGCAATCTTTACTTGATATAAAGTTGTTTATTTAGTTGTCAAAGTGCGTATGTGTACGTTTACTTTATTTGGTCGGATAATACCTTTTGTAAATATTAATTATAACTTAACAAAAAATAATAAGCAATTTACAAACAATAAAAAAAAATGTCAGGAAGTGGAGAGTTCTATTATAGAGAATTCGTACTGATCCGTACTAACACACTAGGGAGAATTCCATTTTTCATTCTATTTTTATGGGATTTCAACCAAATAAAAATGTTTTCTTAGAATCTGATTTATGAGATGATCGATTTGGACTGATAATGATTTTCAATGAGGAGGTCAAATTTGAAACCTAAAACTACTGCCAAACTATTTAATCAATATTTGACGTACCGGCTCGGTCAGAGTACTGTCCTTTTCCAGAAACTGCACGACGCAGTAGGCCAACTGCAACACACAGCAAACAGGATCAGAACACAGAATACTTACAAAGACACTCTAAGGCCCAACACTTTTGACAATGTTTATAATGTACGAAGTGCTACTGATGAAACTCTACCTGTGGATGGTAGACACTGAGTGATTTGACTTTGTGCAGGGGCAATAGAACCTTCAACAGAAAAATCTTGTGCTCTTCTTTAAGTGGTAAGGCAAATCCGTTAATTATACTGTGGAACAAAAGACCGTAAGAAAAAAAGTTAGATTCAAGTTTAGTACAAAATGATATAACTAAAGCTCCTACCTTCCAAGTATCTCCAGCAGCTCTGCTATACCATTGTGATGCTCTGTTTCATAGATAAACCTGCACAAACACACACACTTTAAGATTTGGTTTTTTTACTTTCTAAAACAAAATACAGATAACCTGACATTTGTAACACCATCACCATGAGGGGAGTGTGAAACGATCATTATACCATGATTGTACAGGTTTAATTAAATCATTGTCATGGCCATTAGGTGGAAATGGAACAGTAGTAATTATGACAATAACCATGCTGCCATATTCTTTCATAATAATATGCTTCAGTCCATGCTGTTGACAGTAGAGGACGCCAAATATCAAATAAAAACATTCCATTTTAGAAGTGAGAGACAATTAAGCACACAAAAACATGTTTTTCCATATACACATTTGTTTAAGTGTAACATGCCAATGCAAATGTCTATAAAAAAAGGTAAAAATAAACTGTAAAAACTGTCCTTTTTGAAAGCTTGACCTTTGTGAAGGCTGAAAGGACCCACCTATAGAAAATATTATTGATCTGTTTCCTGATGTAAGCCCGCAGCCCCAGGAACTTCCCGTAGATGCGGTGGAGCGTGGTTTTAAGGAAGTCTCGCTCTCTGGGGTCCTCACTGTCAAACAGTTCTAGCAGCTGCAGGGACCAGAGCACCACAGAGTCAGTGTTATGTTTCACAACTACAACAACACAACACAGAGCATGTGGTCCTCACCTGCATAACAAACTTCTGGTCAATATATTTCTTTGCTATGTTGGGCTGAAAATCAGGCGATTCTAAAAACCTAAGGAAAAATTCATAGACGAGCTGAAAAACAAGAAAAAGAGAAAATTTACTGATGCAATGTTTTATTTCAAATTGGACTCGCACACAGCAAGAAAGGTTGCTGGAGATTTATATAGGAAACATTTGTATATTATGGATATTTTGTAGTATCCTGATAGTATGTTCAGATGTCAATCCAACAGAAATATTTTCAAACATGCGTTTACATTTTATTGTGGTTTAAGTCAAAGGAGAAATGATTGTAAAATTATCCACACATCTGGAGAAATATCACTTTATACCCTTATTTGGAAGTTTGCATATAGTTTATTCATCTTTAAACTGGTCTTTTTGCCAATTTTCTATTATGAAATTATATATGATATTCACAAAACATTCACGATAGTCAATATTTTGATCATCTGCCCACTTTTAGTCTGCACCATTGCTTATTCTAGTTTATAATGGATCATAATGGATTGCTAATAGTAGTCAGTCACCTGGAGATGTGGCCATGCAGCCTCCAGCGTGGGCTCATCCTCCTCGGGGTCAAACTCTGCTCCGGTGGGGTTGGACGAAGGCGGGAGGGTCCGGAACATGTTCACTGCAAACTGAAGCAACAAGAGCCAAACTCATGAATTTATACAACACATCCATTTCAACATACTCAACTTATATTTTAAAATAATTGTCAGTCAATATTGAAATACGCTACAAATGTTAAAGCCCAGACACTCCTCAGGCTGAGTGATGAAAATATAATGGACAGTTTCTTTGATTTGGGGAAGTTTGGTCTCCAGGCTATAATGCAGGCTTGGTAAAAATAGTGTTGAAAGTTGAGTCTGTCCTGTGTGTGGGCCTAAGGACTTGAGTCTACAGTGATGCGAGTGCGTTTTGTTCGCCCTCTCTCCATGTGACTGAGCTGCGAGCGGCTCCTGCTGGGATGGTCATGGGACGCTGCAGGTGGCCCATCTCCCAGCCTTATGTCAGCCAGAATACACAAGGTAGAGCAAGGTAGCTACCCAAAGATCAATGTTATCACCTTACAGTACAGTATTATCTGTATTACCCTACTGTTACTGTCCTAAAACATGAAAAACACAACACAAGTTTGAGGAGGTCCAAAGTTATCACTTTCCAAACATACCAACAGTGCACGTGCTGATTCTTGGGACTATAAAACCCGTTATAATTAGATGCCGACAGCAGACAGCACACGGCAATCTCATTTTCACCCCCAGAGCTGCTTTTACA
The DNA here is from genome assembly GCA_036785185.1 of Paratrypauchen microcephalus. Lineage (NCBI taxonomy): Eukaryota > Metazoa > Chordata > Actinopteri > Gobiiformes > Gobiidae > Paratrypauchen > Paratrypauchen microcephalus. Next base: position 643,664 of record JAVJIX010000267.1, read on the forward strand.
AAACATCCGTACAGGAGTAAAATGTATTTTGCCAACTCGTCCAAAATCAGGTAGAGACTCTTTAATGCAGGATTGCAAGAAATCTCACGGAGTTGAGAAATCATACTTTCTCTCTAGTGTTAACGCTGGATAATGATAATTTTCTGACATTAGCTACGCAGACACAGAGTGAAATGATACTTCTCTGTACTATCATATTATGCTGCTGTAACAACCCGCATCCCAGATCGTGGATTTGATCAGTATGGTCCATTGATGAGTATGGTCCATCAAAAAGAATCAACAGTTTCATTTGGCTACTACAGAGGGTCATTGTTCCCATATTACTTTATCGTCATTTTTTCCCCCAAAATATTTGTGGGCACCTTTGCAGTAGCATTAGCATTAGTTTTAATTAATATCAAAAATAAAAATGTACTGACCATGTGCACGACCTCGGGGTAGATGGGCTCGGTGATAACGTTGCGGTTGTGGGTGATGTACTCCACCATCTCACTGAGTGCCGCCCGTTTGACCTCCTTCCACTTGAGGTCGCTGAGCGGGTCGGACAGGAAGTCAAACAGAACGCAGCACTGACGCAGCTTCTGGATGAAGAGCTTCTCCTGCTCCGCTGGGGCCACATCTAACACACACAGAAAGATTAAGAATTTTAAAGACTTAAATATATGGCTCTTTTAATGCGCTTCAGCCAGGATTAAAAAGAGGGAATGTAGCCTGCGCTCTCTGGTCAGGGTTTGATACTACCATCACAAGTGAACCGGGGTTGCTAGTGCCTTATCCTGCGTACTGAGGACACAGACAAGTTCTGTCTCAGGATAAGGACAGGCCATACCTCATGTTAAAGCTCAGAACCTCCAGAATTGTGATTCACTGATTCATGACATGCTGCAGGTGCTGGGGTTTAGATAATGACCATTCACTGAGATTTAGGCTATACAGGGGGTCCTCGGGTTACGACGCTGATCCGTTCTTAAGACGCGTCGTAACCCGAATTTCGTCGTAAACCGGATTTTGCCTTTGATCTTCCAACCAAAGCACCAATAACCTTTCCATCTCAATAATTAGACCACTACGCTGCTTGGTTATCACTGTCGCTTTCATAGGAGCAGATCAGAGCCCACATCAGGTACTTCCGCCCACATTGGGCAGGCACACGAGGCCATCTTCTTCTCCCTACAACCACAACAGAGCGTATTCTTCCGCCGTGCGCCGTTCGCGTTTGTTTACATCTCTTACCACGCTAAACCGCGTAAGACGGAATGACGCGTAATATATACATATTTTTTTTTTATGGGGGCGCGTTCGTAACCCACGAAACGTCGTAACCCGAGACCGTCGTAACCCGAGGACCCCCTGTATTACATTTCTCTGTCTTACCCCTACCCTTTGGTTTTGCGCGTTCATGTGAGGGAAAGGGGTGTCCTGTTTCTAATTTTGATCAAGGGCTAGGGCCATGACTGAGGGCTACATACCCCTTGAAACAAAGTTAGCTCTCGTCCAGACTTGAAACGAAGGGGTACGCCTACAATCTCAGGCAGGTTTTGGGATCAGGATGGCAGCGTCACATCGCCCAGCCAAGGAGTCTCATAAATGTATTTTCAGCAGTTGTAATTATCAATTAACAGTTTAGCAGGTTTACAATTATGACTCTTATGTTCTACGCTACTTTTAGTGAACAGTTGTTGCGGTTTTAATTGTAGTGGTGTCTGTTTAGCCGACGTTATCGTTTTCATCGAACTTTCAAAGATAAACAAGCTATTTTGTCGAGCTGAGGTACCCGATAATCCTTGACATTTGTTTGCTTCAATTGTTGTTCCCTCTGTAGACGTAGCAGCCAGGTAGAGGCAAGGGATGATGACGCAAACGGGAATCGAGCGGTATCCCATTTCTCATTTGTACCCCTAGCCCTCTCAGCTCAGTATCGAGGGGCAAGACAAAGATGTAGATAAAGGGGTAGGGGAAGGGGCGAGACAGAGAAATGGGATGCAGCCTTAGAATTGGAACCAAAATGAGAGTCATATGAGGCTCATTCTGCCTTCTGAATGGATCAAAACACCAAATTATAACATCAACAACTTGATCATCATGTCCAATGTTTTTGTAATTAAGACAACATCATTGCACTTATCTACCTCGTCTCCGGGGACACGGACAGGTCAACAGTTCCAGTCCTCCTAATGACATCAGCAGTTTATTTTTGTAGTTTCACAAAAACCTTGAGAAATTACTCTGACTATGCTATGAGGCTACTCAACTATTAAGCACCAATCTGAACCACAGTCACAGTTTCAATCATAAAATTAGCAAAACTGCAATGGCCACACTTATTTAGGTGGCTGCAGTGACGTGTCATGGTCTATGCAGTTCTCTGCTTTGGAGTATATAGCATGTAAATGGACTGCATTTCAGGTCAAGGAGCTTACACCTGGCAGTCCACGAGAATGTCCTAGAATTTACACAGTCATAGCACAGCACCAGGACCAGACTGTAGCAGATTTGTAGCTGGATTTGCAAGAAAACGGTTCATTACCAAATAGAATTACATGGAAAAATATAACACATAGGGGGTAGTGATGGTAGTTTTTCAAGCAGTGGTGGTCAGAGTTGCTGAAGGAGAAAGTCAGGAGGATCTGGGTGAACGGTCACTCTTTCTCTCCCCTCCCTCTCTCCTCTCCCTCTCTCTCTCTTTGCTACTGAACTAAAAGGATAAAGATTTTGCCCTGTCTGAATTCCTGCCAGATCATATTATTGATGTGGCCTGTCTAGTGTGGTTTAAGCGCCAACAATGATCATAAAACATAAGCCCGCTTTTATTACGAAATCATACCAATCCATATTACAAATAACAGTGAGTAGCCTACCTGTCACAATATAAAAGACATGGTGAAAACTTAAACCACTCTGATTTAAGAGTAATCTATAAATTGTCTCTGTAATACCTTAATCATCCAGGTATGGAGCATGGCAAAAGAAGGTAGAATTCAGTCAGCTGGAAAACATCTGTTTAACATTTTTTTTGACTCTCATCTATAAACCAAAAAAATTCAATTTTTGGTTTAAACTGTATGTAAGATTTGTAATTTTCATAAACTTGGCCAATGTATGTTCCTTGACACAAGGGTACATGCTGATTTATTGCACGTACAAAAACACTGGGCATGACATTTGTTATAATTTGTCGTTTCTCAAGATGATTATCCAATCAAAAAGCAGAATGAGCCTCACATAAGTCTCTCATTTAAGTTTACGTTTTAAATTGACCGCTGAAATCCAGTCAGTTTAAACGGTAAAAGTCTCTCTGCAGTCAATCATTAATTAATGCTAGTGTAGCCTCTGCAGCTGAGTGAAGAGATTCTGGAAACTCTGACCTTATAGTGACAATAAAAAAACAAAACAAAACAAAGTGTCCTCTATATACTGGTATCGGCAATACAAGTTTCACTACCTTTAAGAGCACAGACTACGTACAGTTCCTTTGAGGTCATATACAACCAAAATAACCAAATACTCCCTAAAACTGTATATAGCTGTGATTAGATATCTTATTTGATACTGTATTATACTTATTTTTCTGTTTTATTCTGATTTGTACATATACATTTATTATTTTTTATTTTGATGAAAGATCAAAGATCAAAGTCAGCTTTATTGTCAATTCTGCCATATGTGTTCAACATACAGTGAATCGAAATTTCGTTTCTCTCTGGCCAAGTAGTGCAAAAAGATGAAAGTGTACAAAGATACAACATAAAGACAAAACAAAAACTATAACAAAAACTAGAAACTAGACAAAAATCTAAAAACTAAAATTTAAGATCTAAAATCTGAAGCAGTGCAACAGAATAAATAAAACACTAGTCAACAAGCAAGAAGTGCTGATTGGCTATAGTTTCCAAGATATAGTATTGGGTCAAAATAGAAAATGTATACAAAATAAGGCAAAAACGGTTTATCAGAAGGTACAGTGTGTCTACAAGCAACCAGTTCTATCTGAAAGTCTGTCTGCACATTCCAATACATTCATTTTAATACGTCTACAGTTTTAACATATATCAATATATATAATATATACTGTATATTATTATGATATCATTACATATCTTGAATACATTAGCTAACCAGCACAGTTATCAATTGATTTTCAGTTTATCTTATCAATATAAATGAGATTTAGCTACTTTTATCTTGGAAGCAGCTCGAGTCCAAAGATTTGTAGACCAGTGTTATTATGTCTCATTTGACACCGGTCTATTGCTTGTTTGCTATTCCATCTATTTTTTGTTACCCACTGTTATATATTATATTTGATGAGTGAGCTACTGTACCCAAACAATTTTTCCCCCAAACAATTGTGGATCAATAGTTTGTCTAAGTCATAGATAACCAAAATAGAGTTCCAGCTTTGAAATTAAGTAAATTAAGGATTCTCTGAGTTTTCTTTCTCCATTAGATGTGTCAATACTCATGACAATGGCAAATTTTTCATCACACAAAACTGTCCCTAAATCTGACAGCCTGTAGAAAATGTGCAAATAAACCAAGACAAGCAGTAAGTACAAATCCCCTTTGTAACCCAACAGAGCATGCTTCAGCCTGTTCACATGGGGACGCAGAATTCCTTTTAGAAATAAAGTGTCTCTAATGAGCAATGGTGTTTTTATGGATTTGATAAAACTTGATTTAACATCTGCTATGCTAGGCTGAAGTGCTGCTGTTGGTAATGATCTGTGCATGGTTTCCTATTACCCAACTGCCATAGGAATGTTACCACAGCCCGTTCAGCTCTACACGAGGTTAAGTCAAACAGGAAAACTTACCGACAGCCAATACTCCACTAAATTATCTGAAAGGGTGGTTTCATTTCATCGGTTTACCTCACACGTGCATGTCAAGAGTCCAGGAAAGATTTAATTTGAAGGAGACCAAAGAGGAGTAGCATGTAGCACACACTGGTTACATGTACTGGTAAAGCTAAGTAGATGTTTTGGAATAGAGCAGAAGGATGGATAAAACAAGCTTCTACTGACTGACGGAAGACTAGCTGTGGCCCTCTCCATTAAAAGACCCAAGCTGATCGTCGGCCATTAGAAATGACTGAATCTTGTTCTTAAACATTCCCTTTTTAGCTTATATTTCCATTTCAAGTCTGACCGATATAAGCACTAATATATTGTCCATCTTAGTTATTTTTGCACATGTAGGGCCAGAAATAAGACATTTAGAATGTAATCATTTTTCATACATACGATCCAAAAGCGAGACTTCATTTTAAAATAATGTATGCAGTTTCAATAATGTTAAAGCCCCAGTGTGTAGGATTCGTGGCGCATAGGTGGATGGTGCTATTGCACTTTCTGTTTTAGCTACGGCAGACCTCGAGGGACCCGTGCGCCGCGCGGTCCCGTTTTTTTTTTTTTTTCTTTTCTCATGAAAACACACATTCCCGATCATGTACCATGACACTCTACACATCAAATGAAACCTTACAGTCTCCTCTTTTTGACTATGCAATTCATTTCCCTGCACAACAATCACTCCCCGAGCACATGAGGCTTTTATACGGAAAAGCACAAAACGAGGTTAGCTTACCTTAGAATGCTTTGCACAGGTCAAACTCTGTATTTCACCATAGACTTGCTCTCAATTTGTCCGTAAGGATCCAGCGAATAAAATCCAGTAAAACAATTTAGTCCAAAACACGTGTTAGATCCATTACGAGTCTGATCCGGCAGCATGCTTGTGTTGTTTACCCAAAACCACGAGCCTTGCCGAAGGCGAAGGCGGAGCCCAAATGTCCTTCTGCGGCTCTCGTATTCAAAATGGCTGCCTCTGCACGGGGAAGATCCCCCTTTTATGTGACTATATCTAAGTCCAAAAGAATACTTTGATTTCATGATAGAAGTGAAAAGGCTTGGAAAACAATGTATTTTTGAATGGGTATCTTCAATTTCAGTAATTAACGGGTAAAAATCTTACACACTGTCCCTTTAATAAATAAATACATGAGAACAAATTCAGGCTAGGCAATTTTTTCGATTTCAGACACAGCAGAGGTTAAGAGTCTTTAGTCTGATGCGTTGGCAGTAGACATATGAAAGTGGAGCACTGCGGGGGCCGACATTTGTGCAGTGAGAGAAACACCGATCTGTGGGACAGGAGCACAGGAGACCTTTTTGGTTAAAGGTGAACTGTGCATTTTTCTGGTAGAAGGTCCGCCACCTGCTTGTCTCCATGAAAGTGTTATTGCTTTGTCTGGAATGTTCCACTCCACAGCCAAGTGTCAAGTCACATCTATGGAGAGGCATCCCTGCTCACTGGTTTATTTTTCAAAGTATATTTCAAGCAACACAAAACACCGGTATATGAATGAACCCAAGATATATACAATTTAATGCCACATTATGGAACCTTTCAGGCCAAGCGATAAAATCTCCACAGAAACAAGCATGTGGCGGAAAACACAACAAAAAAATTAAGATAAGGGTCACACTAATTAGATTAGACAGTACTTCAGATCATTGATCTGAAATTTGTTTCTCAATGACAGCAGCTCCGTCACATAGACGCAATTAACAATCTGGTGTGATATATTGCTGATGAAAATATAGACAATCAGTAATATTTAAACTTAATCATGCCACTGTCACGATCATGATAAAGCAGGATTAAAAACTATCCAATACGTATAGTATTGTGAAATAACATGAGCTGCAACTGTTAAATAGCAGAATAAAACACTTTAGTAGTTAGTTTGCATTGACATAATGGCGAATAGAAGAGATTTATTCAACCCTCTACAGCAGTGTTTCCCAACCAGGGGTACAAGTACCCTTAGGGGTACACGAGCACACTGCAGGGGGTACTCTGCAGTGTTGCTGCCAGGCACAGGGGGAGATTTTTTGAAATGTTTTATTCTAATTTGAGTAAATTTGAGTTAAAGAAAAGAGAAAAAAATGCCTGAGAATTCAATTTTCAAATTAAGGAGATGAAATAAAAATGATTTTCATTTAATAATCTGTTGTGTCACATTCTACTTCTGGAGAATTATCAACACGTATGAGTGAGGGGTACTCGAGGTATGACAAAAAGGGTCAGGGGGTGCACAAGACAAAACAGGTTGGGAAACACTGCTCTACAGCTTAAATCCTTTTGTACAAAAAAAATAACCAAAAGTTCCTGTCTAGTACAAAATAATTATTCCGGCACGGTGGCTGAATGGCTAGTACGGGCCTTTCTGTGTGGAGTTTGCATGTTCTCCCCGTGTCTGGGTGGGTTTCCTCCGGGCACTCCGGTTTCCCCCATCAATCCAAAACATGCACCATAGGTAAAATCCTCTAGCTGTGGTCCAGACCAAGCCTAAGCAACAAGATCATGGAGATGGGTCCCCAGGTGCAGTCATGTGCTGCCCACTGCTCGTGAATAAAGGATGGGTCAAATGCAGAGGATAAATTTCCCTTCGGGGACAAATAAGTGATATAAATAAATAAATATTCCATCTAAAATATTGAACAATAAATTGATATAGTAATTATTGTGACAGGCCTACATAGTGCATCTCATATTTTACAGTTAATTTACTCTTAATGTGCTACCATAGACTGTATGTATAAATGGATAGCTGACCTGCAGCTATCCATGCAGGTCAGCCATCCTGTTCTACAGGAAGCGCTTCCGGCTCCATCGACTACAATGAAAAATTATCACCCAACTTTGTGTAGCTGCTGCAGTGAGCCTCATCATTTTGGTGTTTTTATTTCACTATTTTGTCCATAAATAAATTCCTATTCCTTATATGGAACTCGGCTCCAAATTTGCCCCTAAATGTGACCCGCCACCACCAAACCCGCCACATGTTCGGATTCGAGAAAATCATGTTTAAAGTAGCTATCTTAAAAATTTGTGATTTTCGTTTTTTGCAGAATGTGCTATTTGAGATCATGAAGAAGCCACTCCATGTTTCAGATAACAGCATTGGTTGCTTTAAAAGCATACATTTTGTCTGTGAAATTTGCTTGATTTTGGGAAAGAAACGGGGCGTGTATAAATTACCATACTGCCGCTGCTGCCCATGCACATGACAAGTAGTGCTGTTTTGTTTTCTTTTCCAGCCATATCAGCTGTGAGCAGCTTGTGAATATTTATTTCAAGGGGATAAGGACAGTGAAAATTGAGAAAATCCGTAACTTTGACTGTAAATGCTATGCAAGAACTCTCTCCTCGGGACATGGGACACATTCGGGACGCGTCCATTTCTCCGGAGCTCATGCGCTGCCGAAAGACCGTGAATACGCGAATAATCTTATGTGGCAAGTAAAGTGCCTGTAAACTTTGACACCACAGACTTTAGGACATGTTTAAATATTTCAGCTTTCGTGTGGCCATATTATTTCTGCATCAAAGGGAGATATTTAGCTGAAACGTGAACGTGAAGTGATTAAAGTGAACAGAAAACATCAGTGTGTGCGTGCGCGTGTGTACGTGAGTGTACGTGTATCTGCTGCTAGCATAATGAACTTCTTTGACTGGAGCTGTACACTATGGGTGACGTCACACTCCTGTAGACGACTTCAATACAGTGTGATACCTCAACCGCAAACATTTGCAGGTACATTTCTGATAGACTGGAAATGATGCATAATTATTATAAAAGCACATATTCAGGTGAATCACTGGCTCTGATTCAGGAGACAACAAACACAGACCTTGAAGCAAAGCTGGCATAAATCTTCACTTTTCTAAAACATGGTTCAAGTCATAAATATTCCACTCCCAAAACATGACGCTTATGAGTTTGATATGAATGATGTTGCAACACGAATACATATAACCCAGAGCAATATTAGCAGCCTGCCATCACACGGCTCAAACCATATAATTAGCCATAGCTGCAGGCTGGGGCACGAACAAGGGTGTGGACAAACTAGACCTAATCAGGATCAATGTCATAGATCAGATGTGCATACAAAACAACATGGCCGACCCTCTTCTATCCTATTCTATTCCAGCGCTTCAATTACCACATAACCAAATAAGGCCGGAGCGGAGAGGGTGATTATGATGAATGGAACAGCGCGGGGTTCAAGGGGAAGAGGAACACTGCAGCATGCAAACAAGGAGGAGACATGGCCTACTTTCACAACATGCACCAGTCTGAAGCCACATCACAGGAGGTTAACAAAGCACTTTAGAGTAGCCCAAACCACCAACATATAGAATGACAATTGTAGAAGGTCTGATGAGGACAATTCTTACAACAGAAACTGACCGCTGGGAGTCACAATATGTTCTTATGTTTAATTAAAATATCAGTTTAGTGGCAGTCTATCCGTAATATAAAAATGTGAAAATCAGAACTAGTTCATTTTAAACGCTTTGCAGGGGTCCATACCTAATGTATTTCGAGCATCCCAGCTATTCAACGCAAAGTTTATAAGCACACTTTACAGCAGAGTGGAGTTTTGCTGTAAAGTTTTGCATGCTAACAGGGCATTTCCTGATTTTCGGACAATATAATGCTTTATAAATTAAATACAGACAGTAGACACCTGACTTATTTTGATCTCAAGAGGAGAGCTTATATAATATCTGTAGCTGTACAAATTTGATATAGGCCATTTAAGCACACAGTTCGACACTGTGAAGCAGATGACACTTTTTTTTCTCAACAGTTATCCTGACGAATCCACCTAATACATGCACAAAAGATGAAATCCTCCAGTTAGTCAAGCCTAGCTAAAGATCTGGATATTAGACTGTGTCCCTTTTCTCCGTCTTACCCCTACCCCTTGGTTTTGCACATTCATGGGAGGGCAAGGGGTGTCCCGATTCTAATTTTGATCAAGGGCCAGGGTTACATACCCCTTGAAACGAATTAAGCTCTCGACCAGACTTGGAACGAAGGGGTACGCCTACAAGCTCGGCATGTTTTGGGATCAGGATGGCAGCGTCACATCGACCAGCCAATTAGTCTCAAATTTATTTTCAGCAGTTGTATTATCGATTAACAGTTTAGCAGGTTTACAGTTATGACGTGTATGTTCTACGTTACCTTTAGTGAACTTTTGTTGTGGTTTTAATTGTAGTGATGTCTGTTTGGTTGACGTTATCGTTTTCATCAAACTTTCATGCATAAACAAGCTTTTTTTTTTGTCGAGCTGAGGTACCCGATAATGCTTGACATTTGTTTACGTTTGTTTGCGTCAATCCTTGTCGCCTCTGTAGACGTAGCAGCCAGGTAGAGGAAAGGGATGGTGACGCAAATGGTAATCGAGTGACGTCCCATTTGCCCGGGTAGGGGAAGGGGTAAGACAGAGTAATGGGACACACCCTTTGTCTCCTATATCGCTGTACTGCAATTAACCAAGCATATTTTCCCATCACATCACAAGTCTATTTTTATTTTTATAGATCTTTCAGTAGACGGCTGTTGCGTTAGAGATATAATTGGCTCAAAGTCAGTAGTCAATGCTATAACCCCATGCAATAATCACTACATAGTCCATTTGCATAGATCTAGCAGTAGAAATGGACTGGATTATTGAAATGATTAAGCATGAACTACAATTCTAGCAGTTTCCAAGTACATCAGAATAATATTTTTTCTAATTATACTCTAAACAGAAGAACAATGAAGCTAAAGAGGTGGCTTTATGATGTGTAAACATAAAGCCACCTCTTTAGCTTCATTGTTCTAATTATTTATCCTATCTATTTATCCAAAGATAAAGCTCCCTAGTAATAATGCATTCTAAGGCGGATTTATCTTCGGATAAATAGGGGGCCCATGCCTCTGCAGACTTTGGGAACAGTGGCTATAGATAATGCTAGAAGACAGAAACAAAAACAAATATAAACACACATGGAAACATCACATTTTAGGATCGAACCATTGTGCCAACTGAAAGTACAATGTTTGTAGCAATCAAGTATATTTAAAACATCTATAGGCTTTTAATCCCACTCCCATTACATCAGGAACAAAGTGCTGCAGGCAGGAGCTGGATATCCCTTTCTATTGATTATTCTGCGTGTTCCCCTCTGATGCTCACATATGCACTGGTTTAACCCCAACCACAGCCACAACTAAAACGCTCGAGTGGACGTGTGTACTGTAAAACTGAGGCATATATGACTGCCATCTTTGGAAAGTAGGATACAGACAATTCTAATAAAAAGTGAAGTCTTGTGATAAATTTTGATATTAGTATTGTGACAACACGAAAACTAACATTTCAAACTCTATTTCGATACTAAGGAATACTTGATATGAAATACAGACTACAAGTCCACAACGATAATAAAAAAAGATTCTTTCTTTAGATAATAGCATGTGATTTTGAACATTACATTGTAGTTATAGTTTCTTTTATATTCCCATGTGGCGTTATAGCTGTATAATCCCTCAGTGGTCCAGGTAGGTTCCATAGTGGGTCCATGGATGTATACTAGTCTGTGTGGTCTTGTACTTGTTCTGAGCTCAAGATCATTCTAAGGCTGCGTCCCATTTCTCTGTCTTACCCCTTCATCTTTTCCCTACCCCTTGGTTTTGTGCGTTCATGTGAGGGCAAGGGGTGTCCTGATTCTAATTTTGATCAAGGGCTAGTGCCATGACCTCGAGCTACATACCCCTTGAAACGAAGTAAGCTCTCGACCAGGCTTGGAACGAAGGGGTACACCTACAAGCTCAGGCAGGTTTTGGGATCAGGATGGCAGCGTCACATCGACCAGCCAAGGAGTCTCATAAATATATTTTCAGCAGTTGTAATTATTTTATAGTGACGTCGCAACTCTCACATGTGGATGTCGTTGGCGAGTCGGTCTTTGTAGTCATATATCCTCCCGCGCTGTGCATGCTGGGGCTTTTAAGTGTGCGAAGCGTGCATGTTTGCACGCTTGGTCCACGCCCCGATTTCCATGGAAACGACGGCGCCGTTCAGAGCTCATCTCGACAGTGCAGGGGGAAAAAAACAAATGGAACGGCGCTTGTCGCGCCGGATATGACGCATATCCCGTTCCAAGGATGCTCACAAGTGTGCCGTCGGTGAATTGGGAAACGACATTTGTTTACGTTTGTTTGCGTCAATTGTTGTCGCCTCTGTAGACGAGGCAAGGGATGATGACGCAAACGGTAATCGAGTGGTGTCCCATTTCTTAGGGGAACATTCGTACCCTGAGCCCTCACAGCTCGGTATGGAGGGGCAAGACAAAGACGTAGATAAAGTGGTAGGGGAAGGGTTAAGACAGAGTAATGGGAAGCAGCCTAAAGCTATTCAAAAAAGGTTCATTTCTGTCCTTTGATACTAGTTTTAGTATTGATTAGATATTGGCTCCCTCTTCTTACAGACGTTCGTCTGAGGAGCTGCTTTTTTTCTAAACGTTGATTCTATTAACCAAGATGGCGCCAGTGAGGCCGGCTGCCTGTGGTAGTAGCTCTTTCCCTACTTTTCCTTTTTTCCTCTTTTTACTTGTATATGTAGTCGTTTTTCTTGCTTTTTCTTTAGAGTAGGTGAAACAGGGCGCAGTCACGCACCTGGGAAGCCTACTCTCACTACAGCTATACTGTTAGCTGTAGTGTTTTTGGACATTTAATGAATCTGCGCCAGGAGTTACGCCGGTGTACTTCAGCCACGCATCTCAGGATTACATACGCGCGCGACAAGCTTCTGGAGCTATGGGGCCCGTCTCTACACCACGCGGGGAAACCGGAGGTCCCGGCGGAGATACGGAGAAAGAGAAGAGGCTGCAGGGGCTGACGCAAGAACCAGAGACCGTATTCACCGAACGGACTACCCACGGTGATTACAGGGAATCTGCGTTCTTTAAACAACAAGGCGGAGCAGCTTGTTGCACTGACCCGACATCAGAGACAATTCCGGAACTGCAGCCTGATGTGCTTCTCTGAAACGTGGCTGAATGGGAATATACCGGACAATGTAATCTCACTGGACGGATTTACTATGAGGTGCGCGGACCGGACCGTAACGAGGAGCGGGAAAACACGAGGAGGAGGACTTATCTTCTTCATTAACGAACGCTGGTGCCATTCCGGGACTGTACACGGGAAACATCAGCTGTGCTCCCGGCCGTACTATCTGCCCAGAGAAATTACACACATTATTGTGTTCTGTGTGTACATTCCTCCATCGGCGGATGGTGCGGCAGCGTGCAAACAGCTTCATAGCGTCGTTAATGACATGATGATACGTCATCCGTGCGCCTTATTTCTGATCACTGGGAACTTGTATTACCCCATGTATTGTCCTCTGGACTTTGTAGAGGAGGGTGCTGGCCAAAATGTATGTCCATCATGGACAACACCTCTCACCCTCTGCACCGGACTACAGAGGAGCTGAGTAGCTCCTTCAGTAACCGACTGAGGCACCCCCAGTGCAAGAAGGAGCGCTACCGCAGATCCTTCATCCCCACCGCCATCAGACTCTCTAATAACTCTCTAACAACTCTAATATATAGGCCAGACGTGCAATATCCTCTTTTCCATGTTAATGCTTGTATGATTATTATTATTAATTATTATTATTACCATTTCCATTATTACTATTATTACTTATTATTACTATTTTTATTATTACTTACTTTATCCCATTCCTGCCTGCATGCACTTTCTTTCTTGTTCAAATGTCCTGGAGCTACTGTGGCAAGTAAATTTCTCCTGTGTGAGATCAATAAAATCTTATCTTATCTTATCTTAAAACACCCCCAGATAATTGTGTAACAGAGGCAGAATGAAGAGGGGCTTCTACACAATGTGACTTCTTGTGTTAAAAACATATTACGCTATTTTATGATCTATTTTATAATGTTTCCTCATCACAAACATAGCCAGTGTTGTGTTTTATTCACACATGTTTAATAGACAAACTGCATATTAAGACTGAGTTCTTCTCTCAAACAGAAAACACTCCTTGTGATGTCATGGGGTAATACAGGAAGTGCTCCACTGCATTTTTAAACCCCGTACATCTTCACTAGAATCATTTGGATAATTTCAGCCATGAAATTGCCAATCTCTTCTAAACTAAAATGCAAAAGGTAGCAGTTAATGTGAAAACTACCACTACATGACATCACAAGGTGGAACAGATCACTTTGAGCAGGGTTATTCAAACATGTCTGAACAACTCCAGGTATGTTTTTGAAGAGGTAACAACATTCTAACATGACTTAAAGTTGCGTGACTTTTATCATGACTTAAAGTTCTCAGAATCCATTTTGTATAATATAGGACCTTTTATGAGAATGTGAAAGACCTAAAGAAGTAAAGACAAACCAAGACAACTTTATTCTATGCAAATAAAACTCATCTAATAATACTAACATCTCCAATATGCCACTGGCTAATATCACCTAATATCTGCATATTATCAATACAACCTTTTGATAACAATTAGATGTAAATTGACCCATAACCACCAGCTTGAAGGAGAAGCATGCAAAACCTACTTTCAAGAGCAAGACCCATGGGTTTCAAAAACTTAGGACTGCTGTCACAGCAATTAAGAATTCAAAAACAAAATCTTTTTAATGGTCAACCGTCCTCAAAATGACACCAAAGAACAAAAAGCTAAAACGATAAAACCCTCATCGTTTGTCCACGATAAAAGCCTCATCGTGGACAAATCCGTGACAGAGCAGCATGTGTCGCGCACTTCTCCAAGGGGTTGGTGCGCGTTGCGTCCCGGGATGTGGCAGTGCTCCTCGCGCGTCTGGCGGGGCTCCCGGAGCCGTGGCCCCCTCCACGCGTCACTATTAATACATTTTGTTGAAAATCTATGAAATTTTGAGTGTTTAAACTAGAGACAAATATGAGAAAATGCAGCGCGAGGCCGTGTGTACACCGGGGAGATAGAACTGCGGCGCCCGGAACGCGTGCTCTTAACCCGAGCCACAAACCAAACACGCACAAACGAACGCAAAAGCCGCACGGAGTGATTTAGCCAACCAGGACGCAGACCACTTTGTTACACTATAAAAAAAAATGTTACACTATAAAAAAAAAAAAAAAAAAAAAATGCAAAACAGCGAGGCCGCAAAGAGTGAACAGCGATAGAGCGAAGGTTCACTGTATTGTCATTTGAAATAATGTTGTGTGTAGTTCTAAAGATTTTTTATTGAATCAAAACACGCTTTTGTTCACGGACAGTATCTTCATACTTATGTTGGAACTAGTCCGACTACATTCGTTTCAAACCTCAGCTCATTCACATGTGCACTCAGACTCCAAAAAACTCTACTCAAGAGTACCGTTACTTTAAAAGATTATTGTATAAAAGAATATTACTCAAAGTTACAAAGTAGTGTCTGAAAAAGAAATGCCTTGCGTAAAAAAGAATTTGGGGAAACTACAAGTAAGAGTGACTGCCTAGATTGGCAGTCACTCTTACATTGGGTCAATTTCAAGTTAATGCAGTTTGAAGGATAAAACATTAAACTGCACAAAATCACGTATTTTCAGAGGATACACCAGACAAAGCTTGTCATATTTGAAGGAGCAGGGCAAGAAACAAATGAGAAAATAATTCAGCAAAAAGCTTTTTTCACTTGTAGACTTGATGAAAAGAATAATGTAAACTTTTACCCAATAAGAGTTCCGTTACGCTGTAAAATATATTACTCAAGTATGATAAAAACTACTTGCTGAAGTATAGTTCTGTAACACTAGAGCAATCACTTACACTACTAGTAATCTATATTAATTTCTATTAAACACACACAAAACGAGTACCATCCTCTGCGAGTACCAGCTCGCAGAGGATGGTTTTTTGCAATATTTTTCTTTTTTTTTGCATTTTATTTTAATCTTTTTGCACTATTTTTTTCTATACTGTGTTGTAAATATCCTGCTGTGTTGTATATATTGTACTTAAATGTCTGCACTGAAGTGAGATGCTTTAAATCTCATTGTATGTATGATGTAAAGTTTACCTATGAATAGTGACAATAAAAGCCATTCTAATTCCAATCATTCTAACTTGAAAAGATGCTCCAGTTATTTCCTACATGATACATTTACATTATTCTGACATCAAACCTTACCTTTTTAACATAACTAAGGAAATCTAAATAAATAGTGATTGTCTTGGATGACATAATGAATCCATTTAGCTTCCAGAGAGAACAAGAATTTTATAAGCCACTCTAAATGCGTGGTTATGAGATCTTTGTGCCTCGTATTCACTTCATCAGAAACACACGAGTTTACAAAACGCGTGCTTGCCTGCCTGGTATAATCCAGAGCATATTTTTCTTTCAATTGACTAACTTTTGATGCAGACTCTATGAAGAGATTTGCCTGCCCCGATAATAGGCCCAGTTTTATTGCTGACACATGCGTTCCACAAAATTAGATTTGGTTCATTCATTATTTCATTCAGAGAGAGAGACGCAGAGACTGTAGACTGAGGCCACTTGGGTGCATACCCAATCTTTAAACTACTCAATATATTTATAAAAGGAGAAATAATGCATATAGCTGCTGAAGGCGAGGTAAATAAAGTGACAAAACTGCGCAATATATCAACAAAATATCTGCAATACTACCAAATTGAATAATCATCATCATCATAAGAAAATCAATATATAGCAAAGTTAATGATTCCCTTATGCTCTACTTTCTCCTTCTTTGTTTTAATCTTTTTTAGTTTAAGGTCAAAAAGTGCATTATTAGGATCACAATGCAAAACAGTTACCAGATATCACATTTTCTTAATTTGTGCAGCCCTTTATGTTATGAGTATTGAACTACCACCCTTCTGGTTAGGCAGGAATGTTTTTCAGCATAGCCACTGCAACTTTTTTCTTTTTTCATCCTGAGAGAAACATCTATGTCACGATAGGATAAAATTAGAGCGCACCTGCAGAACCCATCCTTTCAAAGACTATTTGTTTTGCCATTATAAAATCTAAAACAATTTCAATTCAGTGTAGATAAAAGCCGAATATAGTGTAAAAACGACCCACTTTTACGCCTAGAACCAAATGTTAAAAGAAAAGCTGTACACAGACATACAAAAGGCGGTCACACTGAGAGGGAGAGGGAAGCCGAAGTTGATTATTGGCGTTGTCATTCAGGCTCAGCGCTGTAAGGTTCGATACGGGGGTCGATAAGAGCCGGGGGCCTGGTGGAGCACTGGGACCAGAGATCAGCTGTAAATATGGGGCCTTCACACATATACACAGACACACATAAAGGAGGCTGCGTGGAGGTGTTCTCAAACCTCCTGAACGTTCCAAAGACGTCTTTTGGATCAGTCTGTCGTACTGGGTTGACATTAGAGGAGGTGGGACAAAGACTGATGACACTGGTCTACAAGCAAAATGCTTCCGGAACAAAAGTACTGAAATTTTTCTTGGTTTAGGTTACTAATTAAGAAAAATTACTTCAGAAGTGCTGATTGGCTATAGTTTCCAAGATATAGTATTGGGTCAAAATAGGAAATTTATGCAAAATAAGGCAAAAACGGTAGTTTATCAGAAGGTACAGTGTGTCTACAAGCAACCAGTTCTATCTGAAAGCCTGTCTGCACATTCCAATACATTCATTTTAATATGTCTACAGTTTTAACATCAAATATTTTTCGATTTCACATAAGAGAGATGCCTCGAAATTGTGTGCCCCTGATGTCTTAAGATATTTCTTGTTCATTTCTTGACGGATAAAGAAGTTCAAGTTAAATATTTTCAAAATATATTATTTTTAAGCAAAAATGCCTAAATCTATTGTAAAAACAGATGCGATTTTGATGTAAAATAATATCATTAAATATCTTGAATACATTAGCTAACCAGCACAGTTATCAATAGATTTTCAGTTCATCTCATCAATATAAATGAGATTTAGCCTCTTTTATCTCAGAAGCAGATCGAGTCCAAAAATTTGTAGACCAGTGTTATTAGGGGCCAAGCACCGAAGGTGCTAGGCACCCTATAGTGTTTACTCTCTCCCTGGTCTCAATCAACGCGTGTGGTCTGAGGAGCAGAGTCCGGATGCCTGCATCCGGACTCTGCTCCTCAGAGTGTGTGATCCACGACACTACCTGGGCCGTACTGTGCATTCAGGAAAATGAATTTCCCACACATGACACTACCTCCATCTGGACTCACGTATATGATTGGTACACCTCACCACCAGGTTGCACGCAATACACCCTGACAGGTACGGCTGTGACTGTCTGGTACGCGGTAAGGCGCGTGGAGACCTCCTCCATCTGGCCGCCCGGTGTCCTGTCGCGGTTCTGGACTCGAACACTGGACCTTCTCGCTCGGTGGCCGGCGTTGAGGCTCCCACCACTCCATACATCCTGTCCCCCCTGGACCCTGTCGTCTGGACTTTCCCTGGACACTGCATCGCCCTTGCTCTCCCCCAGGCCCCCTTCCTTCACCTGGGGCAATCCCTTTGGTCCTCTACATCCCCCCTGTTTCTCTTAGCCCTTGTGCCCAGTGGTGTTTATTCCCGTGCTCATGTCCCCCGATGTGTCTTCTGAGTGCTCTGCGAATGTTATTGTGGTGTTAAAATGTGTATTATTATGTACCTGAAGTGTGTATTATTGTGCACCTTGTAATAATAAAAGATTTTAAAAAAATAGTGTTTACTCTGTGTTGCCTAGCGACGTTGCCTAGCGACGTTGCCTAGCGACGTTGCCTAGCGACGTTGCCTAGCGACCCTTTGATCTTTCCTTTGATGTTCTGGTCTCCTGATTCTTATTATTATTTTATATTTTTTCTTCAATGGGAGTCTATGGCAACCCCTAGAACCGTCTGGTAAAAAGTTGTGAAATTTTGCATGCACATTCCAGCCAGTCTCCTCATCACCCACAGCGATTTATAGGCCCCCAGCCCCAACCGTCTAGTGCCACCAGCAGGTCAAAGTTGCAGGAATTTGTCAATTGCCTAGCAACGCACCTAGCAACCTTTGATCTGTCTGTTCTGACAGGGTCTAACCCTGTCAGAACAGACCCTGTCAGACCCTGTCAGACTCTGTTAGACCCTGTCAGACCCTGCATGCGGCCTACATGCTGAGGCCTACATGAACCTTCGGTGCTTGGCCCCACATTGCTGCTTGCAGCTATATTTTAATTAGGATTATATTTGGAAAAAAACAGTCCTGACATAACAGAAAGTTGCATCAATTTACTGCTGTTTTATCATTTGCCATATTTTTTGTTGTGTGTTGTGTTTTTGTTGTGTTTTGTCTTTATATTGTATTTTGTACACTGTCTTTTTTGCACTACTTGGCCAGAGAGAAACAAAATTTCGATTCACTGTATGTTGAACACATATGGCAGAATTGACAATAAAGCTGACTTTGATCTTTGATCTCTTTGATTTTGCAAAACAAAAAACACTGGATGAACCCAGTGGATGTTTAAAAATTACAATATATAGTAATAATAAGTATAGTAAAATAAGGAATGTTCAGTGTATTTGTTAAGTTGTGTTCTCAGTTATGGCAGTATAATCGGCATTAATACTGTATCTCCGTGAGACAACTGCAAGATATGATCCACAACATAACTTCCATATGTAAAAGGAACTATTGGAAGTATACGACCGGAATAGTACAGTTTTCCATGCTACATGCTTGTTTTTCCTCATCACGGAGCCCAAAATGGGAAGGTAACTTACATTTAAACAAGTCATGTTTCAATCACTGTATTTCTTAATCAAGTTTTGATTCTTACAAAATGTGTACAAGTAAAGAATAGAATAATTTACTACATCTAGTTTCAACTTCACAGAACTTTTGCAAAAGATACCCAAGAATTTCATCAACATATTTATCAGGTATCTTGATAGCTCAATATTTTTGTGGTATGACGAACTCACTGCATCTGCTTTGAGTCCTAATGAAGCAGGTTAAATCAAAAACTGGTGAGTACTTCACTACTGCAGTCAACAAAACTTTATGTCATATTAGAGGAGAATACAGCCTCTCGTTTGGAAGTAAAGTTCTCATAGATTTTTCCCATATAAAAGTTTGAAAGCTTGCACAGGACTAAACAGCTACATGGTAACTAAAGAGCACAATAACTTTATTTTAAATCTGTTTCTGAAACTTATTAAAACATTTAGTTAAATCTTAAGTTTTAATTGTGCTTTTTGGACTTTTTGGTCACTGTTGAGCTCCAGGGTGGTCATATGCACTTTACCCGTGAATACATAATATATTACTCAGTTGCACGATAAAGGAAAGGTTTCTCTTCAGATCTCAGAGCATGCTTACAATGTACTTTGCACTCAATACATTTAATACAATTACAGATGTAGTAATACAAATAAAATACTGCAGACTGGGTCAAGCTAGTTCTAAACCAGGACTAAACTTGGTCTAAATCTGGATTGGTTCATGTTGTCAGCTGATGAGACAGTAAACACAAGTTTGAAGAAAAGCCTCATTCAACTTTCTTTTATAATCAAACCTGCTTTTCCATAACAGGGGATTCAGTGCAGTGAATAATCACATCCGTCCTATTGTATTTGACCAGTATTGTGTGCTGATGCCATGTTTCACCACAAAAACCAGAGTAAAGTTCCCTTATTTGAACTTTTTACAATTATCTAGCACCCCAAAACACATCAAGATTAGTAAACAAATCCCACCAAAATGTAAAAAACACCGAGTAGAGCCTTCCCTGTGCAATGACCTCACTTCCTTTGACATCACAAGCTTGGCGGGGGGATGGGCGCACAGCAGCTAGCTAGTAAAACCTGATTTTTATGTAGCTTCACTGCTCTGCACATACAGCCCTCACTACCAAACACTAACCGCTCTCTTCCTCCAGTCTTCCTCCAGAACACAACACCGATCCCTTGAATACATTAACCCAAACATTGTCAGGAAAACGGGAGCAGAGAAGCCCACAACCCTGCTCCTCTGCTCCCTTGGACAATACAGGAAGGATCATTCGTGTGCACTTACCTCTGAAGTGCATAAGGGCCACCGGCTGAAAAGGCCCGTTGGAATTGGGTGCGTCCATGACCATCCTGTCTCCGAGCTTATTGCATGTCAACATCTAAATCTGTAACCAGGAAGGCGATCCACTCAGGGCGAGAGGCCAGCCTCCATTTTAGCACAAAAGCAGGGCAGAAAATGAAGCTCTCTGCCGCTGGAGGGAACAGGCTAGTTTGTGATGTCAGCAGCCAGGGAGAGAGCCGATTGGCTGGGAGGGGGACGCTCTGGAGCAATGGGAGGGGAGGCTGTGTGGGGAAGGGGGTGGTGATTGGTTGGAAGGGAGGAAAGGGGTGGGATCTGCTTTGGAATTTTCAGCTTTGCCCCCACCCCCCAATGAGCTCTGGTAGGGCTGAGTGGGTTCTTCTGCAGACCTCGGATCAGATTGAGAGGGCAAAGTGGAGATATTAGCAGGGTTTTCTATAAGCTGTGGTACAAGGAGGACTCAAGATGTTCAAAGTGATTCATTCTTCAACTTTTTTCTTGAGTAAAAGTACAGTGGATCATGGTAATCTAGGCATTCACTGAGGACAGATTTGAACCAGTCCAAACCTGGGTTATTTGAGCTGTCTTTTTCCACAGAAGTTAGAATAACATTATAAGGGATTGCTTTCTTTTTTTATTTGAAGTTTCTTTTTTTTTTAAAGAAGCAATTCACAACCAAAAAATTAAGAAAAGCCTGGATAAATAAGAAGTTTATAGACAATATTATGTAACTTTAGGCAGATGGAGTAATGCTGCAGGTGGTCATGCTGAAGGAAATGTATATCCAACAATAATTCTTTAGCTAACCAACTTTCCAATAGGCCCACTTCAGCTTAAACACTAGACAAATTGAAATGTAACACAACTATGACTATAGGTACATTATAGGGTTGTTAAAAAATAAATACCAAGATGCTTAAAGAAATATGCTTATTTGAACTAATACTAAAAAAACAAGGAAAAAAGCAAGATTTGACCTTTCCCAAATAGTCGTCTGGATCTATATCAGCACTGGTCTAGGATTACATAATAACGCTTATCTCAAGTGCTTATCCAGAGGGTGAATACTAAACCTCAAGTATATTCCCACTGATCTGCAGTCAAACAGCACTAAGTAAGTTAAAGTTAGACACTCGGCTGTAAGGTTGGCAATTATACTAGAATTTAGAAAAGACTCAATACTTGAGGCTAATATGGACAAAAGAAACATTATTTTAAGACAATAGAATATAATTTTTTGACATAATAAAAGTTGTTTCTCTCATATCAACACGTGGGCTGACACTAGTTCTATATAGTCATTTTAAAACTATTCCGGAAAAGTTCAAGTTTGTCCTGTTTTTGATGTTGATATTTTTAACAGTTACATTTACATTTGATGTGCACCAAGAAGTTAAGTTAGTGTCATTTGCATTTTTCATGTTGTTAAAAATAGCCGTAAACAGGAAATGAGAGCAAGAAGCCAGAATATTAGCTGAGCAGACGCACTGCTAGTGACTCCAATTAAAAGTCTCAACTAATAAGAGTACAACACTGCACTATGGAAGGGATGCCATGGTTATTCAGTTAATTCATCACATAGGTCACCGTGTAATCCTATACAAAATAATATACAAAATTAAATCTAAACCAGGCAAAGTTTACCTAAATGATCTACAAGTGATCTTTTATATGCCTGTTTCTTGGTCACATCTAAATCAGGTAGATGCAGAATAATGAGTAATCGGTTAAACAATGTGAATAAAATGATGGACCTCAGAGTTGCTAGGTCATGTTGTCTATAATAGTGAATAATTGTAAAATCATGATCAATACTTCTTTCACAATAATCAGTGGTAAGTCCCTCACACATAGACACGGCCCTGGGCCCCCTCCTCCTGCATGTGATTTATCACAGGACACACAGAGCCACATTAACCCCGCGAGGTGCAGCCTTTTTCCTGAACACAACATCTCACCAGTGTAGCTCCACAAAGCTTACATCTACAGCCAAATACAAGGAAAGCATTTACACTACTTCACATGCTTAAAGCCAGTGTCTAATTTTTTTGATGGAGCAAAATGGTTAAAAGATCTTTTGCTGTTTCTAGGAGACAAATATAAATGTCAAATGTAAGTAATTTGGCATGCTTTAGTTTATAAATCCCATCAAAACTCTCCTCTTGCTTTTGAAGTCATAAACAAAGATTAACAGGAAACATTTTCCACCAAAACTGCCTTTTGTCAAATTATGTCCACATATTTTTCATCATCAAGAGCTAGGAGGGGGCAAAGACTCCTTTTCTCTGCTTCTCTGCATGGACCAGGGTTCATCCAAAAGCATTCCATCACCATGACAACCGGAGCAAACCCCCACAAACTGTCCATCCAGGGCTGACAAAGCCATCCAAAAGATGGAGAAACAGGTCTACATAAAACTGACTTTCATCTAATATGTATCTGACATCTAATGCCAGCAAATAAATGTGAAATCACCTTTCATATAATAATTTACAGGTGGTGAATTTATTAAAGGTGCGCCATGCATGAGTAAGGGAAGCAGAGGTGCTGCATCACCCCCTAGTGGTGAGAAGGAGATTAAAAAATATATACTAAAATATTTTTGCACATTTTATAAATTCTTTATGAATATTTTGGAAAGTGATTTTTGCACATGTAGGATATTTAGATTTTTAGGCCTAAACATGCAGGTTTACAGAAGTTACGTTGTCAACGTCAAGTTTCCCGCAGCTAGCTGGCTTCACAGTGCCCCGTGTTAAAAATGCCTTCCAGCGGCCTTGGCGCCATGTAACTTCTGTTATGGAAGGTCCAGCACCTGCTTATGCCCAGATTGTATTACTTTACCTGGAATGTTCAACAGGATGGTATTACACTGACCTATGTGGCTATTATTCAATTACAAGTGTTAATGGCTAAAAAATGTATTGAAAATGATGTATTCTTATTGTGAGAGGGCACATGTAAATTGGTGCAGTGTTGATACCTTCTTGCTTCCATGGAGATAGATATATTTAATGCTATACGTTTAAACATTCTAGTGCTCTAGGCAAAGTAGTAACATCCCCATTGAGATAAGCAAGAAACACACTCCTACAGAAAAGTTGCAGTTTACCTTTAATACATTGGGGAAATTTTGTCTTTCTTATCCCTCTTTCTCTCACATACACAAAGCATATATTTAAATAACTTTTTATCACAAGAAAAAACTACAGTCCTCCCAAAAGGTCATATGAGGTCAGAGTGCGTCACACTACTGGTAATGTTAGTAGTATAGTAGTAAAGCTGCTGAATTAATGAAAACCAAGAGGTAGAAAAGCAACCAAAATACAATGTAAGGTGGAAATATTGCCAGAACTAAACAGCAATAATATGTTTTTTGGGTTCTTTAACAATGCACCTCCCTTTGTATCCGGAAGATGGCAGCACAGTCTGACACACAAACGCACAAACAAACACACAGCCGGCTTCTGTAACACAATCTCATCACTAAATGTTTCACCACAATCATCAAATATGTAGCTCTGCCCCGCTGAGCAAAACAAGCAGATTATTAGTCCGGTAATGAGCACTTCCTGTGTCACTCGCATCATCTGCAAGACAAACACACACAGCCTCGAGTGGCCAGTCTCAGGTATGGATGTTGGAATCTTAAAGGCAAATAAACATTTTTTTTACAATCTGAGCCTTCTTTCGGCAATAAAACAAGTCGTTTGACTCACCCATAGCAGTTTGCTGTCATTTGGAGCTGTTTGGTGAAAGTTATGTTGTAGCGTATCCGTTAACATGTGTATTTGGGGCATTACTTTGCGGTCTCCAAATAACACAAACTTTAGCACTTTTCAAATCATAGAAGCCCGATGTCTTAATGTAAGATTTCGTTTGAAGCAAAAGTGGCCTGTAATCCGAGATTTAGCCATAGTTTTCAGCTTTGCGTTTCATGTTTGGGTCCCGGGAGCAGTCCGCGCATGCGCACTGGCGTCCTCATCTACTCAAAACTATGGCTAAATCTCGGATTACAGGCCACTTTTGCTTCAAACGAAATCTTACATTAAGACATCGGGCTTCTATGATTTGAAAAGTGCTAAAGTTTGTGTTATTTGGAGACCGCAAAGTAATGCCCCGAATACTCATGCTAACGGATACGCTACAACATAACTTTCACCAAACAGCTCCAAATGACAGCAAACTGCTATGGGTGAGTCAAACGACTTGTTTTATTGCCGAAAGAAGGCTCAGATTGTAAAAAAACGTTAATTTGCCTTTAAAGGTCCTCCATTACACAAAATTAATTCTTGTTAGCTTTAAAGCCCCAGTGTGTAGGATTCGTGGCGCATAGGTGAATAGTCGCTATTGCACTTCCTGTTTTAGCTACGGCAGACCTCGAGGGTCACCCGGGCGCGCCGTAGCGCGGACAGCTCGCAAGAACCGCGCGCCACTACTGTATACATAAAACGCGGTCCCGTTCACTTTTTTTTTTTCTTTTCGCATGAAAACACACATTCCCGATCATGTACCATGACAATCTACACATCAAATGAAACCTTACAGTCTCCTCTTTTTGACTATGCAATTCATTTCCCGGCACAACAATCACTCCCCGAGCACATGGGGCTTTTATACGGAAAAGCACAAAACAGAAAAGCACAAAGCTTACCTTTGAAGGCTCTGCCCAGGTCAAACTCAGCATTTCACCATAAGCTTGGTCTGAAATCTGTCCGTAAGGATCCAGCAAATAAAATCCAGTAAAACAATTTAGTCCAAAACACGTGTTAGATCCATTACGACGTGTGATCCGGCAACATGCTTGTCGTTGTTTACCCAAAACCACGAGCCTTGCTGAAGGCGAAGGCGGAGCCCAAATGTCCTTCTGCGGCTCTCGTATTCAAAATGGTTGCTTCTATATGGGGAAGATCCCCCTTTTATGTGACTATATCTAAGTCCAAAAGAATACTTTGATTTCATAATGGAAGTGAAAAGGCTTGGAAAATGTATTTTTGAATGGGTATCTTCAATTTCGGTAATTAACGGGTAAAAATCTTACACACTGTCCCTTTAAGCCATGTTATAATGTTGTCAAAAACATACCTGGAGTGTTTTGTTTCATTCACCCCTTGTAATGTCACGTAGTGGTAGTTTTTAAGTTTAACAGCTACATTTGACCTTTTGTTCAGTAGAGAATGGCAATTCCAGGGCTGAAATCATGCTAATAATTCTAATTAAAGTGTATGGAGTGGAAGGTAGAAGAGAGAACTCGTATGCAGGGTTTGGGTGTTAAACATGTGAGAAAACAAAACAAAATTCCATGTATATTTTCGAGGAGGAAACAACATAACATGTCTTTAATTTGTCTGTTATTTAAATGTACATTGTGAAACCATTTATCAATAAAGTCTAATAAAAAGAGAAAAGTGATTAAAAAAAATTCATATTGTGAAAAAAGTGCAGTGTCTTATCATATTTGTGTAGATTCATTAAATCCAGAAGGTTAAATGCCTTTAATTATCCACTTAAAATCAATAGCAATCTGTGTACAGTGGATATAAAAAGTGTACACACCCCTGTTCAAATGCCAGTTTTTTGTGATGTAAAAAAATTACATCAAGATAAATCATTTCAGAACTTTTTCCACCTTTGATGTGACCTATAACCTGAACAATGCAACTGAAAAAGAAACTGAAATCTTTCAGGGAGATAAAGTAAAAATAAACAACTGATATAATGTGTCTGCATAAGTGTGTTTTATAACTCGGGATGTGGCTGTGTTCAGATTTAACCAATTACATTCACACTCACGTTAAACTGGAGTCAGCACACACCTGTCACCAACTAAAGTGCCTCTGATCAACCCCAAATAAAGTTCATCTGTTCTAGTCGGCTTTTCCTCACATTCTTGTAGCCACATCTTCCAGTACAAGCCATAGTCCGCAGAGAGCTTCCAAAGCATCAGAGGGATCTCTTTATTCAAAGATATCAGTCAGGTGAAGGCTACAAAGGTTTTCCAAGGAATTAAATATACCATGGAACACAGTGAAGACTGTCATCATCAAGTGGAGAAAATATGGCACAACAGTGACATTACCGAGAACAAGACGTCCGTCCAAAATTGATAATAAGATGAGAAGAAAACTAGTCAGGGAGGCTGCCAAGAGGTCGACAGCAACACTGAAGGAGCTGCAGGAATTTCTGGCAAGTACTGGCTGCGTAGTACATGTGACAACAATCTCCCGTCTTCTTCATATGTCTGGGCTATGGGGTAGGGTGGCAAGACGGAAGCCTTATCTTACAAAGAAAAACATCCAAGCCCGGGTTAATTTTGCAAAAAGACATCTGAAATCTCCCACATGTTGGAAAATGTGTTATGGTCTGAAGAAACCAAGGTTGAACTTTTCTGACATAATTCCAAAAGGTATATTTGGTGCAAAAACAACACTGCACATCACCAAAATAACACCATACCTACAGTGAAGCATGGTGGTGGCAGCAGCTTTGGGGCTGTTTTTCTTCAGCTCGAACTGGGGCCTTAGTCAGGGTGGAGGGAATTATGAACAGTTCCAAATACCAGTCAGTGTTGGCACAAAACCTTTGGCCTTCTTTTAGAAAGTTGAAGATAAAGAAGAACTTCATCTTTCAGCTTGACAGTGATCTAAATCAACAAAAGAATGGCTTCACTGGAATAAGATTGAGGCTTTGGAATGGCCCAGACAGAGTCCAGACCTGAATCCCATCGAACATCTGTGGGGTGATCTGAAGAGGGCTGTGCAGAGGAGATGCCCTCACAATCTGTCAGATTTGGAGCGGTTTGGCAAAGAAGAGTGGGCAAATATTGCCACATCAACATGTGCCACGCTGATAGGCTCCTACCCAAAAAGACTGAGTGCTGTAATAAAAGCCAAAGGTGCTGCAACAAAGTATATTTTGTTGCATATTTATGCAGCCAGGTTCTTTTAAGTTTTTTATTTTATTTTATTTTATATTTTTCCCCTTTAAAGGTTTCAGTTTGTTCTTAAATTACATTGTACAGGTTATAGGTCACATTAAAGGTGGAAAAAGTTGTGAAATTATTTGTCTTGCTGTCATTTTTTTACATCATGAAAACCTGGCATTTGAACAGGGATGTGTAGACTTTTTATATCCACTGTATAACTGTAACATCTGTAAGCAGGATAAGCCAAGAAGGGTTAGAATTTTTTATATGATGTTGCGATACAAATGTCAGAATAAGGCAATATTGCAATATAATGATCCATAAGTGCACATGATAGCTTTTAGTGTTTAGTATCACTATTTAAGAGACTCTAAGTGTCCAGAAAAGTACTATATAAAACTGATGCTATTGTTATTATTTTTAACAACACAACAGCATTTTTGTAAGTGCCTGCATGCGTCCTAACAGCCAAGACTATTTTCAGACCACACAACTGAACAACAGAGCTTTATGCTTCATGTGCTCTCATAAGAGTTCAACTGTGGAATATAAAGTTTGATATTTTGAGCTTTTTTATAGTCTGTCCTCCAGGTTCACTCCTGATTCATGAGCCATTATTGTAACTTTATTTAAAATCGGAGACACCATTCTAGTGTAGATGTCAATTGTTTTAACCAAACCAATATGAAACAGTACAAGATTATGTATTGCTTTAAATGGGGCATATCATGTTTTAACCATGTTATAAAAGTGTCACAATAAACTGACTCTTAATTGTATTTTGATTAGAGAGTTTGTTTTTCTCATGGCCGATGCCAGTTGTTTAGACCCCGGAGAAACCGATGGCCGATAAGATCTGCCAATATGTCACCCACAGCTCTTTTTTACCACAAACCTTTAAGATAGTCATGTTAGTCATGTTTTGTGCAATTATCTCATCACATTTAGGCATTAAAATAAAGCTTTGTACTCTTTAAGCAGCAGGTCAGCAAAAACAAAATCTTGGCCTTTGCTGGAAATTTACGGCCGATACGCTAAAAAGCCCGTTATATCTTTAATTTTGGTGGATGTTTGCCTAATCTGGTATTGTTCGGCATTAGGTTTAAGCGCTCAGAAAATGTCTATTTTCACCTACCCCCTATCCCTGTCCACTTTCCTGTTTTAAGTTGTCATTCATTTCAAAATTCAAACTCCATTTGATACATGTAGGGCTCAAAAAAGACATCGACTTTGTTCAACAATAAAAACAGATAAAAATGATCAATATATCTGCTGCATGCTACGATGAAATGCCACTACAAATAGCCAGGAATTATAATTTGTGCATTTTTAAACAGGGAGTCAATGGACCCTTTTCAAACATTAAGCCATTTAGGTCAATATTGCTGTTTACAACAACCATATGTAAAATAAACTTTAAAACTGAAGCCTGTGCTATGTGCAATATTACAAATAGGGATGCACTGATGTGAAAGTTTTAGCCGATACTGATATCCGATATTAATGTTGCTGATATCGGCCGATACCGATATTAGCCAATCACGATATTTATTTATTTTTAATTCTGAGATAACATTTTATAGACTGAAAATCATGCAAAATGAATTTTTGAATGTCTTCTTTTATTTTCAAAACGTGTTTTGATGCCTGATTTTTTTTATTTTTTTTTTCAATTTAAATTTTTTTAAAAATAGTGTAACATTGTGTTATGCTTCCTGATTGGCTAAGGGACCTTTGCCAATTGATGTTATAGATGGGGGACGCCGGGGGGACCAAACTGGAACTAAACCAGGACCAGACCAGGACTAAATGTGGACTAAACCAGGTCTAGACCAGGTCTAAACAAGGTCTTAACCTGGACTGGACCAGGACTACTAAACCAGGACTGGACCAGGTCTAGACCTGGACTAAACCTTGCCTGGTTTACACCTGACCATATCACAAGTGAGATATGGTCTGGAAGCCACCTTCGAAATATCTCATAGTGGCGGTGTGGTTTACGATCGCCAACGGCCGTTTATTGGGCATTATGAATGTCTATCATTTGGCGTATATGTAGCCCATAGCCAATCATGTCAGTTGTCAGTTCAAACTACAAGCTTCCGTTTGTCACGTAGTACGCGTCACCGTCTTTCCACCCCTCCCCGCTCTCTGATTGGCTCCCAGAATCGGGAGAGCTCGCTTGGGTCGCACGGGTCTCGTGCTCGCAGCCACGGCTCCAGCTCCAGCTAGCCCCCCCCCAACGCTTCACTATTAATACATTTTGTTGAAAATTTTGCACATTGGGCCGATACCAATATGTTAAAACTTGGGCAATATCGGCCGATACCAATGTTAATGCCGATATCTCGTGCATCCCTAATTACAAACAGTGTCTGTCAGTGGATGTACACAATGGGGTCACATTCCCAATATGTAGTACATGATGTTAATGATGGTGCACTTGTGAAGCTAACAGCGTATGCACACCGCTGTTGTCAAGAGCCTATGAAGACAAAGCAGAGCGCGGTGTGGCTTACAGGAAAGCACTTAGACCAGATCCTGTCTGTAATGCTGTGTGTAAACAAAGAAGCTATGAAAGATTGATGTCAATGTTCAACCTCAACCTCACAGTCCAATATATGCTACAGGAAAGAGTATGGGAACACAGAGGATCAGCTGCTTCACTGCACAAGTACAGTGTGTGGGACAATCACACTGACATCTGACTTTTAGTCTTCAAATTACCTTAATATCTCATTTAAGTTAATAGCTTCCAAAATAACAACTATCAGTAGTCACAATTTATGAAAATATCTAATGTTTGGTCTTTTCATGAGACAAAAATCAAAAGAAAATTCCACAAATGTTGGAATTTTATAATTATTATTTAAATAGGTTTAAGTATACTGCAAATATACAACTCTGGAAAAAATAAGAGACCGTATGGAATAAGAAAGTGGACAAAATAATGTGTATTCACAAGAAATTAATCCACGCGAATAAAATTAATCCACGCGAATAAAATTAATCCACACGAAAACATGTAGTCACAAGAAATTAATCCACACGAATAAAATTAATCTACGCAAATAAAATTAATCCACGCGTTTGATATTTGTCAGAATTCAAATCTAAAAGTTACGACATCGAAAAATTACGAGTACTGTCTTAAGTACAAATACGAATTTCTCAGATGGAACAAAGTGGACAAAAATACGTCATCGGTTACGTCATCACGTCACGTCGGCCAAGACCACTTGAAGTCTGCAGCGGTAAAAAAAAAATTCTGGAGGACAGTCTTCGCTGGTTACAGTCCTTTACAAGTACAGTTACAGTATATCAGAAAAGTGTACAGACATTTTGAGTTAACGCCCACCTTATTTCGGTCTGCCATCCTGTCAACTCCAGCGAAGACTGTCCTCCAGAACTGTACAGTACTCGTAACTTTTCGATGTCGTAACTTTTAGATTTGTATTCTGACAAATATCAAACGCGTGGATTAATTTTATTCGCATGGATTAATTTTATTCGCGTGGATTAATTTCTTGCGACTACGTTTTTCGCGTGGATTAATTTCTTGTGAATACACATTATTTTGTCCACTTTCTTATTCCATAAGACCACTGCATTTTTTTCTGAAATCAGCATCTCTCCATGTATTACAGCCATTCCATTCCAGCGTCTGTTGAATTCCAACACAAACACAAAGCTGAGCTACTTCAGTTCTTGCACCAGGAGTGGAATAAAGTCACCCAAGAACAATGTTAAAGACTTGTGGAGAGCATGTCAAGACGCATGAAAGCTGTGATTAAAAATAAGGGTTATTGCACCAAATATTGATTTCTGAACTCTTCTTAAGTGTAAACATTAGTATTATGTTGTTTTAAAATTAATTTGATCTTGTTTCTTTGCATTGTTTGAGGTCTGAAAACACGTATCTTTTTTGTTATTTTGACCATTCGTCATTTTCTGCAAATAAATGCTCTAAATGATAACATTTTTATTTGGAATTTGGGGGAAATGTTGTCAGTAGTTTATAGCCTCAAACAAAAATGTTACTTTTGCCCAAACACATACCTATAATAGTAAAATCAGAAAGCATAATGAATCTCACATAAGTCTCTCATTTGTCCAGTTGCCAGTTTTAATGCTGAAATTCAGTTGGTTAAAACCTAAAAGGACTCTCTCTGATCTGAACGGTCACTGCCTAAACCCCAGAACCTGCAGCCGACCATTAACCAGTGCCTTTGCTGCTGCAGAATATTCCACACTGACAATAGGAAAACTTGTACGTGTCCTCTGCAAGTTAAGGCACTGGCCACTCAGGTTAATTTGTGATTATAGCACATTTTTTAAAGCTGTAAGAGCACAGGCTACATACAGTCATTTAAAGTTTCTCTGACAGCACAAATTGCTCATTTGTTTAATCAATTTTGTGGCAAAAATAGTTCTAATACAGAAACACATAGGCTATAGTTTATGGAACATTTGTGGTTCTGGTTTAGACGTTTGTCTCTAAAACGTTTGTCTCAATCAAAGACTAATCCTGGCGAATGGGTTTGTGACGTCATCAAAGCCGAGCTCCAATCGCAGCCCCTGGAATGCTCTCTGTGGTCCATGTTGGCCGAAGCAGCTGATTGCACATCATTTGCATTCTAGATCCAGCTGATGGCCAATCTCTATCAATTATTTAACAAGCCGGACCTCAAGGTTAAAAAGGTGCTTCTGAGGATCCACCGCGCCTATGAATTCTTTATATGATTCCCTTCGTTCTCATAGTCGTAACATGCAAAGTTTGAGAGGCCAGCTGGTATTTAATAAACACGTGGCAGAGATCAGGGCGCTCACTTTAGTTTACTTTGAGGTGACGAGACAAAGTGAACACTGAAAGATCTTAAAATTCTTGTAGAGCATGACATAAAAGGTGATTCTGATGATTACTGATGGAGATTCAGTCATTTCTAATAGTCAATGATCAGCTTGGGGCTTTTTAATGGAGGTCTACAGCCAATCCTCTGTCATTAACATCTTGTGGTTCATATTTGGAAGGAAGAATTTCATCTATTTTTAGAAATTTTGATATTATCTTAAAATATTATCAATTCTATATAATGCGTGAAGAGTCCCTCAGTCATCCAGGTAGAATCCATGATAAAAGGAGAAATTCAATTTGTCAACTGGACAAAGTTTGTTTGGTCGAAAACGTTTCGCCGCTCATCCGAGAGGCTTCGTCAGTTCTGGTTCTAGTGCTGGTTCGAGACTGCTTATATCTAGCTGCAGGGAGGAGCTCACTACACTGAAATAGTTCTGAAACTATCTCAACTAATTTGTTTCTTTTGTTTTTCAAATTTCTCTGGCGTCTAGTTTAGCATACCTATTCACCCTAACGACCGTCTCCACACCTCTGGCCCTGACTTGTCTGCCCTCAAAACAGACAAAAGAAACATTAGGGCAGACAAGTCAGGGCCAGAGGTGTGGAGACGGTCGTTAGGGTGAATAGGTATGCTAAACTAGACGCCAGAGAAATTCGAAAAACAAAAGAAACAGATTAGTTGAGATAGTTTCAGAACTATTTCAGTGTAGTGAGCTCCTCCCTGCAGCTAGATATAAGCAGTCTCGAACCAGCACTAGAACCAGAACTGACAAAGCCTCTCGGATGAGCGGCAAAACGTTTTCGACCAAACAAACTTTGTCCAGTTGACAAATTGAATTTCTCCTTTTATCATCAATTCTATATAATGCAAAATCATCCCTCTTCATTCTGGTTCTGAAGTGTAGACGTCAATGAACACAGTATCTTTTAAGTATTGGCTTAGAAATTTGAAGGTTGTCGGTTCAATTGACAAGCAATACACTCTGTTTTTGTTACAGTTTTTGTGTCCTCGAGCAAAACACTTCACCCACCTCGCCTCCAGCATGTACGTGTGAGTTCTGTGTACTTAGACTGTGCAGAATACGACCAGCGAGCATACCTGCGATCGGGGTGAGTTTCTGCAGCTCTCTGTTGGCACTCAGAGGAAACGTGGATGTGCTGAAACGCTTCTCACGCTTCACGGCCGAGTGTGACCCCGGCTGTTTCACACGGAGGAGCTGGGCAGCGGGTGGCACCTTCTTACCCTGCAAAACAAGCCCCAGGGCAAGGAGAGGCTCTAGTTACCCACAGGTTTGGGACGAGGTAGTTCCTGGCCTGGATGATACGGGACAAGGCTCAGTTTACCTCCTCTTTTCTCTCTCTCTCTCGCAGCTAGTGTTGCCATGAGACTAACATTTCAAACTTGATTTCAACGCTCGATACTCAATACGGATTCTGATACCACAATGATAATAAAAGACACTCTTTATTTAAGCAATAGAATGTAGTTTTCAACATTAAAGGTGTTCTACGTAACCTTTTGGTTGGGGGTCCGTCACCTGCATGTCTTTGCTCTGCCAGGAATGTTCCACAGTTTGACGTTAAACAGCTCGACCTTACTTTCCACAGATCTGCCCTGTAACTTGGTCTGTTTTGATCTCAATGAAGATAGAAATGTTTAGAACCATGAAGCATTCTAGACAAAGCAATAACATCTCCGTGGAGAAAAGTATTTGATAGGCCCAGAAAAGTTACACAATGTACCTTTAAAGGTCCAAAAGGTCTCATCAAAAACATACTTATGCAGGATTTGTGTGCTAAACTTGAATGAAATAAGACAGCACTCTTGGTATGTTTTGATGAGAAAATAGCGTAATATGAGACGTTTAAAAAGGCTTTCTTTTATAATACCATCTCGTTTTAGGTTCCATAGTGGTCTCTGTGACTTTTTTTAGTATCAATACTTGTTCAAAAGAGTATCTAGTTTCGATACCAGCTTAAGCATTGATTAGTTTCTGATTTTCGATGCTTTTGACAACCTTACTAGTAGCGGGAACAGAGCGGGAGGGAGGGGGGAGGGTGTCAGGCGAGGGGTCAGGTTGCTTTCCGAATCAGATCAGGTGATTGTGAGAAGCAACCTGAGCTGTGTGAGCGGTGTACAGTACAGGGGCATTGATGGACACGACATTGGAGCGTGGAGAGGGCTGACAGAACTGTCAATGGGACAGGAGTCGGTCAATCTGGACCGCACACTGCTCATGATTAGAGATGAAGTGATAGATTCATATTTCAGTAGTTTTTTATATTTTGAAAAAACAAAAATTGTAATTTTTCTTAAAGGGATATGCCACCCCCAGGTAAAATTTGGGCATCTCCCCACAGTCCAGAGACTAAAATAAGTGGTGGAAAGCGTTTTCCTGCTCACCCAGCCATTGTCCAAGCCTGTCGCCACTGACCGCCGCGGTATCTGCAGCTACTCCGCCTTAGACTGGAGTCTAACGTCGCCAGAGAAAGATTTCGGCCAAAAGGAATTAATTTGCTCGATGCGTTTCCCAATTACTTTATGTGTAGTGCGCATTCATATCGAGTGCAAATAAATGTGCAAATCAACACGGAGAGCTTGCCTTGGTCATTTTGGGTGGGAACTATTTTCCAGTGCGGAAGAATACAGTCGAATCACGCACCACGTTGTGCAACAGGGGAACTCCCTTCCCGGTGCGTAACTGGGATTCCCCTGGCAGCGTACTGCGTGATTCGACTGTATTCTTCCGCACTGGAAAATAGTTCCCACCCAAAATGACCAAGGCAAGCTCTCCGTGTTGATTTGCACATTTATTTGCACTCGATATGAATGCGCACTACACAGAAAGTAATTGGGAAACGCATCGAGCAAATTAATTCTTTTTGGCCGAAATCTTTCTCTGGCGACGTTAGACTCCAGTCTAAGGCGGAGGAGCTGCAGTTACCGCGGCGGTCAGTGGCGACAGACTCGGACAATGGCTGGGTGAGCAGGAAAACGCTTTCCACCACTTATTTTAGTCTCTGGACTGTGGGGAGATGCCCAAATTTGCCCTGGGGGTGGCATATCCCTTTAAGTATTGAGATAATATTTGCGATTTCCAAAAACAGGTCTGAGTGCACATTGCAAACAACTCCAGGGCTTTCAGATTTGAGAGAAGACTGAAACATGAACGGCACACATGAATTCCAGGTTAAGTATAACATAATTTTTCAATTAGAAAACAGGGTATTTTGTTCTTTGCAAAGTTCATTCTATTATCTAAATAACTGCAGCCTTTGTGATGTGATAATTGCGCCAACTCAAATTGCAATTCTGTAACAATATATAGCCCAACCCTAGTTTCATAGATAACAATTACATTACCATGTTTTTGTAACCCATTTGAAGTAGTTTTCTTATCAATCAGTAAAGGAAGGGTCTAAATTAGTTTGGTATCAACGACTAAACCAGGGCCTGTGTGCTCTGCCCCCTACCATGTGTCTATAAATATTATCACAGGATGCCCAATGCTGATAAAAATTTAACATTTTGTATTGAACCCTAAGCAAGATTATATTATGCAACTGCAGCCATTGATAAAATCAGATTAAACTATGACTAATACTAAATATTATTTACAGTTTGTCTTGTAGGGTTTTCAAAACTATAGAAAATCAGATAGGAATCAAAATCAGAACTAGTAACGGAACTAGATACTCATTTGAATAGGTATCGATACTGAAAATATGAAATTCCCTGGATAGAAATGAACCTTTCCTGAAAAGCTTCAAGAATGTTGCTCTGTTGATGTCATTAAGCTGTAGTTTTCAAGTTAACATCTCCTTTTACCTTTAGTTCAGGAGAGATTGGCAATTCCAGAGCTGTAATCATCCAAATTATTCTAGTGAAGGTGTATATAGATTAAAAACACGGTGGAGCACTTCCTGTATTACCACATGACACCACAAGGAGTAAAGTAAAGAGTTTGAAATGAGTAAAACAATAATCCTTGAGCAATATCCCTAACAGATTACAGCCGGTATTGAAGAATGTCAACTTCCTTCCACTTTCACTTGTATTTACTTTTCTCAAATCTTTATCAGTATTATTTGGATATCATCATGCCCTGCCATATTACACACAACCAGCTGCTACAATGGCCTGCATTATCCTCCAGGCAGAGCACACAGGCAAAGGCAGGATCGATGAGTGTGCACTTTATAAAAATATCATTAAATCATACTGAGAAAAAGTACAAAAGTCTCACTAAAGTTGTACATGGAGGAACAGTGATGTCTGCAAGTGTGGATGCAGCTAATCCAGGGGTGGGCAAACTTTTTGACTCGTGGGCCACAAAGGGTTCTAAAATTTGACAGAAGGGCCGGACCAGGAGCAGGTGGATTTAGTGTTTTGGTAATCCACCTCGTAAGAGCAGAAAATAACATGGGATATGTAGAAAACTTATGCTTTATTTCAATTAAAAATTAACTAAAGTATTACAACAAAATGTCCATCTTTCAAGTTCCACAGTATTTAGCTATTTATTGAAATGACTCTTAAAACACAGAAAATTTAATTAATAAAATACTGCTTTTTTATTACTAACAGTTACTATTTTAAAGCACTGAAAGTTCTGTTCTCCTTCAGGTTCTTTTGTTCCTTCGTTGACTGTTTTGTGGCAAATAGACGCCTGATATTCTTTAAAAACCGCTACAGTCTCTTGGCATATCAGGCATACAGCAGTTGATAAATATTCGGTGAAAAAATATTTATTTATTAAGCACTCGACATTCTCTGTCCACTTTTCTTTTCTTAGCTCCGCTCATCTTTACAGGAGGTCTGAGGGGTTAAAGAGTAAAGCACAAACATGGAGCAAAACACCGCACCTCAAAAAAGGTCAACGTATGTAGCGCGCCAGCTATTGGAAAATGCCAGAATTGCAGGGAAATTTAAACATTAAAACATTAACAAGGTTTATAAATATAATTTCTTCAAGGTCGGCGGGCCGGATTAAAAAGCTTAACGGGCCGCATATGGCCCCCGGGCCGTAGTTTGCCCATGCCTGAGCTAATCTGTTCAAATATCTTGACCTGCTCGATGTGTCTACTGTTGGAATAGAGGGGTCAGGGGTAAAGTTCATAATGGTCAAAATGGTTGTCCG
Source organism: Paratrypauchen microcephalus (assembly GCA_036785185.1). Taxonomy (NCBI): domain Eukaryota; kingdom Metazoa; phylum Chordata; class Actinopteri; order Gobiiformes; family Gobiidae; genus Paratrypauchen; species Paratrypauchen microcephalus. Next base: position 681,535 of record JAVJIX010000267.1, read on the forward strand.
AAAATGCTAATCAAGAGTTATTAAGTATTTATAGTGTTGTCATAGATGCCAAACTATAGATGTAATTTGTTGTCTTTTTAGTATTATACCTAGTGCATATGGGTTAATGTAGGCAACAAGACAGATGTCAGATGAGGAAAAGAGTGTGGAGAGACATTCAGTTAATTCGGGTCGGGAATTTCATTTTTTTCTATGATACACCTTTAAAATTAACTTAAAATTTAAAATTAATTAGCTTAGCAGTTGCAGCTTCTCCTATAAGAACTAATGTGATTAATTATTACTAGATATTTAATTTCATAAACAATAATTGTTATGTGGATGATAAACAGGCTGGAAAAACGTTTTATTACCAAGATGTGTGTAAAATCCCTCAGTCGTCCAGGTAGAATCCATGACAAAAGGAGAAATTCAATTTGTCAACCGGACAAAAGCTTATTTAATCAAATTTGCTGCATCCAAGCTGCTTCTCCAGTTCCTTCTGTTATTCAGAACTGAAGAAGCAGCTTGGATGAGGTGCAAAAAACGCATTCGACCAAATAAACTTTTGTCTAGTTGACACTTTATTACCAAGTTAGCGCTGTAATTAAATTAAAAGTTGTTACATCTGGCCAGAATATAGGTTTTTGATGAAAATCACCAACACCTACTTATTTCTATTACTTTTTTTTCCCTTTTAGGTTTTAGTAACAATAATTTGACTGGTTGACTATTCAAGTAATAATTGGCCCCTAAAGATACTGAACCAACTCAGGAGTAGCCACACTTTTTCCAATACAAAACATTTTGAACACATTAACACAGGAAATGTACAGGCCTATGAAATTTAAAAAACAAAACAAAACAAAACAAAAAAACACTTACAAATGTTAACTCAATAAGGATGCATTACTCACATCTTGGTCTAAGGGCCCATTCTTATCAGATTTCTTCGACCTTCCAGACTTGGAGGATTCCTAAACAAAATGCAAAACATGTGAACTTCATCAAACTAACTGCAGTGCATAAAAAAAAGGACAGAAATACCACACTACCATGAGAAAGAAGTGTCCAGAAGTTTTACCTTGTCCTTCTTGCTCTTGTGGGGCATGCTGAGGCGGGAATCCCCAACGTGTCAGCAGGTCCTTATTATGAAGTGCACAGTACAAGGCTGCTACTCACACGTCTGACTACGGGGCTGTTCCGCGCTGACCATCCCCGCACCATGTGACCGAGTCCGGGCTACGAGCGCCACATGTCACCCTCCCGCTCCGGCGCTGGCTCTGCACCGTGACGCGCGCTCCACCGGACACACGGGGCTCCTCATCACACGGGACCGGACCTCTGCAGCACTTTGAGCTCCTGGTCCTCCCTGCGCTATGCTCCGGCGCCGGGCACGACTCTCCTGCGTGCACCGATGTACCGATGCACCTGTGAGGAGCGACCGCGCAGGGGCAGTGTAGCACCGGACACCGCGCCGCCGTGGAACGGACTGGAAAGATGCGATGTGAAATACGTTTATTTTAACTCTAGAAAAATGTACAGCCTGTTGGCCTGGTGGCATGTTGAAGATCATAAAAGCTTGAATCCTACTTGCAGACAGGATAGGACAACAGCTACACAGAGTCAGATCACAGTGAACAACTTAGTGGCATCTTTTTTTAGTTTACTACTTAAAGGAAAAGTAACGTTATTTTACAATCTGAGCCTTCTTTCAGTAATAAAACAAGTCGTTTGACTCACCCATATCACGTTCGTGTCGTTTGGAGCTGTTTGAAGAAAGTTATGTTGTAGCGTATCCGTTAGCATTTGTATTCGGGGCATCACTTTGCGGTGTCCAAATAACACAAACTTTAGCACTTTTCAAATCATAGAAGCCCGATGTCTTAATGTAAGATTTAGTTTGAAGCAAAAGTGGCCTTTAATCCGAGATTTATCCATAGTTTTCAGCTTTGCGTTTCATGTTTGGGTCCCGGGAGCAGTCCGCGCATGCGCACTGGCGTCCTCATCTACTCGAAACTATGGCTAAATCTCGGATTACAGGCCACTTTTGCTTCAAACGAAATCTTTCATTAAGACATCGGGCTTCTATGATTTGAAAAGTGCTAAAGTTTGTGTTATTTGGACACCGCAAAGTAATGCCCCGAGCAAATGATACAGCACCATGTTAACGGATACGGGATCATTACTAGAACAGAACCGCTCAACATAAGTTCTGCGATACTGCTCCAATTGACAGAAAAATGCTATGGGTGAGTAAAACTACTTGTTTTATTGCCGAAAGAAGGCTCAGATTGTAAAAAAACGTTAATTTGCCTTTAATATGTCAGAAGTCTCTATCCTGTTCCCAGTGGTTTTGGTTGTACCGTAGCTGTCCGTCCTTATGAGGGCAGCATTGCATGTTTCTAAAGGAGCCATTATCTGAACACATTGAACACGCTCTGAGCTCACACTAATGTAAATATTTCATTTGCAAATAAACAACATTAACTGGGAATATAGCCCTAATTTCAGCTCTAAAGAGGATAAGAGAATAGCTTTATTGGTCTTTAGCATCTAAATATTTAATCCTCCCCTTAAAAGTACATTTCCAAACAAAATACTGGATCTGTCCAAAGTCCTGGTCTGAGGGACTGGACACATGTCTGCTGACTTCTCCTCTGACCTGTCTGTCTGAGCTTTGCTGTATGTCTCTCTGGCCACTGGAGTGGACCCCTCCCTCTTTTTAATAAAACTACTTGTTGAGTCTGACCAGACCTATAGTTTGTCTCTGGCCCAGCGTCAGCACACAGCTGTAATCTCATCTCAGGAGGACTGAGGAGGGGCAGTGCCCTGGTGGGGCCTGGTGGATCCCTGTGCTGCTGACAGCGCGTTCCTGGGGCAGGTCTGGTCCAGTGCAGGCTATTGATCAGTGTGTGAGCGGTGTTTCCATGTGTGCGTGCTGGGCTCCACCACAATGCTCTGTTATTACACAGAGATAGGACCGCTTCATTTCCTGTGTGCACTGCTCTGAATGGGAGCTGTGTGTTTGTGTGGCACCACACACATCCTGCAGAGAGATAGGAGAAAATGAATTCTGCTTTTACAAAGAGCTTGGCTTTCCTCACAAACAAATCAAATAAAAAATGAAGCCTGGGAAGTCCAAGCTGCGGCAGGCACATTTTTTAACATTTAAGCACAAAATCTCAAGTCAAATACATCTCTACATGTAACTGATGTACTCCCCGTGGGCTTGGGGATACTCCATTCTGAGCCCTTTTAGTCACAGGATAATACATGGAGATATCCACATCACCAAACTGTTCTTACACAGTTTGTCCATCTTTACCATGATCAGTTTCTTTGGTTACTTGTCTCACAGAAGCAGTATGCTATGCACTTGTAATGCTCCAATCTTAGGTGTTATTTAAATCTCCTTTTGTGGAAGCATAGTCAGACTTGAATAGCTAATACTACCTCCTGCATTGAGTATTCAGGTCTCTGGGTCCTGGACTGACAGTAAATAACCTTCTCTTCCCTCAAACCCCCAGCTCTAGGACAACACTTATTTTCCCTAACACTATTAGTGAAGCCATTAGCTGCAGTCCCTGTCTAAATGTTTGCTGATTCTCTTCATTATAGCAGGTACTTAGTTCTTCCTTAACACTAGCCCTCTGCCCTTCGACCTCTGCCACAGTCCTGCCCTGAATTGGCACCAGAGCGTCCCAAACGTCAATGGGGTAAGAGGTGTCATAGGCACTAATGAGAGAGCAGGTGTACTTTTCCACAGAGAGAGCGGGCTGAATAGAAACAAAGACTTCAGCTGTGCCAGGTGGGAGATCCTGGTGATAAGGTCCAAACATGGAGTGACTGGGAAATGTTTGGGTGAAATATTGTACGAACTTTCATAACTCCATTCAAACACACAAACACAAGGGCGTGGTCGTCGAGGTGTGGGCAAGGAAAAATACAAGAGGAATGTTGTTGACTCTTATCTTGTTGTTAAAAGGCCTATATTATGTTATATTTTTAATATTTTATCATGTTGTTTCCACATCAAAAACATACCTGGAGTTGTGTTTTGTTTCATTCACATAAGTTTAACACACAACCCTATTTAGGCTGAGTTCTTTTCTCATGCAGAAAACACTCTGTTCCACCTTGTGATGTCATCTGGTAATACAGGAAGTGCTCTGCTATGTTTTATACTAGTGCTGTCAGGTGATTAGAAAAAAATAATCTAATTAATTACAGGATTTGTAATTCATTAATCTAATTAATTGCATTTTAATCTTGTGAGAGAGAGTGAGAGATTGAGATTGAGAGAGATTGAGAGAGAGAGACTGAGAGAGATTGAGATAGAGAGAGAGAGTGAGAAATTGAGAAAGAGTGAGAGAGAGAGAGAGATTGAGAGGGAGATTGAGAGAGAGAGTGACAGATATTGAGAGATTGAAAAAGAGAGGGAGATTGAGATAGAAAAAGTGACAGAGAGAGAGAGATTGAGAGAGAGAGAGAGACTACAGATGGAAACTAGCTTAAGCTATAATCTGGTGTCTTTAATGTTTTTTGCACATTGTCCCTGTCAAATAAAGTAATAAAAGACAGAAAGAAAGATTGAGAGAGAGAGAGAGATTGAGAGAGAGTGACAGACAGAGAGAGAGAGAGAGATTGAGAGAGAGAGATTGAGAGAGAGAGATTGAGAGAGTGACAGACAGAGAGAGAGAGATTGAGAGAGATTGAGAGAGAGTGAGAGACTACAGATGGAAACTAGCTTCAGCTATAATCTGGTGTAAAGCATCTTTAATGTTTTTTGCACATTGTCCCTGTCAAATAAAGTAATAAAAGAAAGAAAGAAAGATAGAGAGAGAGAGATTGAGAGAGATTGAGAGAGAGTGACAGACAGAGAGAGAGAGTTTGAGAGAGACAAAGTGGGCTGCACTTTGTCACTGAGTTCGTCAGTTTTTCTGCAGTCACTTTTCTCATTCATTTCCCAAATTCTGGGAGTGTGGTTTGGTGGTTTGTTGAAGTTCGCTCACACTCGCTCTATCACCGGTAACAACGGAACTTGATGTGTTTCGCGTTCAAATGATCCGTCAGGCTGGAGCAGTTTGGGTGATCGGAAAATTCTTTTTTACAAAAGCTACAAATCACGGCGTTCTTGTTGATCTTTGTTCATTTTTATAAATAAACTTGTCATTCAAAGGCCCTGGGAGCGATTTGCTCGCCGCACGCCAAATTTAAAATGCGCACGGATTGAATTACCGCTCATAATTAATTGCGTTAATTTTTATAACACGTTAATTTGCAGTGTAATTAATTCATGTAATTAACGCGTTAAACTGGCAACCCTATTTTAAACTCCATGCCTTCACTAGAATCATTTCAATGATTTCAGCCCTGGAATTGCCAATCTCTACTAAATAAGGTAAAAGGTAGCTGCTTAAAACTTAAAACCTACTGCTTCATGACATCACAAGGTGGAACAGAGCATTTTGAGTTTTGGAGATGCAGACAAACAAAGAATGCAAGGTTACTCTCAAGTCTCACGCTTTGAGAGTGTGACACACGCAATTCGACGTAATTTTTTACGAAGTCCCCCGCTCCTCAGAAAAAACGCAGTCTCACGCGCCACCCCGCTCAAAACTTGAGAGCCCTGACTCAAACATGTGGAACCAAGAATTTTAGTCAACTCCAGCCCTACTTTCCATGCATTCTCTCTCTCTCCCAAAGTCATTTGTGTGTCAGTTGCATGTTCGGAGAATAATTAGATGCTGACATGTTTGTATGATGGAGGGCCCATGCTGAGCCCTGTGGCATCCAGATGGTCAGGCTCAGAGGAGCACCAGCCTTTGGGAGGTAACTATCTCCTTCACAGTGTCCTCCAGTTGATGGCCTTGAATCCTGTTGTTTGGGCTGTATCTGCGTCTGTCACAGCTATGTCCTCCAGCACTGGACAAGTCTATAAACCTCCCCTGTAATCCTGCCTTCATTTGAATGTTGGACAGTTTCCATGGGTCCTCTTTGGCTGTGAGCACTGGCACAGATTCAGGCAGAATGGATGGTTTAAAATGCAATTACAGACTTTTAACCACTGAAACTAAAAAGTAACAGTAAAATATTTAAAACGGGTCATTCATAAAAATTATCTGTGCATGATAAAGATTAGAATTAAACCCCTCGTATTCGCAGTGACACCACCAGCAAATCCACAGTGAACTGTATCAGAGCATATAATAGCGAGAGTGAACTGGCTGGCATGAGTTTTAAAGAGCGCTTAGATACGGGTGTGCTAACCTTCAGTATTCCATTGTCTGCTTTTTTATATGATCTACATTTGCACATTTACAGCCTTTATCTTTGTGTGACATGGGAATAACTCTTTTCTTTTGTTCAGATTATAGATTATTAGATTTAAAGAAGACGAATGATGTATTCTTGTCTCTTTATTTTGGTAACCTTAAAGGGACAGTGTGTAAGATTTTTACCTGTTAATTACTGAAATTGAAGATACCCATTCAAAAATACATTGTTTTCCAAGCCTTTTCACTTCCATCATGAAATCAAAGTATTCTTTTGGACTTAGATATAGTCACATAAAAGGGGGATCTTCCCCATATAGAGGCAGCCATTTTGAATACGAGAGCCGCAGAAGGACATTTGGGCTCCGCCTTCGCCTCGGCTCCTGCTAACAGCTGCTCATCCGCGCTGCATATGGGAGTGAAGGAGAGAAGGAGAGAAGGGGAAGGGGAGGGGGGAAGGGGGAGCCTCGTGTAAAGAAGCATGCTGCCGGATCACACTCGTAATGGATATAACACGTATTTTGGACTAAATTGTTTTACTGGATTTTATTCGCTGGATCCTTATGGACAGATTGAGACCAAGTTTATGATGAAATACAGAGTTTGACCTGTGCAGAGCCTTCAAAGGTAAGCTAAGTAAGCTAAGTTTTGTGCTTTTCTGTATAAAAGCCCCATGTGCTCGGGGAGTGATTGTTTTGCAGGGAAATGAATTGCATAGTCAAAAAGAGGAGACTGTAAGGTTTCATTTGATGTGTAGATTGTCATGAATCATGATCGGGATTGTGTGTTTTCATGCGAAAAGAAAAAAAAAAAAGTGAACGGGGGACCGCGTTTTATGTATACAGCGGTGCGCGGTTCGTGCGCGGGCACGCGCGATGTCGGCGCTACGTCGCGCCCGGGTGACCCTCGAGGTCTGCCATAGCCAAAAGAGGAAGTGGAATAGCTACTAACCACCTATGCGCCACGAATCCTACACACTGTCCCTTTAAAGGACCCATATTGCGCTATTTTCTGATCCAAAGTGATAACAAAAAGTAAAATGTAGCTGTTGATTAAATGTAGCTGTTAAACTATCGCTTCATGACATCACAAGGTGGAACAGAGCATTTTAAGCTTTGCAGATGTAGATGTAATAATAAAGGGTTACTCAAACATGCAACAAAACACAACTCCAGGTACTTTTTTGATGATGTAACAACATTGTAACATGGCTTAAAGCTCATAAGAGTCAATGTTGCTTAATATAGGAATATTTTTTTTTTTGGTTTATGGAAAGTGCACAAGAGAAGTCAATATTTTAACTGTGATGCAACAATTTAAGCAAAATGCCAACCTTTAAGAATGCTTTGATACTCTTCCGCTGACATGCTCAGTAAACCCCCACCTCACAGCACCAGATTGTATATCGTCTATGAAATCCTTCTTCTCACATATAAACCTCCTCCACCTTACACTTCATCCTTTGCGTACTCCACCTGCCCTCTGGTCATCTATGGGGCCAAAGCCTTCAGTTGGTATGCCCCTGACTCTGGAACTCCCCACCACCATCCGTCTGTGACATAGACTCCTTCCACTCTTTCAAAACCCATAAAAAAAACTACCTTTATGACACATGAGACACCTGTGGTATGATGAGGTGTTTATTCTTAAAGGTGCACTGTGTAACTTAGGGACCTGCTTGAGTCCATGTAGATGTTTTTTTTTTTTTTCCTGGAATGGTAAACAGAATGGCATGGAGACAAGCAGGCCACATCACCAGGCCAAGTTACCAGTCAGATCCATGGAGAAGTGGGCCCACTCACATTACTGAAGTATGTTTTTGCGCTAGTTTTTAATTGAATAAATACAAGATATGGGTGATTCTTCAACTACAGTCAAATTTGGTCATGATATTTTTCAAAAAATCCCACAAATATTTTTAGAAATATGTAGAAACATTAACTGATAGTGGTTGTAATGAAATTACAGAAATATTAAATAAATAATAATAAACAATAACAATAAATAAAGTGATGGATGGTGGTTGTGGAAATGACAAAGTTTAGCATTTCTTTTAAAATCTCATGACATATTAGCATGCTAATCTCTGTTTTAGAGTTAGCATAAAATATACTCAAAATACACAATAAAGGAAATATGAGGTGTTTGGAAATGACGACCAATAAACCTACTCTTGGTTTTGCAAAACTTTACCTTGATTTTTTTCTTGTTTCCGTTCCTTCCATGGAGCTAACGCTGCTATCCTGACCTGAGCTCCTGTCACATCACAACTGATGTGGTTCAAGTAGACCACAACTCTCAAGTCTCACGCTTTGAGAGTGTGACACACGCATTTCAACGAGTTCACACGCTCACACGCCACACATGGTATTTCTCACGCTGAAATTTTGCTAAGCAATTCAATGAAACTCTAGCCACTCTTCTGCCCAGAACATCGGTCTGTGTGGCTCAGAAGAGTTATCCAGGCACCACGCCCTTTTCAGCCAATCAGAAACTAGATTGTTCTGTTGCCAGGCAGACCGTAGAGTCTAGTTTCAGCTAAGCGCGCACTGCACTGTCAGTGATAATTGAAGGACGGCAACTGAACACAAGTGAGACGAACGAATGATGACAAAACGGTGAATGATAAAACAAACGAACATCGAACTCAGGACTGAGAACCATCAGGTAATAACTTCATTTATATAACTCTCATTAGTTGCTTTGTAGTTTTGCTCTTTAGACCAACATTTACACCTGTCCATTTCAAGCTAGAGTTATTTTAGGTAACCAACTAGCAATCTGCCTACTGTGGTTATTATTATTTGTCACAGAATAAATAGTAAACAGTGTATGATATAATTGAACTTTTTTCAAGAAGCTGGGTTGAAGGGTTAATGGGTCGCTGGATAGGTGGATCCAACCAAACTTCAAAACTTGAGAGCCCTGAAGTAGACAAAGGTTTAAAAAAAAAAAAAGTAAAAAAGTTACATTTTGTGTTGGGTGGTGGAAATGATGGTGATCCCTAGAACAGGTGTTCTTTTTATGAAAAATACATAAAATACTAATATATTTTTCAAGCACATGATATTTTTCATTAAAATAAGGAATTTCTGTGCCATTTGTGAATGAAGTTACTGTTGAATCAAATTTAATTTCAGTCTTATGAGGGGCTGAGAGTCCAAAAGGACATATAGCAAAAACACTCAATATAAAACCATATTTTATATAATAAAAATAGTAATTTATCTATCATACATTTTTTGTAAGTTTGTCTTTGTGTCTAGTAAGTGCAGTACAAATAAAAAAATGACCAACGTGTTTTTGTTTTTCTCATTTCTGCCTGGGACAGAAATTCTTTGATAGTTGGAGAATCACCCAACTTTTGTTTAATTCCATACTGTGGAACATCCCAGGCAAAGCAGTAACATCACCACGGAGATGAGAAGATGAAGGGGCCCTCTTATCTTGTTGTGATTTTATTGTTGACCCTGAAATATGACAAAAATAAAATGCATTATTATTATACCTTCATAACTTAAAAATGCTTTCATTGTCCTCAGAGGAAAAGCACTTTGTAAATGCAACCACTTTTAAATTTCTTTACAAATCCTTCAAAAATAGTTCTCTAGTTTGTCAAGATGAGTCTTTTGTATTGAACTCCACTGATGTTACCATAACAACTCATCTCTTGATGTTAAGCTGGGCGCCCTTCAAACCTTAGTCTCTAATATCAGAATGGACAAATAGATGCACATTAGAAGCTCTGAGCGGCTCTATGTAAGCTGTATTAGGGCTTCTCTTATGTTGGAGTTGCCTGTTGCGTGTGAAAGGGCCTGATACGATTCGATTGCAGATATATTTTGCTTGGGCGTACAGAGCTACGCCGCATGAAATGTCAGTGATAAGAGAATGATGAAAAGCCTTTGACGCTACAATCTGTCAGCTTCCACATGGGCACTGCACACAAACAGACAGGCGCACAGGAGAGGGCCCCGAGCAGTGATAAAGCATGAGGAAATATATGCACAATATGTCTTTTATATGGCATCCTGATATTCCATTTTTGACACGTTTGCAGAAAGGTGGCATCACAGCGACATGTATTGGACTGAATTGAGTGTCACATATTCAGGGCATGTCTTGTGTCTTGTGCTAGATCTGGTTAGGCTGACAGAGTGAAACTACACATAGTGAACAGAGAGACTACGAAGACAGGGAGACTACGAACTTATAGGTTGTATAGAGGATTTTCCAAGGAAGAAGAAATCCAGCGACTGTTTGTCCTTTTTTAAATGTTGCGCAAGATGAAGATGTTTGTTTACAGCTGCTGCGTGTTCAGAATTGCTGTTGCTGCTCTACTATAGTGTACGTTTTCAAATGATAAGCAGAAGTTTCCTGTCCAGGAGTAATTTATTGACCAACACGTCAGTCTTTAGACCCTCTGCTTCAGTGGAGATGTATTGCCTTGTCTGCAATGTTTCACAGTACCTTTTTATTCATGGAAACCAAACCAGACTAAGTTACAGGTTAGATCTGCGAAGAGGCAACCCTGCTCAATGTCAAAGTGCTTGTTTTTCGAGGAATTTTTGAGCTATAAAACCCACCTGTAATTGAGTAAGTGCAAATTAGAGCTATTTAATGTCATACTGTGGAACATTCTAGAGCAATGACATATCCATAGAAACAAGCATTGCATCTTTAAAGGTGCACTGTGTAACATTTCTAGTGGAAATGTTATTGCTTTGTCTAGACTATTCCACGGTATAGATTAAACCTATAAATCACAGCAAGCAGGTTACAGCACTACACTATAATACGATTCAGATCTAGGAAGAGTCACCCCTCATCACAGAAGGAATTATTGTATTTTTGAGCAATAGAAATAATCCGTAATCAATAAATGTTGGATGGAAATGTTTATGTGGATATGTTTGTGTAACACACTTCTGGGTACGTACACGTGTCAACCTCTAAGTTCATAAAAGCTGAGAGTATAGCAATAACCAATGGACACAGGTAATTGTCGTTAAATGTAAACTTTTAGTTTGAAAACATAAAAGGAGTGCACAATACAATTACAATTACAGTCAATGGGCCCAGAATAAACTAAAAATAAAAATGTCCCTTTAAGAATTTTCTTCCCGGGAAGTGTTGTCTTTCAACTTCAATCAGTGTTCAAGTCAAATAAGTCAGGGGAATAGTCAAGTCATGGGATGTATCCGAAGTAGGCTTTCGTTGGCGTCCGTCAGTGGAACTGAAACATTCCTACCACAGGATCTGTTGTATGGGGTGGTAGAGGGTTACAATTTGACTGGGAGGCTCTCCATCCATGGATCATCTCATCAACCTCGTTGGACACCAAGGCTGGGACCTTCATTTTTACAGGTAGTCAAAAAACTGACCTGTTTTTGCAAAACAGGTTTTATAGTCCAAATTCTCATGTGCAATTGCAATTAGACTCACATAAATATCCCTATATAGGTGCTGCACAACATAAATGTATCTTATCAACTGGAAAAATAACGATATTTAACAAGTAGGTAACTATAGTTATTTCCCAAATAAATGGCTCATATGGTCAAAACTAGTGATTGCAATAATTATTACAATGTAATGATATAATCACATTTTACCAATGGATTGACTTGCTCATGAAAAACACATTCACTTGTACCACGTATACCATACTTTCGTACAGACCTCTCAAGTTTTGAAGTTTGGTAGGAGTGAGATTTATATTGGGGGAGCGGCAGGGCTGGACTGGGACAAAAAAACGGCCCTGGCATTTTTGGCTCAGAACGGCCCCTCATAATTAGCGGAGCACAACAGCCTAATTTATGATTGTGTTACCGAAAGTAATGTATTTTACTATTGTTACGTCTTGGCTGAGGGGAAACACCTTCTTCACTCCAGGGTTTGTAGCATCTTGCTTTGGGAGGTGATTTTAAAATTCTTGCGTTCTAACAGGCTCTGGACTCAACAGCTTGGCTTGACCAGACAGGAAGAGGGACAGATTATTACAGTTTATTAAGTGATAAATAGAAAACCAAAAATAAAAATATTGGGAACTACCAGGAAAAACTGTGGAACTATCTAAACCATCAAAACATTTAGTATCTTTAAGTAACATTTTTATTTTTGATAATGATCAGATAAATCTCAAACTAAGGCAGCACGACACAAGGCAAGATGGCTGAGCGGAAGTAACGATGCTCTCACTTAAGGTTGCTTAAGGCTACATCCACACGCAGGATTTTTTTCTTACCGGGTAAAAAAAATACGTCCACACTGGGAACGGATCAGTAAAATATCACGTACACATGGCAATGGCACTGCAGGACACTAAAGGATATGAAAATGGACTTTTAACTTCTACTTGGACACATGACACGTGAGACCTTCGGGACAGGTTCCGGACACCAGGCCCGGCGCCAGACATAAAATATTAAGGGGGCGATGAGTTTATCACAGGGGGCGGGGTCGCGTCGCGTCGCACACACACATATCCCACTCCTTGCGTGTGTAATGGGTCAGGCGCGCTCCTCGAGAGCTCGTGTATTTAGACTACACCTTTGTATGAGACTAACTGAGTAAGAGTAAAAAGTGATGAGAGTTTTGTTTATTATTATTATTTGAACGTAGACCCTCGGTCAAGTGGTCTCCTGCATACCACAAAACCAAGCCAACAACTGATCTGAACAACGCTAAGAGACAATACATTAACGCCACATAGCCCACCACAAGCGCAAACACAGCGCAATTGGGCAATGCGCAACACAGCGCAACTCTCACATCTGAGGGGGCGGGACTGATTACGTGAGGGGGCGTCGCCACCAAACGCCCCCTCGTGGCGCCGGCTGTGCACACACCCCTTTCTCCGGAGTGCGATTTAGCTCCGAAACACACGATATACGAATTATCAGAAAATACTGCAGTCAGTGAGTCATAATTATTATCATCCAAAATTTCTCTCTCCATTATGCGTAAACCATTCATAAACCAGATCTAAATCGAATCTAAACCAGGCAATAACTAACTGAGGTCTGGGTGGGTGCCAGTCTGTTATCTCCACGGCCTTACGCACAGTTTGCCCACACACGTCGTTACGCACAGACCCGGCACGGCACACTCACGTTTTGAACATCTTCTCCATGTCTTTGACCGGTTTTCGGGAGAACTCCTTGAATTCGGTGTAGGGGTTGAACACTTTGTTCATGTGCACCTCTCCGCGGCCCTCGTTCAGCTCCCCGCGGCGCTGCAGCTTCGCCTCCAGCTCCAAGCCCGCGCTCTCAGTGCTGGGTTTGTGGGACGCCAGGTCCACGGCCACCGGCTCCACGTCCCCGTCCCCGATGAGCAGGCGCCGGTTCAGTTTGGAGGAGAGCTCGTCTGTGGCCATGGTCCGGACGGTTTGGGGGGAGTGCGGAGATGGAGCAGGCGGGTTTAAAAGAATCTGCCTGGGCTGCAGAGGACATGGAGGCTCCAGCCCCTCCAGAGTGAGGCTTTTTAATGTTTTCGCCCGCTAATTCTCCGCACCTCCTTTCTTGCGCTTTTCCGATTATGAAACTGGCGCGGATCAGCGCAGGGAAAGGGGTGGGACCGCTCTCGTAAGCTTCTATATCCTGATTGGTTTAGTCCACTGTCTATATTGAAGATGGACCAATGGGCCGCCTCCTTTAAATTGTGGGCCGGTGACCGGGCTCTAGGTAAAAAAAAAAAACAGCATCGGCCCCGGCCCCCGAGGACTGTTGGCCCACCGGGAAAATGCCCGGTATGCCCGATGGCCAGTCCAGGCCTGGGGAGCGGGGTGGTGCGTGTGACTGTTTTTTGCTGAAAACTCGCGGCGCCTGCATTAACTAACCAATTTTCTGGGCACAGAAGCGCTGTGAACAGTGGCTAGAATTTTGAATTGCTTAAACTTTCAGCGTGAGAAATACCATGTGTGGCGTGTGAGCATGTCGAATTGCGTGTGTCACACTCTCAAAGCGTGAGACTTGAGCACATGCTTTCGTATGTGTATCACTTTGGAACCCCTTTTAACATAGGATTTTAGATTGTAAATAAAAGAAATGAATTACATTGTTTTTAATTAACAAAAATCAAAATCACTTAAAATGACAATTTTATCTTACACATTTAGCGAGTGTGAATAGTTTCTTATACAGTGTACAATATACATAGTGCACCTTTAATGACACAGAGTGTATCACAATGAATTTCACCCTTAAATATTCATATAAATGGTTTTGGCAGTATATTCCTTTAAAATTTTGACTTAAAATGTGCAAAATACCCCAAAATGATTAGTTACCATGCCCTCAAAGGGGCGTCATTATACATATAGTCAGGGCTCTCAAGTCTCACGCTTTGAGAGTGTGACACAGCTTTGAGAGTGTGACACAGCTCCAGTCGTGTCACCAGAGGTGCATCAAGAGGAGACTGCCTAATCCCATTTAGGAAGACAACATTCAGCCAATCAGCCTTTTCTATTAGAGCCTCCAAAGAATGGAACAGCATCCCAACAATAATCAGGGAAAGCCCAACATACAGCTCATTTCGATCCCAGCTCAAACATTTTCTCTTAACAACCCAGACCTGTCAGCACTAAACTACTGCCGCTGCCATCTTGTGTTCACCCTTGCATGTTTTTTATTGTTTAATATTTTACTCCTTTTTGTATTAACGTTCTTTTAACTCTGTCTTGTATTGCTTTTATCCTGCATTTTCCTTTTAACTTGTGCCCCTTGTTTTGCCACTGCCACTGCTCATTTTACTGATTCTTATACATTTAATCTTTGCCTGCAACTTTTACTACACTGTAAAATTTGTGATTATGTGTTAGTTAATATGTATTTTATTGATTTCTAACAATTATTGCACTTTTTCCAGGGAGCCATGTGTCCACCAGGCATCGGACAACAGATGAAAACTAGCCTTTTGGCTAATTCTGGCATGTTATACAGTAATTGTTGGTCAATATGCACTGTCCGTTATAAATAAATAAATAAATAAATAAATAAATAAAATAAATAAATTCGTCGTGTTCACACGCTCACACGCCACACATGGTATTTCTCACGCTGAAATTTTTAAAAGCAATTCAAAACTGTAGCCACTGTTCACAACGATTCTGTGCCCAGAAAATCGGTAAGTTAATGCAGGCACCGCGCGTTTTCAGCGAAAAAAAGTCACTCGCACACCAGTACTCGAGTTGAGCGATCAGCTGTGAGGCCGATCGCTCACAGCTGTGAGCGAGCCGCGTGAATGTTTACGCGGCATTTCCAAGAGAAGAAGAATCCTTAACTTGCTACGTTAATGCTACGTAAGAAGAAACTCTCGTCTCGGGACACGGGATAAGTTCGGGATATGTCCTTTTCTCCGGAGCTCCGGATTATTAAAGACCGTGACACGTGCATACATGGATACGAGTGACCGCGTTTTTATGGGTGAGTCATATCAGATTATTTCTGCATCTATTTCGGCACTAAACCAGAACTAAACCAGGACTAAACCAGAACTAAACCAGAACTAAACCAGGACTAAACCAGAACTAAACCAGAACTAAACCAGGACTAAACCAGGTCTAAACCAGCACTAAACCAGGACTAAACCAGAACTAAACCAGGACTAAACCAGCACTAAACCAGGACTAAACCAGAACTAAACCAGAACTAAACCAGGACTAAACCAGAACTAAACCAGAACTAAACCAGGACTAAACCAGGTCTAAACCAGAACTAAACCAGGACTAGACCAGGACTAAACCAGGACCTAGCCAGGACTAAACCAGAACTAAACCAGAACTAAACCAGGACTAAACCAAGACTAAACCAGGTCTAAACCGGGTCTAAACCAGGATTCAACTGGGACTAAACCAGGACTAAACCAGAACTAAACCAGGACTAAACCAAGACTAAACCAGGTCTAAACCGGGTCTAAACCAGGATTCAACTGGGACTAAACCAGGATTAAACCAAGACTAAACCAGGTCTAAACCGGGACTAACCCGGCACTAAACCAGAACTAAACCAGGTCTAAACCAAGACTAAACCAGGACTAAGCCAAGACTAAACCAGATCTAAACCGGGTCTAAACCAGGACTAAACCGGGACTAAACCAGGACTAAACCAGGACTTAACCAAAACTAAACCAGGTCTAAACCAAGACTAAGCCAGGACTAAACCAGGTCTAAACCAGGACTAAGCCAAGACTAAACCAGATCTAAACCGGGTCTAAACCAGCACTAAACCAGGACTAAACCAGGTCTAAACTAGGACTAAACCAGGTCTAAACCAGGACTAAGCCAAGACTAAACCAGATCTAAACCGGGTCTAAACCAGGACTAAACCGGGACTAAACCAGGACTAAACCAGGACTTAACCAAAACTAAACCAGGTCTAAACCAAGACTAAGCCAGGACTAAACCAGGTCTAAACCAGGACTAAGCCAAGACTAAACCAGATCTAAACCGGGTCTAAACCAGCACTAAACCAGGACTAAACCAGGTCTAAACTAGGGCAAAACCAGGTCTAAACCAGGACTAAGCCAAGACTAAACCAGATCTAAACCGGGTCTAAACCAGGACTAAACCGGGACTAAACCAAAACTAAACCAGGTCTAAACCAAGACTAAGCCAGGACTAAAACAGGTCTAAAACAGGTCTAAACCAGGACTAAGCCAGGACTAAACCAAGACTGTGTGTGATAACATATTATCCTGTGCATTATGGAATGATAATATGGACTTTTAGTTATAAAAGCATTTCCATATTAACAAAGTACCTTCTAATTCTGCCCTGCCCTTCCACCATCCCCCCCGCCAATGTTCATTTGTTTTATCATTCACCGTTTTGTCATCATTCGTTTGTCTCACTCGTGTTCAGTTGCCGTCCTTCAATTATCACTGACAATGCAGTGCGCGCTTAGCTGAAACTAGACTCTACGGTCTGCCCGACAACAGAGCAATCTAGTTTCTGATTGGCTGAAAAGGGCATGGTGCCTGGATAACTCTTCTGAGCCACACAGACCGATGCTCTGGGCACAGAAGCGCTGTGACCAGTGGCTAGAGTTTCATCAGCGCTCTCAAGTCTCACGCTTTGAAAGTGTGACACACGCAATTCAACGAGTTCACACGCTCACACATGGTATTTCTCATGCTGAAATACCATGTGTGGTATTTCAGCTCCCCCCAATATAAATCTCACTCCAACCAAACTTCAAAACTTGAGAGGTCTGGTTTCATTGAATTGCTTAACAAAATTTCAGCGTGAGAAATACTATGTGTGGCGTGTGAGCTTTAAGGAGAGAATATTTTACATGAGTTAAATTTTTATATAAAGATCCTATTATGCAGAAATAACTTTTGCCTTAGCTTTTCACAATGCTAAAAAGTTGTTCCCTCATCACAAATACATTAAGAGTTGTATTCTTTTACAAAGGTTCCTGTGCATTTCATACTCACATGGTTGTGGCTCTGTGCACTCTGTTAATGGCCGTTCACATTTATTTTTCATGCTTCGTTACCACTGCCACCAGCAGAAGCTACACTAACGCCCAAACTGTGCAAGAATAATTTCTTCTAAAGTTTGTTATCCAAACATTATTTTAGGTTAGGAAATGTGGAATACCAATGATAAGTTCCCAAAACTAGCAAACAAATAAACAAACAAACAAACAAAAACAAAACAACAACAACAAAATAATATGTTCACCAAGGACTCCAACTGAATTCTATGGGGTATTGATTGCTAATTTATATTTAGCATAGTTAGATCATGTTACTGCTTATTGTTTTGAAAATGTTATATTTGCAGAAAACACCCTTTTAGCATGTGCAATAAGTTTCAGTGTTGTTTTTGACGCTTGGAGTCACTCCCCCTTCAGACTGCTATGATTACACAATTGGTGTGCATCTAGCTAATGAAACTCCTGCATCAGGTTTGTGAAATTGTGGCATATTGTTTTATGTCATGCTTTTGTATTTTTATGAATGGAATTTACGATAGCAAAATTACTATCATGCATGAATGACATCTGAAACCTCTTCAGGCATGATTTTGGTGGGTGAAAGTTGAAAGCTCCAAAAATTGACGCCGTCTTTAAAGGTGCATTGTGTAACTTTTCTGGTGGAGGGTCCGTCAAATGCTCTTCCCCATGGAGATGTTAATACTTTGTCTGGAATGTTTCACAGTGTGGCATTAAACCTTTTTATCTTCATGGAAACTAAACCAGACCAAGTTACAGTTTAGATCGGTGGCGAGGCGACCCCACAGAATGCCTGTTTTTAGGCATTTTTGAGCTATAAAACCACCTGTAATTGAATAAATGTAATGCAAAGGTGTTTAATGGCATACTTTGGAACATTCCATAGACATATCCATAGAAACAAGCAAGTGACAACCCCCAAACAAAAAGTTGCACAGTTCACCAAAAAACTACGGAGCCCGGGACGGCTCAGGGAAAATCTTTTTTGAGGGGTGGCAAAAAAAGTGTGTGCTCACTTTACAAAACGTGCCCTCCTTTTATTAAGTCGCGTGTTCGTGTAAGTAGAGCGTGCTCTACTTTCCTACTTTAGTTTACTAAATCGCGCGCTTGTTTAAATATAATGTGCACTCATTTACCTAAATCATGTACCCTGGTTTACTAAATCATGCACTCGCTGTATGAAGTCGCGCCCTTGTCTATTTAAAACGTGCTCTTGTTTATATTTGCTCAAAATGTGTACACGAGAAATGTGTGCTCGTTTTTATTCACTCATTATGCAAATTTGTAAATTGATTGCACATTTTAAAATGTTTCCGAAATCGTGGCCACGCTTTAGTGAATTGTGCTCACGAGGTATATAACGTGGGCACGACTCAATTTTAGCGAGCACACACTTTTAGTAAAACGACTCCACGATTTAGGTAAACGAGCGTACGCTCTATTTATACGGACGCGCGACTTAATAAAATGTGATTTCACAAAACGAGGACACGCTTTGCAAAGTGAGCGCACACTTTATTATTATTTTCTGTGAGCCTTTACGGGCACCGCAAAAAACAGAACCTGTAAGTGCAAAAGTTCATTCTCTAACTCGTGAAGTAAACTGAAATAATTTGTTTGAGTCTGGTGAACGCACATGGACTTTAAAAGATGGTGTCCACCAGTGAGAAATAAGCACTCAAAATTGGAAGCAGCCTTGATAATGAAATGAGCGAAAAGCCAACTCCTCCCAGTGTAAAAATAGAGGCCCTATAAATATCACCTTATTGTCTCATGCGTCATTGGTTCATTCTTCATCATGTTTTGTGTGCCACGAACTAATCCAGTGCAAAATGATAAGCGATATCTAAAAAGCGTAAAGCGTCTTACACTCTAGTCTCTGTTTTGGACCTGCCCCAAAATTCATAGCTTATCTAGATCCCATATCTCCCACTTCATTGTCAGATACATTGACGTTTCTCCTGATTCCAGCCAACCCAGATGTTTTCAGCTTTCTCTGCTATGCTGATGTGAAAACTAACTAATCACTGCCTAAAAGTGGCTCCTCTCTTTTTCAAAACTGTAAAAATTGTTAACCTGGTGTGCATGTGTTCTTTAGACCATAATTTTTTTACTTGTCCTGATTATTCCAAGCAGAAGATCACATATACTTTTCTGTGTTGGTTACAAAAGTTTCATTGTCTATTGCTGTAATTTTTGGATATTTACACGAAATTCTGTGCAAAAATAATGAGGCAGAGTCGTTTGAAAAAGGCCAGTATGGGTCATCCTCACACCAGGGTTATTTAAAATATCTTGTAAACAGTGACTAAAAGACCTGAACTCTCCCACATTATTATTGATGCGTGACGCTGCAGCCAATGGATTTTCACATAAAGCCCCTTTTGCACAGTTGGACGATTTGAATACTGTATTTTGTAGAGAAATGTTTTCGTACATCATCTGAACAAAGAACATTCAACTCTGGACAGTTTTCATTATCATAAATAATGTGTTTGGGCATATGAAAAGAGAGGTGAGAAGGTCCTATAATATGCAAAATGGACTCTTGTGAGCTATAATGTTATTACCTCCTTTAAATGAATGAATGAATGAATGATAAAGGAGAAATTCAATTTGTCAACTGGACAAAGTTTGTTTGGTCAAAAACATTTCGCCGCTCATCCGAGAGGCTTCGTCAGCTCTGGTTCTAGTGCTGGTTAGACCCTGTTTATATCTAGCTGCAGGGAGGATCTCCCTACACTGAAATAGCTCTGAAACTTTCTCAACTAATCTGTCTCTTTTGTATTACGAATTCCTCTGGCGTCTAGTATTAGCATATCTATTCAGCCCTAAGAGGCGCTCACTACACTTTTTTGACAAAAATTGCCTCTTGAGAGGGGAGGCAATTTTTGTCAAAAAAGAGAATCCGTCGTTAAACAGAAATGGGGGAGTTAGACATAACTTGTCTCCCATTTATAATTCGATTCTCAAACCAAGTCAAAACAGACAAAGTAACATTAGGGCAGACAAGCCAGGGCAGAGGGGTGGAGAGGGTCGTTAGGCTTGAATAGGGAGGCTAAACTAGACACCAGAGAAATTTGAAAAACAAAGAGACAGATTAGTGGAGATAGTTTCAGAGCTATTTCAGTGTAGTGAGCGCCTCCTAGGGCTGAATAGATCAATCAATCAATCAATCAATCAAACAATATTTATAAGGCGCTTTTCATACAAAATTGTAACACAAAGCGCCTATGCTAATATAGATATGATATGCTAATACTAGACGCCAGAGGAATTCGTAATACAAAAGAGACAGATTAGTTGAGATAGTTTCAGAGCTATTTCAGTGCAGTGAGCTCCTCCCTGCAGCTAGATATAAACAGGGTCTAACCAGCACTAGAACCAGAGCTGACGAAGCCTCTCGGATGAGCGGCGAAACGTTTTCGACCAAACAAACTTTGTCCAGTTGACAAATTGAATTTCTCCTTTATAATGGATTCTACCTGGACGACTGAGGGACTCTTCACGCGAATGAATGATTAATCCTTTATTATTAAGATGTCTACATTTCCAAAGCTCAAAATACTCTGTTCAACCTTGTGATGTCATAATGTTAATAGTTACTGTTTACCTTTAGTTTAGTAGAAATTGGCAATTCCAGGGCTGAAATTATCCAAATGATTCTAGTGAAGGTGTATGGAGTGTTTTCAGTTTGAGAGAAGAACTCAGCCTAAATATGCAGGGTTTGTGTGTTAAACATGTGTGAATGAAACAAAACACAACTATTGGAATGTTTTTAATGAGGAAACAACATAACATAGATCAGAAAATACCATAATATTGGCTCTTTAAGTTATACAAGTCAGTGCACCAAGTAAAAGCAATACCCATTTGCGTTACTTTGTTTATGTTTATCACAGTGTTTGGCTCACAAAAGAAAGAAAAGACAATTCAGCAACTGCTTGAGACTGCAGAGCTACAGTAAATGTGACCTCAGGTTGTTCTGCGGGGTAAGCACTGAGGTGTGACAGGAAGCAGTTTGTTTATCGGGGAATCCTGCATATATTATATTTAATTAGTATGTTTTAGTTGACAGGATTTTTGAGTCCTTGACATTTACTAGTAAAAATATATATCCCTGGGCTTGTTTTGACTAGTCATCCTCTATAATTACTGACAGATATGGAGGATCATTCATATCATATAAAGTTTAAAGATCCCATGACATGGTACTTCTTGATGCTTTTATATGGCTCCTTAATGGTTCCCTAATACTGTAAATGAATCCTTCTTCAAAATCAACACTCAGTGCATGAGAAACAGAGATAAGATGAGAAAGAGTATTTTTTCTCTCTCTGGAACACTCCATAATGGGCGATGTTGCTTGAATGCAAATGAGGAGAAAAGAGCTGGCCAATAGTAGAGGGTGGGGGCGTGGCCAAACTCTCCGCTCTGGGCTCTGAGCGCTCAGCTGATCCATTTCCGTGTTTTTGCACGGGGGAGAGATTTGAAGCATTCCATTGAAAAATAAACACATTTCCACATAAAATAAAATTAAACCACTGCTGTTCAAAGGTCCAGAGGCTCAGATAAAGGACTTCCGAGCCTAGAAACACTCGGACGTGCCTCCAGGCAAATAAAAAAACGCATTTCGCATTGCCTAGCGCATTCGCAGTCCAAACTCTCTGGGCGTGATTTACAGAGACGCTGAGTACAGACAGACGGGGGTGGAACTGCATTTGCATTTCTTTTTTCGATTTTACGTCAATAAGGTGCCTTGTTCAAAATCGCCCGTTTGAGCTCCAATTTTTTGTAACGCAGAAAAGGATCGCAAATGCTCAGTTTAGACATTTCACAACTTTTAACCATGGGTGGGGGGGCCTAAACAGGGTAGGGGAGCTCACATTAACGTTCAAAAACCTCAGAAAGTGAAAATTTCATGCCATGGGACCTTTAAGGTTAGCTGCAAATCTAAGCTATAGGGTAACTTTTATCTTTTACAAGGAAAAAGTTGATTGGTCCATTTTAAAGGCCCTGTAACCAGTTGTTACACATACGTGAAGAGCATGGCTCAGTTTGAACTCTCAGCTAAACCCACTTAAGCTCTGCTCTTACCATAATGTTGCATCATGGGGTAGTCCAGACAATTATTTTTTCCACATCACTCACATCCAACAACATACCTAAAGGAGCAAAATTAAGTGCCATGCCATAACCCTGGCTTCTCAACTATTAATATGAAATATTATATTAAATCATGATATACAGCTCTGGAAAAAATAAGAAACCACTGCATTTTATTCTGAAATCAGCATCTCTACATGTATTACAGCCATTCCATTCCAGCATCTGTTGAATTCCAACACAAACACAAAGCTGAGCTACTTCAGTTCTTGCACCAGGAGTGGAATAAAGTCACCCAAGAACAATGTGAAAGACTTGTGGAGAGCATGCCAAGACGCATGAAAGCTGTGATTAAAAATAAGGGTTATTGCACCAAATATTGATTTCTGAGCTCTTCTTAATTGTAAACATTAGTATTATGTTTTTTTTTGTTGTTTTTTTTTTAAAGGAATTTGATCTTTGCATTGTTTGAGGTCTGAAAACATGTATCTTTTTTGTCATTCTCTGCAAATAAATGCTCTAAATAATAATATTTTATTTGGAATTTGGGGGAAATGTTGTCAGTAGTTTATAGACTCAAACAAAATACCTATAAGTAGCAAAATCTAAAAAACTGATAATTTTGTGCAGTGGGCTCTTATTTTTTTTTTCCAGAGCTGTATAATGGTATGGAGTCTCTCTCATTTGCTCTTGAAAGGTGCACTATAACTGTTGGGGATCTGTCACCTTTCTATATATATATATATGTCATTACCCTGCCTGGAATGTTCCATAGTATGACTTTAAACAACTCTAACTTACATTTATTCTATTACAGGTGGTTTTATAGCCCAAAAATATCTAGAAAAACAGGCATTCTGACTGTGAGTGGGGTGGCCTCTCCACAAATCTGACCTGTAACTTGGTCTGGTTTGGTCTCCATGTTGATAGAAAGGTTTAATACCAAACTATGAAACATTCCAGACAAAGCAATAACATTTCCTTGAAGAAAAGCATTTGGCAGACTCTCAACCAGAAAAGTTAGTATCCAGTGTCCAGATGCAATGAATCGTGTGCAAGTGTACAAATGTGTAATCTGATCCATTATGGAGTTCAGATTGCCATCAGTGATGCATATATTTACATAAGCTCATTTGGTAAAGTGTTTGTCCACTGATCTGAAAGTTGGTGGTTCGAATCCTACTGTGTGGCCAGATCCACTGCCCATAGCTTGGCGGTGTGATTGGGCCTTGGGCAAGACACTTAACCCACCTCACCCCAGTGTCTGCGTACACTGGTGTATGAATGTGTGTGGTGGTTAGTGGTTCTTTAAAGCAGTGTTTCCCAACCGTTTTGAGGTGGCACGGTGGCTGAGTGGCTAGTGCTCATGCTTCACAGCGGGCACTCCGGTTTCCCCCATCAACCCAAAACATGCTCCAGGTAAAATCCTCTAGCTTAGGTCCCGACGAAGCCACAGCAAGAAGATCATGGAGATGGTCCCTGGGCGCAGTCATGTGCTGCCCACTGCTCCTAATAACAGGATGGGTTAAATGCAGAGAAGAATTTCTCCAGTGTGAGATCAATAAAGTCGCTTCTTCTTGTGTACCCCCTGAGCCTTTTTGTCATACCTTGAGTTCCCCCTCACTCATACGTGTTGATAATTCTCCAAAAGTAGAACGTGACACAATGGTTTATTAAATGAAATCATTTTATTTCATCTCCTTAATTTGAAAATTTAATTCTCAGGCATTTTCTCTCTTTTCTTTAACTCAAATTTACTCAAATTAGAATTAAAAAATTCCCAAAAATCTCCCCCTGTGCCTGGCAGCGACACTGCCGAGTACCCCCTGCAGTGTGCTTGAGTACCCCTAGGGGTACTTGTACCCCTGGTTGGGAAACACTGCTTTAAAGTAAAGCTCTTTTTGGTAGCATGAATCAATATTTAACAAAACCCATCCTCAAGCAAACATGTGTTAATCGTATTTTTCATTTTCTTCAGTGTTGCAGCATATGACGCCTGCAGACTCACATTCCATTAGAGATAAAGTTCTCCTGAGCTCTGTCCTATTGTACCTCTGCTGCCGTGAGCCTGGGCCGAGCGCGATGGTGCGTTCAGGGGTCCGAGAGCAGGTCAGACCGCCCGCCTCTCCCCGCTCTATCAGAGAGCTGCAGCCGTTCACAGACACGGACATGGGGCACCAAAAGGCCAGCCTCACCCTCCGCCATGAAAGCCACCCGCAGATAGCATCGGGGCCGACCTATAAGTGCACTTGAGCGGATTGAGAGGAGCCTGGAGCTGCGGAAACTCAGATATGACCCCGTGACCCCGGACAGATGAAAGAATGCTCCGGACTGCCAGGTGGAGAAATGCACTCCTTCAACTGCTGACATAACTTGAGGCATTTCTACATCAGCACAGCATGGTAAATAAACAGCTCTTTGAAGATGCGTGCTGTGTGGGAGGATCCGATGAACGTTCCATTAATTTATGCTTAAAGACTTTTAATCACTCCACAGCTCTATCTTTGTACAAACTGACAAAGTGCAAAACAGCATTCCCGGCAGGTATGGATACACATAATTAGGGCTTAATGGGCTATTTCTAAATAAGAGGCATTTCTTCCTCTTGCCAACACTAATTAGTCCCTGGGCAACAGGCTGTGGAGTCGCCCAACTGTTCCTTCTGAGCTACAGGAAAAAATGAACAGAGGATCGGCTCTCTGACTCGCGCTCCTTGTTCAATGTGACACCAAGGCTCTATTATGTGCCTATGTAATTAGCAGTAATTAGGACCAGTATCCAGTTCCATAGATCTTTCACTCAGAGGTTGAGTCACCAATAAGTGCAGTTAAGTTCAGTTAAAACCCTGCTCCTCCATTAAAGCACTGTTTATTCTACAGATCTTAGATGACTAATTGGGATAATTACATCAAATCAATGATAGAAATAATTTACCAAGTCGATAAGAGGGGCAAATAGGACTGTTACTGCATCTTCTTCATTTTCTAATAAAAGTGCCCCCAAAATTCTGTTGATTGGCTTGATCTGGACTTTACAAAGACTCCAAAACATGCCATGTGCTGAGAGAGGATGTTTCAGACAGAGCAGTAATTAGGCTACACCAAAATGTTACTTCAATGAGTGTTTTGAGTGTGTGTGTGTGTGTGTGCAGTGCATTTCAGGACTTGTGTAGGTCCCACAAGGCTTAGAAATTCTTTAAAATCAATGCGCCTATGTATCCTGCCGCAATAACCTTGGCTGCGTGCAAGTGCGGGTCCTGGTGAGGTGAAGGTCTGTGTAAAGAATCCACAAGAAGTCTTATTTTCATGGACATCGCAGCGGTCTGGAGCGGTTTGCAGGTCATTAAACATGTATTTTCATTTGTGAAACCATGCTGTTTGGGTCAAATATGCACCGTGACTGTCATAGCTGATGTAACAGGCAATTTTCAAGTAAACCGCTCAAAAAGGATGTGCTGAAACCAACGTGATGTTAATGTAAACCAAGCATCAAGATGTTCTCAAGGGGCAAAAGCAACCACTTCTGCTCCAACTGGTCACAACATGCTGTGCACATATCTTCCTCCATCGAAACGTTAAATGCTTACAAAACCAGAGCTATAATGGAAAGTTGACTTGCTTCAAATATCAGTGAATTCTAAAGCAATGCTTGTGTAAAAATAAACATCTATGGAACACTTCTCTTGTGTACATGTGAGGGCCATGACCTTTACATCAGATTCAACACAATGCAGATTTGGCTGCAGTTTGTGAATTCTTGAGATAAACTTTGATCTGCACTGCTCAAAGCACAGTGTGTAGTACAACGTGTAGGAGGCTTCGGATGTGATTGATGGACAAGAGCTTTAAAGGAGATGCTCTGTGTTGTACAAACTCTTCAAATTCTCATTTTTATAATCTACAACGCATCATAAATTTGCTGATAGCTTAAGAGCTACAGGAACAAGTTAAATTTTAAGTTAAAGTTCTTGACATTTTGGGCAATAAATGGATATACAGCTTGTCTACACTCAATGAAGGGGATTCTGCAGATATGTACAGCACCAATACCAATACATGCACTGCCATCTGAAAATCACAGTTTGAGAAAAGTTTGACAGACAAAAAAAGGCATTTTTCTCAAGAGCAGAAGGATAGAAAATTCATTGGTCATACTGCTGTGAAGTGTAAGAGGAGTTGGGTCATCTGTATAGCTCGCAGACAGTTGCCCAAATCCAAAATCCACCAGCACAGTCTCCATCTTAAAGATAAATAAAAATGATAAATCAGAGTTTCTGAGGCCGCTGCAATATTTGTTCAGTATTGCAGATTTCAGATTTTGTAGGAGGCCGGTACTATATGCAGCCAGGAATACAAACTTTTAAAATATTGTAAGGTACTTGTAAGGTCCCTGTACCTAGCTGTACCATGGCCTCCACTTAGGTCCGCCGTCGTCACTCTCTGGCTATTTAAGGAACGTGCGCTGTATATATTATTGTCCGATAATCAGGAAGAAGAAGAAGAAGCAACTTTATTGATCTCACACTAGAGAAATTCTTCTCTGCATTTAACCCATCCTGTTATTAGGAGCAGTGGGCAGCACATTACTGCGCCCGGGGACCATCTCCATGATCTTCTTGCTTCAGTTTGGTCAGGACCTAAGATGGAGGATTTTACCTGGAGCATGTTTTGGGTTGATGGGGGAAACCGGAGTGCCCAGAGGAAACCCACCCAGACAAGGGGAGAACATGCAAACTCCACACAGAAAGGCTCGGGCGACCCGGGGATCGAACCCAGACCATGCATGCAAAGTCCACAAAAACTCCACTTTTTGCCTACTGCAAAAAGCTTGTCCAAAATTTAAGCTATAAACACTTAAATCTATCAGAAATTTACATAAAAGTAGTGAAATTATCTGTCCATGCAGCTAGATAATTTTACTTGCACGTTATCTTAAAATAAACTCCCTCTAGAGTAGAATAAAGCAGTCTTAGAAGTAGTAAGTAGATAATAAATCTGAAAACAAGATGAATAACCTGATGCAAGTTTTAAAATCTTGAACATTTAAGTTAAGGTATACATTTATAAACAAAACAAAAAAAGCTTTACCATCACCATTGGATAGCATGTATTATTTGCCAAATGTGATTGTAGTAGTATTATTTCTTTTCTTAACATATGAATGTGGCTAATGCAACAATCAGCTCCTGACTTCCATCTAAAATGTTGACGTGCCACTTTTCAATCAGAGAACAAGGGAATGCCTCCACTGTGCTGTGCAACAACATTGACTTTTGCTTGAGAGGTCTTTTAACAAATGGGAAATACAGTTAAATCAGCACAGCGCGAATCATTCATCAAAAGAACACTTAACCAAATCGAACATTCATTTGATTATGCTGTCCATGGAGCCATTAGATAAATGTGATGGCTGTTTCTTACACTCAGGGTCATTTGCGGTTCATGTCCTGGCCTGTTCTCTCCTGAAGATGGAAGGCTAACTCAATGTCCCTCCAGGCTTGTCTCCCTGGGTTTTCCTCTCACCTCACTGTGGCTACATGTCTCCTGCCAGGAGACCCTCATTATTAGCAATGCTATGACAACGCTGGTGCTGAAGGTGGTGTTGGCGGACGATAAAGCATGTGTGTGCGTCAGCGGTCACACATTCCACTGTTAGGAATCTTCATGTGGTAGTTGTCAGTGAAGGAGGGGAATAATAATGAAAGATACATTTTATTGTAGTGCACTTTGACTCTGACTGGCCTGTTTAAGCTCATTTGGAATTACAAAATAAACATTTTATAATTTTACCTCATGCATGGACTAAAGCTGCTTGCTTTTATTTCAAAGTCAAAGTCAACTTTATTGTCAATTTGCCATGTGTTTGACGTACAGTGAATCGAAATTTTGTTTCTCCCTGGCCAAGCAGTGCAAAAAGACGTGTACAAAATACAATATAAAGACAATACAAAAACTATCTAAGACAAAATCTAAAAGCAGTGCAAAGAATAAATTAATACCTATTTACAGATGTCCAATTTTAGAGGTGTTTTTTAAAAGTTTTTGTAAGGCAACCTCATTTTTTCATTGCTTACCAGCTCGTCAATTTTCATTGCTTACCAGCTTACCAGCTCGTCAAAACAATGCTATTTACTGTGTTGTTGTTTTTTAAATAAAGAAATACAATTCATTCATTTTCATTGGCCCAGCCCTCCACAATATTTTCTGTTTCTCATGTGGCCCCATGGAAAAAAAATAATTGCCCAAACCTGGCATAAATAGATGGTGTGGAGAAACAAATGTGATTGAGGAGGTATAGCACTGATGGGGATTGAGATCCCTAGAACAACTAGAAGGTTTGTATTTCATTCCCTGGAGTGTTTGGCCTTTCTGGGCTTCTTCCCATTGCTCCATGTTTCCCATATCTTATACATGCACAGTATAGGCTTATCCAAGTATTTCAGATCAATATCCTAGCTAAAGGGGTAACTTGGCCTGTGCTTGCTGGTATGAAGGGTGAATAAGTTTAATTTAGGCTACAAATTATAGTTGTCAACTATAAGAATGCTGTAAATTTACTCTAGCAGATCATTTGTCCAGACCAAAGTTCGTTTTCATACCTGACAGTTTTGATTGCTCAGTCGAAGTCGATCACGTGATGTTGCTGTTGTATTGCTATTGTTGCTGTTTACACAGGTTTTGGTGCTGTCTCCCTACCAGACTTCTTCAGGAAAGTATCCCAAGTGTGTGACAGTAAAAAGGCCCTCCCATTCCAGTTTATAGTCCTGTGGGCATTTTTCTATATTTCATATGGCTCCTTAATTTCATATTTGACATCACATTTGTGCTCTGGCTTTATTTTATCTTTTGGGCGGATGCGTTTTCTGTATGATTTTACTGTTTTTTACAGTTTTTTATTGTGTTTTCTCATTGCCTCTGTACCGTCTATGAAAGTTTACACTCCTTATTTCAGAAGAAAAAACTAAACAAAACATTAAACCACACTTAACTAAAATTTCCCAAAATATTTATCTTTATTTTATCATTATTATAAGTTAGCATGACACTTGTTATTTATTCCTTCCTGTCGCTACCAGTCAAGTGATAGTAATGGTGGTGAATATTCAACTACTTTTCTCACTGCTGCTCTCTCTACATCACTATTGTTTTCTTAACCATATTCACTGTAATTGCGTTGTCTGTTACTGTGCATTGTGGAATCATTTGTTCGTGTAACTACACCGCCCCACTGATAATGGCACTTGAGCAGCAACATGCATCTTCCACACAAATGATCCTGCTGAGGAATCACTCTTTACTTCATTATTAGACTGTGACACCTGTGCCTCTGCTCAACTGACGCATGTGCATTATCCCAAAGCATCATGGGAGCTTTTCACTGTCTGCAGGCATGCCATCCCTCTGAATGGAGGAGTTTTGACATACAGTAGATAGAGGGATCATCAGACTAGTACGTCACTTCACGCTCTACTGCGCATGTCTCCTGCAGAAAGAGCCGCTGTCCTGTCAGCAGATTTCAGGTTCTTTCGGGAAGGCAGGGATAGTTGTAATGATCAGGTATGAATGGATGTCCGGCTACTGAAGTTTGGTCAGCAATTACGCACTCAGCTGCATTTAACGCCTATGGGCCATTAAGTCGTATCCCACTCACTAATGTTAATTCAGCATCATAACTTATTTTATCGCACGGTGATGAACTGTTTTAGTGCGCATACAACATCTCTAGATAACACTGCAACTTCATGTAAACCTCACAGACAGCGACGCTTTCTGCACTCTGCTGCAGAAAGCGTCCCTGTTATACCAGGGATGTCAAACATCTCAGATTTGGCCCTCCAAGACCTTTAATCTGGCCCTCGGCTGATTTTCTATTAAAACATTTTAATTATATTTTGATTTTCTATTAAAATATTGGTAATTTTCTGCACCTCTTTTCTGCGCAGTTTAGCATAGCAGTGTCTCCAGCCCCTCTGTACGTGGCCCCTCCCACCAGAGCAGCACAAATGAAGACTTGCCTCTTTCCAAAAGCTCTTAAAGAACTCGTTTTGACTGTTGACCATGATACTCTCATCAGCAAAATGTCAAAAATGAGAAAAGTGGACAGTGAGTGCAGGATTTTCCAAGAACAATTGACTAATTCCTATTTGTTCACAGAGGTGAATGGGAAACCTGCATGCTTGTGTTGAAATTGCATTGTTCTTAAAGTTTCAGGTTGTTCATAATATTTGGTAAAAGAAAGTAGTAAAATAAAAAAGTCTTCTGTAATAGATTTGCGTTTCTCTGCACAAATATTTGGACTTATTGCAATTTTGGGGTGTATATGCCATGAATTATCTGATCCGGCCCCTTTGGGATCAAAATAGGTTGGATATGGCCCCCAGACCAAAATGAGTTTGACACCCCTGGTCTATACTGTCATGTTACACAGAGAGCATTAATATAGATCTAGCCCGAGCACTTAATTAAAGACAAATGGACTGACAGCTATGGGATTAAAAGTGCTGCACCATGAGTTCTATTTCTCATTTAGGTAAATGCCCTTCTCTCTATGAAAACAAGACTGAAGGATATCACTTTTTAATTTTGTTAAGTAACAACTTTAGGAGCAGAGCTGGGAGAGTACCATGTAAAAACGTCTGCCTTTAACTATTCCTGACATTCAATAGAGTGAGAGGGGACAAATTGGGCAGAGCTCCAGTAAATCATGTTCTTCAGTCATGCTTGGGTACAACATATAACCTGTATAATGAAAAGAGAGAGCTGACAATTTTCCAATGTAAACTCAATTGGAAACAGTCGACGGAGCCTGAAGCGCCCCCATGCTCACATCCTATTTGGAATGCAACGGCTTGTGGCTTCACTATGTCCATTTTAATGTATATATGTCGATGGTAAAACATCTGATAATCACAGAATAGAAATACATTGACCCTTTGGTGTGTTCATAACCCTTCCTGCAGTACATTTGAGTCTCAGAAGGTTCCGTATTCCACTTTGGGAACCCCTTGTACAGATCTGGAAAAAAATAAGAGACCACTGCATTTTTTTTCTGAAATCAGCATCTCTACATGTATTACAGCCATTCCATTCCAGCGTTTGTTGAATTCCAACACAAACACAAAGCTGAGCTACTTCAGTTCTTGCACCAGGAGTGGAATAAAGTCACCAAAGAACAATGTGAAAGACTTGTGGAGAGCATGCCAAGACGCATGAAAGCTGTGATTAAAATATTGATTTCTGAACTCTTCTTAAGTGTAAACATTAGTATTATGTTGTTTTAAAATGAATTTGATCTTGTTTCTTTGCATTGTTTGAAGTGTGAAAACATGTGTCTTTTTTGTTATTTTGACCATTTGTCATTTTCTGCAAATAAATGCTCTAAATGATAATATTTTTATTTGGAATTTGGGGGAAATGTTGTCAGTAGTTTATAGAAGTTTATAGACTTTATAGACCAAAATGTCCCTTTTGCCCAAACACATACCTATAAGTAGTAAAATCAGAAAAACTGATAATTTTGCAGTGGTCTCTTATTTTTTTCCAGAGCTGTATATAACACTATGCTTATGCGGTTTACTGGCATAGGCATGTGACTTGCTACTGGTTAACACAAACTGTTAATTGACCCCAGTGGTAACAGAATGGGAATTATACGGCCTGTGAATGAAAATACAACAAAATTATCAATTGAGACATATTTCTGACAAGAGAATCAAATTAAAACGGCATTCTCTAAAAATCTGTTTTCCTTTTAATGAGTATTTCCTTGCAGATGTGAGTACGAGCCCAATCTGACAGAGCAGTGGTACCTGCGCTGTGTTCAGCTACTAGCCAGAGGCGGTTGTCAGAATGTTCAGAAGGTGAGGAGATGTGTGCTGCTTCGTGCTCACTCTCATGGACATGTAGAAAGCCCAGTCAAACCAGGCCCTTCTCTTCAACCTGTCAACCCTGTTCTGTGCATCACTGAGGTATAGGAAAGATCATGGATCCCAGAAGAAATCTTTTATGACATCTCTGGCATCGCCCTTCAGAATTTGCTAAAGTTTTTTTTTCTTTGCAACACACCTCATACTTTCTTACTTCATATTCGTGTCACAAAAGCAAAGTCTAGTTCTATCATTTTTAATTATTATTGTTAAACTAATACAGATTTTACAGGTGCACTATGTAACATTTCTTTTGGAGGGTATGCCACCTGCTTGTCTCCATGGAGATGTTATTGCTTTGGCTGGAGTGTTCTACAGAATGGTGGTAATATATTTATCTTGCATTTGTTCATTTACAGTTTATATTGTCAAAAATACCTTGTCTTTCTGGAGATAAGTTTAATGTCATACTGTGGAACATTCCAAGCAAAGAAATAACATGTCCATAGAGAAAAAAATGTATATAATGCAGCTTTAAGATGTCAAATACTAAACTCCATTAAATGTGTTATGTAGTAATAAATCTACCAGTAGTGGCTCAGTGGCTTATTTTGTCTTACTCCTTTATTTTGGGGTAGATAGAGAGATATAAAGAGATATGCATTTCATATCAGATGCCCTTCCTGTCACAGCTAGCCACTGTTACGGGAGGAGGCAGAGAATTGACCTTTGATTGAATTGACTTGCCCACATAGACGGAATGTGCCTGGACAAGCTATGTTCAACTTGACAATAGGCAACTGCTTAACCTCACTCACCTTTGCTTGATTTTCTAAGTAATTTGCAATATATTTTAGTTGTTAAAATATTTTCTCAGACAATGCTTGATGAATGGACTGGAGGCTGCTGCTCAAGAATAAGGCTGTGTCCCATTACTCTGTCTTACCCCTTCTCCTACCCCTTTATCTACGTCTTTGTCTTGCCCCTCGATACTGAGCTGAGAGGGCTCGGGGTACGAATGTTCCCCTAAGAAATAGGACACCACTCGATTACCGTTTGCGTCATCATCCCTTGCCTCTACCTGGCTGCTACTTCTACAGAGGCGACAACAATTGACGCAAACAAACGTAAACAAATGTCAAGGATTATTGGGTACCTCAGCTCGACCAAAAACTAGCTTGTTTATGCATGAAACTTTGATGAAAACGATAACGCCAGCTAAACAGACATCACTGCAATTAAAACCAACAACAGTTCACTAAAAGTAAAATAGAACATAAGCGTCATAATTGTAAACCATGCTAAACTGTTAATCAATAATTACAACTGCTGAAAATACATTTATGAGACTCCTCGGCTGGTCGATGTGACGCTGCCATCCTGATCCCAAAACCTGCCTGAGCTTGTAGGCGTACCCCTTCGTTTCAAGTCTGGTCGAGAGCTTACTGCATTTCAAGGGGTATGTAGCCCGAGGTTGTGGCCCGAGCCCTTGATCAAAATTAGAATCGAGACACCCCTTGCCCTCACATGAACGCGCAAAACCAAGGGGTAGGGGTAAGACAAAGGGGTAAGACAGAGAAATAGGATGCAGCCTAAGTCTGCAAAAGATTCTTATAATGTAATTAAAATGTCGTCTTGCACTTTTCATTCTTCAGGCTGTGCTACAAAAGCAACACAGCTGTTCCTGTAGCGCCTCAGTGTGTCTCAGGGGCAGGAGCTGTTTTCAAAAAGTACTAAATCAAAAGTCTTCACTGACTCATGCATTACCTGAGCAATAATTTTCTTCTTAAATCTGCACCTTGAGCAATCTTTCCAGCTTTCCTCCTGCTAAATATGATTGCCCCAAGAAAACAATTTCCACCGATTCTGTTTCTGGTTAACACAGAGTGTGTTATGAATTTGGAGACATTAGCAAAATAGTTTAAAAGGATGTGGCTGTGTTCTCGAATTTGCTGATGTTATAATTGCAGATGGAGGGCAAGGGCCTATATAACAACTGTTTTACTAGAAATAGCCTAACCTCTGATCTAAAAATGCTGAACCTTATCATTCTATGTTTGGGATTGGACCCAAAAATTCTGTGTATTGAGTTTTTTTTCCCATTGATATCAATCACATCTTTGGTGTTGAAAAAAGGCACCAATTTCTGAAGATTAAAAAATGGCATGAGATAAGACATTGAACTTTGTGACAGTTTTTGTTTCACCGTGACCACAGAGATAAACCATATTAACCATAAACCAGGGCAACAAATCTACAATCTGACAGTTAAAAGAGAAATGTTTACCTAATTTTTCCAAGTAAGAGCTTCTAGAATGTTATGTCATGTAAACCCAGTTCATTTCTGTCCCTTATATACTGAACTGAGCCAAAGGTGTCAATGACCTCTCATCTCCATCCCCTGCTGACCTGTTCACCGGACACAATGCTCATACATGTTTCAAACGAATGTGTATTTTTTGCCTCGCTCGACTCCATACATTAAATATGAAATAGATGTACGCACAGGGAGACAGAATCATGGACAGTTGAGGAGTCCCACAAGACAATGAGATTCTCCATTCATGAGCACATTCCACTGCCCACTGCACCTCAAGAGGTACACTGAGTATTTTATGCAATTTCAACCTGGAGAGAGAACTGAATCGAAATTATTAGCTGCTAAATTTTGGCACTCAGACAGGGACAGGTAGACAGTTGTGCATAAGGGAGAGAATGAAAAACTTATTAAGAAAAATATCTCCCTCATTTCTGTTATAATGTTGTTTCCTCAGCAAAAACATTTAGACATTTAGACTAGTTTTTCCTCTGAAACAGAACACTGTCTTAAAGCTCAAAATCCTCTGTGATGTCATGTAGTGGTACTTTTCAAGTTAAGAGCTACCTTTTACCTTTAATTCAACAGAGATGGGCAATTCTGGGGCTGAAATCATCCAAATTATTATACTGAAGGTGTATGGAGTTTAAATCAAATCAAATCAAATCAAACAATATTTATAAAGCGCTTTTCATACAAAATTGTAGCACAAAGCGCCTTACAGTGGTCAAGGATTAGAAGATTGACCTTTATTGATCTCGCACAGGAGGAGTTGTTTCTATATTTGACCTGGGGACCATCCCCATAATTTTGTTTTGTTATTTAGGCTTGGTCAGGCCCTAAGCTGGAGGATTTTACCTATGGCGCATGTTTAAAAACACAGTGGAGCACTTCCTGTATTACCACATGTCATCACGAGGTGGAACAGAGTGTTGTCTAAGAGAAGAACTCATAATAATAATAATAATAAATATAGCTGCAAGCAGCAATGTGGGGCCAAACACCGAAGGTGCATGTAGGCCTCAGCATGTAGGCCGCATGCAGGGTCTGACAGGGTCTAACAGAGTCTGACAGGGTCTAACAGTGTTTAACAGGTTCTTTTAACTGTCATATTTATTTATTTCAATTAACAAAAATATTTTTTCTAGTTTAGTTTTCATTTTATCGTTCGTTTTCATAAACTATAATAACCTTGTTGCAGGTGCTGGGGTTTAGATAGAAACAGGGTTTAACAGGGTCTAACAGGGTTTAACAAGGTCTAACAGGGTCTAACAGGGTCTGACAGGGTCTAACAGAGTCTGACAGGGTCTAACAGAGTCTGACAGGGTCTAACAGGGTCTGACAGGGTCTAACAGAATCTGACCCTGACAGGGTCTAACAGGGTTTGACAGGGTCTAACAAGGTTTAACAGATCAAAGACACATCAAAGACAGATCAAAGGTTGCTAGGCAACGCAGAAAATTCCTAAAAACTGTGCTAATAACCGCGGTTTACATTCCACCACACGCTAACACGAGTGTAGCTCTCACGCTGCTAGCAGACACCATCAACACACTGCAACAGGCCCACCCCGATGGCGTGCACATCATAGCTGGGGATTTTAACCGGGCAAACTTAAAGTCTGTCCTCCCTAGATTCTACCAGCATGTGAAGTGCTCAACCAGAGGGGCAAATACATTGGATCATGTATACACAAACATTAAACATGCATACAGAGCAATACAACTCCCACACCTTGGCCAGTCAGACCACCTCTCTCTGCTCCTAATCCCAGCCTATACACCACTCAGGAGACAGTCCACCCCCCTGACAAAGACCATCACCACGTGGCCTGAGGATGCCCTCTCCCAGCTCCAGGACTGTTTTGACAGCACGGATTGGAGTGTTTTTCTCCATGAGGACCTGACTGCACACACTGAGACGCTGCTGGCCTACATCAGGTTCTGCATGGACAACGTAGCAGTGGAAAAACGCATCCGGGTGTTCCCCAACCAGAAGCCCTGGATGACTAGCCAGGTCAAGGCACTCCTCAGGACACGCAACATTGCCTTCAGGTCAGGAGACAGAGCTCTTTATAACATTGCCAGAGCTAACCTGAAGAGGGGCATCAGGGGGGCCAAGTTGGACTATAAGAGGAGGATAGAGGACCACCTCTCCCATAACAACTCACGGCAGGTGTGGCAGGGGATACAGAGACTGACCAACTACAGGCAGACAAACACCACAGGGGGGGAGACAAGTGCTTCTCTGGCAGAGGAACTGAATGTCTTCTTCACACGCTTTGAGGTCCCACCTCCGCAGTCTCCAGCCACACCAGCCCAGCTCCTCCCCGCGCCCAACTCCAAACCACTGACTGTACAAGTATGGGAGGTGGAGCAGGTGCTCAGCAGGGTGAACACCAGGAAAGCGGCGGGACCGGATGGCATACCTGGGAAGATCCTGAGAGCCTGTGCCCACCAGCTTTCAAAGGTCTTCACCATGATATTCAACCTCTCCCTAGCGCATGCCACCATCCCAGCCTGCCTCAAGTCTGCCACCATCATCCCCATACCAAAAAAATCAGCCACAAACCAACTGTGTGACTTCAGGCCAGTCGCCCTCACGCCAATCATCATGAAGTGTCTGGAGCGGCTGGTCCTGAGGCACATCAAGAACTGTCTTCCTCCCTCCTTGGATCCATATCAATTCGCCTACAGGACAAACAGGTCGACAGAGGACGCAATCGCCGTTGCCCTCCACGCTGCACTGAGCCACCTGGAGCAGCGGGAGAGCTACGTACGGATGCTCTTTGTCGACTACAGCTCAGCTTTTAACACCATCATTCCCGACATCCTGGTCAACAAACTGTCCAACTTGGGACTTCACCCACTCACCTGCCACTGGGTCAGGGACTTCCTCACAAACCGACCCCAGGCAGTGAGACTCGGTCGCCACCTGTCCTCTACTCGGACGCTGAGCATTGGTGCTCCACAAGGGTGCGTGCTGAGCCCTCTCCTGTACTCTCTCTACACATCGGACTGCAGCCCCACCCACTCGAACAACACCATTGTGAAGTTTGCGGACGACACCACAGTTGTGGGGCTGATCTCAGGGGGTGAGGAGTCTGCTTACAGGGACGAAGTCCTGGCTCTGTCGGCGTGGTGTTCGGCAAACAACCTGGCGCTGAACACCACAAAGACCAAGGAGATCATCCTGGACTTTAGAAAGAACAGAGCAGACCCGCCCCCTCTTCACATCAACGGAGTCTGTGTAGAGAGAGTCCACTCCTTTACTTTCCTGGGGACCACAATATCGGCCGACCTGTCGTGGTCCGACAACACCTCGGGATTAGTAAAGAAGGCTCAGCAGCGCCTGCACTTCCTGCGGCTCCTCAGGACCAATAACATCAGTCAGAAGCTGCTGGTGAACTTCTACCGCTCCTCCATCGAGACCACACTTACGTACGGCATCACGGTGTGGTTCACGCTCTGCAGGGAGGCAGAACGGAAGAGGTTACAGGGGGTGGTGAAGACGGCCCAAAGGATTATCGGCTGCCCCCTCCCCTCCCTGAAGGACATCTATACCTCCCGATGCCTCAGCAGGGCGGAGCGGATCATTAAGGACGTTTCCCACCCAGCACACCATCTTTTTGAATTGTTACCATCAGGCAGGCGCTACAGGTCCATCAGGAGCCGGACCAACAGACTGAGAGACAGTTTTTTCCCCCAAGCCATCATCAGACTGAACTCACGCATGCACTAACCCCCTCCCCCTACCCCCCAACTGCACCACAACATACTACCTCACTACATCACAACACACTACCTCACTACATTGTTAATTCTGTGAATTATCTGTATGCCAAGTGCTGCTGCTGCTGTTTGCTGCTACTGTTTGTTTTATCCTGTCTTTACTGAAGTGCGTTGTTTGTTTGCTGGTCAAACATTTTTATTTTTTCTATTTATTTTTATCTGTTTTATCTACACCTGCGGAGAGCTTTCCCAATTTCGTTGTGTTTTTACCAACATAATGACAATAAAGACTATTCTATTCTATTCTATTCTATTCTAAAATTCCTGCAACTTTGACCTGCTGGTGGCACTAGACGGTTGGGAGTAGACGGTTGCTGTGGGTAATGAGCAGACTGGCTGGAATGTGCATGCAAAATTTCACAACTTTTTACCAGACTCCCATGGTCAGAGGAATAATGTATAATAAATATAGCTGCAAGCAGCAATGTGGGGCCAAGCAGTGACCCAGCCTAAATTGATGATGTGCGTTGGATCAGTCTTCGCCCAAGGATCCCAGAGATACCAAGTTTTTAAAGTGAGCTCATATCTTGGGAACCCTTCATAGGAAGCCTGGGAGCCTGGGAAGCCTGGCTAACAGACCCTATTAGACCCTGTTAAACCCTGTTAGACCCTGTTAAGATTAAAGTTGCAGGAATTGTAATAATACATGCTGAGGCCTACATGCACCTTCAGTGCTTGGCCCCACATTGCTGCTTGCAGCTATATCAGATCAAAGGTACATAAAGATCAAAGATCTTTGATCAGGGCGTTGCCTAGCAACGCGCGTGAAAGGTCAGTATCGGGTGCATCGGCTTTCGGACAGACGCATTTGATTGGCTGTCACGACAAAACGATAAGCGATATAAAAAATACAGTGACATTTCTGATGAGGCTCGGTCCAAAGATGCTATGTACCAAATATGAGCAAAATTGGTCCAAAATTGAGGGAGGAGAAGCATTTTGAGTGTTTTTCATAAAATTCTAAATGGCGGAAAATCTACCTGGAGGAAAATGTCATCATAGGTTCAAAAGTTACAAGCAGAAATGTACCTGAAAATTCCTGCAAATTTGACCTGCTGGTGGCGCTAGAGAGTTTGGGGTGGGGGCCTATAAATTGCTGTGGGTAATGAGGAGACTGGCTGGAATGTGCATGCCAAATTTCACAACTTTTTTGGTTCTAGGGGTTGCCATAGACTCCCAGAGGCGAAAGAATAATGTATAATAATAATAGGAATCAACAGAAACACTATAGGTGCCTTGCAGCTTAGCGCTGCTTGTCCCCAATAATAAGAATCAGTAGAAACACTATGGTGCCTAGCACCTTCGGTGCTTGGCCCCAATAATAATTCATAGCATTTATATAGCGCCTTTCATGACACCCAAAGCACTTTACAGTTCATTGTTCATTCACTCCACACTTGGTGGTGGTAAGCTACTTTCTGTAGCCACAGCTGCCCTGGGGCAGACTGACAGAAGCGAGGCTGCCAATCTGCGCCATCGGCCCCTCCGACCACCTCCAACACTCACGCACTCTCCACTTTCATACTAGGCAATATGGGTGAAGTGTCTTGCCTAAGGACACAACGACAGGTTTTTTTGTGACTGGTGCCCCACTGTGGCACCTGGAATTCCCAGCGGTCTCCCATCCATGTACTGACCAGGCCCTGCCGTGCTTAGCTTCAGAGATCTGACGAGATCACTCATGTTTTTGATGAGGAAACAACATTAAACCACACAGTCGATTAGACATGGAGTTTCAGTATTTTTAATGCAGTCCATATGAAGGTGATGGTTTGAGCTGAAGTGTGCCTGGTGAGTGTGATGGTGGTGCTGTGGTTGGCCTGTGCAGGTGTGTTTGAGACCATCTCATGCACACTCTTGAATATGTGTTAGTGTTGACAGTGGGGTGCAGGGATTAGCATTTGTGTGGGTGGAGAGCTTCGTCACTCCCACTATCTGTGGCTAATCAAAGAGGTGGATACACGTCAAGACAACTGAATAATGCACGAGCACTAGGCTGGTATAGCATGAAGGAGGCTGCCCTTACTGCTCTGGGTGGATTTAGAAAATATCCAACATGAGAACGTGGTTTGTATTAAACGGAATCCTCTGAAATATTCTACATTACAAAAGGGAAGAGCTAAAGGTTTTGTTCTTCTCAGTGTATCGAGGACTTGCTCATTTGTCTTTTCACAGTGTTTCCATATTCCATATATATATATATATATATATATATATATATATATATATATATATATATATATATAAATACACACACACACACACACGCACACAGAGCACAATATATCTTTGCTGTTCCTAGTACTGCACTTTTCTGGACTGAGATGTCTGATGTTTTTCCTGGAATCTGCTGTAACCATTCCTTTTGGGGGTTACACCCCCGAGTGCTCTGATGACCACGGGCATCACTGATGCCTTCACCTTTCAGGCCTTCTCCAGCTCTTCCTTGAGCTCCTGATAGTTCTCTAGTTTCTTGTGTTACTTTTTCCTGATGTTACCATCACTTGGTATTGCAGTGTCCACCACCACAGCCTTTGTTCTGTGGCTTCTCCAGCACCACTATGTCTGGTTGGTTTGCCATCACCATTCTGTCAGTCTGTATCTGGAAGTCCCACAGGATCTTGGCTCCTTCATTCTCCACAAACTTTGCTTCCCACCTTGACCTTGGGGTCTCCAGCCCGTACTCTGCACAGATGTTTCTATACACTATGCTTGCCACTTGGATGTGTCGCTCCATGTATGCTTTCCCTGCCAGCATCAACACCCTGCAGTTATGTGCTGGACTGTCTCAGGAGCCTTGGGTCTTGTCTGGTGTGGTAGGTCTGGGCCTCTATTGCTCGGGTGCTCAAGGCCTGCTCCTGACAAGGGCCTCTGCACAGTATCTTTGATGTTCCTCATACTGCAATTTTCTGTCTGATGTTTTTCCTGGGATCTGCTGTAACCACTCCTCCAATTTGGGGGTTACAGCTCTGAGTGCTCCGATCACCACAAGCACCACTGATGCTTTCATTATTTATTTATTTTTATTAATTTACTAAATAATATAATATAATATAATATAATATAATATAATATAATATAATATAATATACTGTAATATACTGTAATATAATATAATATAATATAATATAATAAATCTTATTATACTGTATATATGTTAATATGTGTTAAAGGTGTAACTTTTCTAGAGGGAGGTTTACCTCCATGGAGATGTTACTGGTTTATCTAGAATATTCCACAGTATGAGTAAAAACTATTTTTATGTTTCTATTGTTTAAACGTCATTTGCTTGTCTCAGATAGATAACTTTAATGACATACAGACTAAGCAACAACAACTCTATGAAGACAAGATGGTGGCCGAGACCTATACTAGAAAAGTTACAGATTTAAATTGAGCACTGAAAGACTAGACTTCAAAAACCTGAAGGAGCATTTCTAGATCACAACCATAAAAGGTGGGGGTAAGTACTCTCAAGGTGGAGCCTGGAGAATGGAAATTAGAAGCTAAAAACGTGCACTCAGCCATAGAATCAGATTTGGTGTTCCAGCGGCCGCGGTTACATGAACACCAAAATCTAATTATAGCCCGTTTTCTGGACGTTTAGAATATTTAAATTACATGCAAACCTCAAACCTCGAATTTGCTGTTTTCATGTCATTTTAATAGTTGGAAAAAACAGATAAAAATTGAGTGTGCATGTGACTGCAGCTACTGGCACATGTGAGATAAAGGAGCTCATCGTCATCTATCATTCTGCACCAAAACTACATTTCTCTCATTGTCAAATAGAGGTTCTTTGTTAAAATATAACCCTTATTGATGATAAAAGGAGAAATTCAATTTCACATAACCCTTATTGGGAAATAATATTGGAAGACCGAAATGAACCTCTTTGAGATAAATTCCACGATATTTTTTAGTCCCTTGTGATATTTTTTTCCTTTCTTTGTATTTGTTTTGATACAGACAGACCATGCGTATCCCTGATTGGCTAATCCACCTGTCAATCACTCACCAGTGACCAGTCTCACATTTTTGTAAAGTATTGGAGTGTGTATTCTGAATCATAGGTAAAAGTAATGTTATTTTATAGCACTGTTATTCGTGTACAGATCTTAGCTACCCACATCTGCTTTTTTAGCCTTACTCGGTTACCACTGCCAGTCGCTCTTTTCTTCTGTGTATAACTCTATTTCTGCTGAGCCTTTTGTTCCATCCTTGCCCACCTCCTGCACCATCCTGTACTCCGGTTTTCGCTGCACCCGCCAGTGCAGAAGTGACAGTCCTCCAACCAGGTTAAGTGCGTGCTGACCTTTGTGTTAGAGTGGCCATTATGGGCTCATTCCCCCAGTGCACTAACACAGACTGACAGCCCGAGGTTAGCCAAACTCCCCCTCCCCCTCTCCTTCGCTTTTTAAGGGGATTATAAACTGGCATTTCAACCTTTCTGTGATATTTCCTGGTGCCCAGAGACATAGGGAGCCTGGTGTGAACTCTCATGCACAAGATAAGCGTATTCTCTTGTGGGTATCAAGTTTTGTTAAGGATGAGAACTACTTCTTTGAACTCAACACTGTAGTGAAAGCGCTGGGCCAAAAGGCAAGTGAGGATTTTCAAAGTTGATGTTCATTTTTGTATGCCTGGTACTGCGGATTCTCTCTGATGTATCGGCTACAGTTTGTCTACCATTTTTATAATGCCTGTAGTAGTGTTGACACAATATTAAAATTTCAAATTAGACTTAGACTAGATTTTGATACTATGGAATAGACCATATACTTAATACAGATTCTGATACCATGATGATAGTTAAAAGACTCTTTCTTTAGACAATAAAATGTGATTTTCAACATTAAATTGTAGTACTTTCTGTTAAAATACACTCAAATAAACGCAACACTTTTGTTTTTGCTCCCATTTTTCATGAGATGGACTTAAAGATCTAAAATTCATTCCAGATACACAATATTACCATTTCTCTCAAACATTGTTCACAAATCTGTCTAAATGTGTGATAGTGAGCACTTCTGCTTTGCTGAGATAATCCATCCCACCTCACAGGTGTGCCACATCAAGATGCTGATCTGACATCATGATTAGTGCACAGGTGTACCTTATACTGCCCACAATAAAAGGCCACCCTGAAATGTGCAGTTTTGTCTCACAGCAAAATGCCACAGATGTCACAAGCATTGAGGGAGCGTGCAATTGGCATGCTGACAGCAGGAATGTCAACCAGATCTGTTGCTCGTGAATTGAATGTTCATTTCTCCACCATAAGCCGTCTCCAAAGG
The DNA here is from genome assembly GCA_036785185.1 of Paratrypauchen microcephalus. NCBI lineage: Eukaryota > Metazoa > Chordata > Actinopteri > Gobiiformes > Gobiidae > Paratrypauchen > Paratrypauchen microcephalus. Next base: position 725,630 of record JAVJIX010000267.1, read on the forward strand.
CGTTTCAGAGAATATGGCAGTACATCCAACCAGCCTCACAACCGCAGACCACGTGTAACCACACCAGCCAGGACCTCCACATCCAGCAGGTTCACCTCCAAGATCGTCTGAGACCAGCCACTCGGACAGCTGCTGAAACAATTGGTTTGCATAACCAAACGATTTCTGCACAAACTGTCAGAAACCATCTCAGGGAAGCTCAACTGCATCCTCGTCGTCCTCATCGGGGTCTTAACCTGACTCCAGATCGTCGCCGTAACAGACTTGAGTGGGCAAATGCTCACATTCGATGGCGTCTGGCACGTTGGAGAGGTGTTCTCTTCACAGATGAATCTCGGTTTACATTGTTCAGGGCAGATGGCAGACAGCGTGTGTGGCATTGTGTGGGTGAGCGCTTTGCTGATGTCAATGTTGTGTATCGAGTGCCCCATGGTGGTGGTGGGGTTATGGTATGAGCAGGCATCTGTTATGGACGAAGAACACAAGTGCATTTTATTGATGGCATTTTGAATGCACAGAGATACCGTGATGAGATCCTGAGGCCCATTGTTGTGCCATACATCCATGAACATCACCTCATGTTTCAGCAAGATAATGCACTGCCCCATGTTGCAAGGATCTGTACACAATTCTTGGAAGCTGAAAATGTTCCAGTTCTTGCATGGCCAGCATACTCACCGGACATGTCACCCATTGAGCATGTTTGGGATGTGCTTGACTGGCGTATACGACAGCGTGTACCAGCTCCCACTAATATCCAGCAACTTCGCACAGTCATTGAAGAGGAGTGGACCAACATTCCACAGGCCACAATTGACAATCTGATAAACTCTATGCGAAGAAGATGTGTTGCACTGCATGAGGCAAATGGTGGTCACACCAGATACTGACTGGTTCTGAGTCCCCAGACCCCCAATAAAGCAAAAAAAAAAAAAAAATGCACATTTCAGGGTGGCCTTTTATTGTGGGCAGTCTAAGGCGCACCTGTGCACTAATCATGATGTCAGATCAGCATCTTGATGTGGCGCACCTGTGAGGTGGGATGGATTGTCTCAGCAAAGCAGAAGTGCTCACTATCACACATTTAGACAGATTTGTGAACAATGTTTGAGAGAAATGGTAATATTGTGTATTTGGAATGAATTTTAGATCTTTAAGTCCATCTCATGAAAAATGGGAGCAAAAACAAAAGTGTTGCGTTTATATTTTTGTTGAGTGTAGCATGTGGTCTTACAACAATCCCTCAGTCGTTCAGTCCACTACAGCACTGTTTCCCAGTGGAGGGTACATTCATTTGCTAGGGGTTACAGGGAATGACTTCAGATTTAAAGGCCCTTTATTATTCAAAACTGACTCTTGTGAACTTTTAGACATGTTATAATGTTCCTCAAAGACATACCTGGAGTTATGTTTTGTTTCATTCACACATGTTTGAGTAATGTATGAAGAGTCCCTCAGTCGTCCAGGTAGAATCCATGATAAAAGAAGAAATTAAATTTGTCAACTGGACAAAGTTTGTTTGGTCGAAAACGTTTCGCCGCTCATCCGAGAGGCTTCGTCAGTTCTGGTTCTAGTGCTGGTTAGACACTGCTTATATCTTACTGCAGGGAGGAGCTCACTACAAAACAAAACAAAAAGAAACAAATTAGTTGTGATAGTTTCAGAACAATTTCAGTGTAGTGAGCTCCTCCCTGCAGCTAGATATAAGCAGTGTCTAACCAGCACTAGAACCAGAACTGACGAAGCCTCTCGGATGAGCGGCGAAACGTTTTCGACCAAACAAACTTTGTCCAGTTGACAAATTGAATTTCTTCTTTTATCATGTTTGAGTAATCCTGTATTATTAGTCTGTCTACATATGAGTGTTTTCTGTTTGAGAGTAAGTATGCAGGGTTTTTGTGTTTAACATGTGTGAATGAAACAAAATGCAACTCCGGGTATGTTTTTGATGAGGAAACAACATAGATCAGAAAATAGTGTAATAAGGTATAACTGAATGTTATTTGTTGTATCTTGTACCAGATAAGCTTAACACGATCATCACTGCAACAAGAAAATATAACATAATTGGCAATACAGTAGGAAACAGATTAATAGTGCCTAAAGAAACACCAGGACAGTGTATATATGGGGGTAATCATGATGCTTCATGTGAACCACTGGACCACCACACTACCATCTCAAATGCTATGCTCTATTTGTCCAGAATGGAAGTCATTATAAACCATATTATAATTTCCTCTTGTATCTGGTGGGATCGATTCATTGGTGGCTGACAGTGAGCCTTAATGGGACTTCCTCTTCTGATTCAGTATGTTATGTGCAAGCTTTTAATAAAGACAGATGTGACCACATGCTAACTCCCCCAGGCCTCAATCAATACTGGCTTCTACAACCTGCTTTAATAAGTGCTGCAGCTGACACAATTAGACATTATTTGCTCTATGTTTCTATTTACGTTCAGTGGTGATCTCCAGTTGGAAATAAAACAATTCAATTGCGCACTTGCAGAGGCAATGTTGTTGTTTATATGGCCAGACGGAGCAGTCTCTGATGTGTGAATGTATTCCAGAGGGCTCCCAAACAATCAATTCCAGATCAGTCACTAAAACTGCTGTTAAATGTCTATGTTTCAATGATGTTTGTATGGCTGTAAGTACCTTATCTTACATAATAATCTTAATTAAACAAATATTGAAAATATCTGATTTCATTATAATATTCAAAATTATTCTTTGTACCAAATAGACTACATTTTAGATTTCAGTGTGAATGAATCTGATTTGTATTTGACAATTCAGTTTAGGAACTGAATTTTAGTGGGAGAGTCACCAGTTCCTTTGGTGTTAAATAAGTGAGAAGCTGATTGTGTTTGCCTCACTGTGATGGGACTAGCCCCTGCATTTCGAACACTGCTTACCTTGCGTTTCTCCACATCACAGTGCACATGGTATATATATATATATATATATATATATATATATATATATATATAGTATACAAATATATCAATACCACAGGTATGATAGATCTGTGACAGGAAACACAGGAGCTTCTAAGTACTTTACTGTACCACACAGCAGAATGACACAGAGGACAACATACATTTGATGGCTTTTCATATTCACTGGAATATTAAGAATCCATATTAGATCCAGTGTGTTAAAGCGGCTGTCCATTGCACATGTCCCGTTGATGCTCTCTCACATGGAGTAGGCTCATCTCCATGTGTTTATCTTCTGTGTGAGTCCATAATATTGATGTTCTATTGCTTAGCATGCATGCGGACACTCTAAGACATACACACTGTACATGTCTAAGGGCTAAGCACTGAGCTGTGCACACAGCACTGAGACATAGATCACATTGTTCACAGTTCAAAGATAAATACAAGTATAATCATTATTATTTTCATAAATATAAATCTTTCTATTCACTCTTCATTGTGCTGAGTCCCATAGACACAAGTCTAACACAGTTGTGAGGCATTGTACTTTCCTTCTTGAATAAAGGTCACATGAAAAACAAATGGCTTCTCATATAGTGTCATGGTTTTCCCTAACAAGCACAAATGTGTCCACATGCTCCTGATGCAGGCACTTATTAGTGGAACTGGAACTATGATAAAAGGTATTCCTGGTTTAGAATGGCTGCTGCTTTTGTTATTATTATTTTTTTCTCCAAGCATTTATTCTTACACATTGAATTAGTCAGACAAAACTGTGTGAGATTACTGATGACAATGCATTTCTCCTCATGCAGTTGTTACTCATACACTTAAAAGTCTTCAAAAGGAAGATGAACATGGACTTAGTAATCCTGATCCAGGGACTTAGATGGGCATGATTCAAATAAGTAACCAAAAAGTACTAGTATTCGTATGTTATTTGCAGTCACATTATAAGGTTAATGTCATAAAGGATCTATCTCAGAATCTTCTGAGTTTGACGAGTTTTTGGAAAGCCTGCTTGAATTCATCGTTGAAGACAGTGTAAATTACAGGGTTAATGAGAGAGTTGAGGTAGCCCAGCCAAGTGAAGACATCGAACAGCACGTTGTCAAACCAGCAGTCCTTACAGATGGCCGTAACCAACGTGCCCACAAAGAAGGGCAACCAGCACACAATGAAGGCTCCCAGGATGATGCCCAGCGTCTTGGTGGCTTTCCTCTCTCGCGCCGCACACAGACGCTTCCTCTCCACCACGCTGTCGGCCAGTTTCACTTTGACACTGTTGACGAAGAGCGGAGAGCTGCCTCCTCCGGTGCTGTGCAGCTGGGCCTCAGAGTTGAGCGAGCACAGAGATGAGCCGGCAGAGGTCTCAATCAGCTGGGCTGTGGTGAAGCGCTTTCCACTGGCCGTAGGTGTCTTAAAGATCCGTGAGCGTGCAGCCACGTAAATCCTCCCATACAGAATAATGAGGAGCACAGTGGGCACATAGAAGGCCCCGAAGGTCGAGTACAGAGTGTAAGAGATCTGATCCGTGTTCACCACGCACTCCGTCAGCTCCTCATGAGCCTTGGCCTGTCTCCAGAAAAGAGGAGGCATTGAAATTGAGATGGAAATAACCCACACCACCCCAACCATGATGGCAGCTCGGCGCATGGTGCGGCGTTTGGAGTACTCCAGAGCATCTGTGATGGCCCAGTATCGGTCCAAGGCGATCACACACAAATGTAAGATGGATGCCGTGCAGAAAGTGATATCAGATGACAGCCATATGTCGCACACTATCTGCCCAAAGGACCAGGTCTTACTCACAGTGTAGACTATGCTAATGGGCATAACCAGAATAGACACCAGTAAGTCTGTTACAGCCAGGGAGCCTATTAGGAAGTTGGCAGGGGTGTGGAGTTTTCTGGTCAGGAAAATAGTGGCAATGACAAAGGCATTGGAGAGAACCGTCGCCAGGGTGACCAGCGCAAGCAGGGCAGACAGAGAGATCTGAAAGCCCAGCAGAGTGGCCTCGCTCCAGGGCTGCACGGCGCTTGCCCCTGGGACCTCAGAGGAGTTAAGCAGGAAGTAGTCCAGAGAGCTGTTGTCTAACTCCATCCCGCGTGTTATCCCTCACAGTGATCAGACCAGAGGCGCCTGCTCTGCTCTCACACGTACAGGTCACAGCACGGCATGGGCCTCTGGCTCTGCTTCTGCTGGAAATAGATTGGCCTTTTAGTGGAGCAAATATATTCCTTCATTGTACGATGATGTCTACAGCAGAAAGTGAGTATCCTGGCATTTTACTCCATTAGTTCAAACCTCAGCCACACTCAGGAGACTTGGACAGAGTCTTCTCACCATTTTTTGTTTTGGTATTGATTCGTTCCCTGGTGTTGTTGTGTGGGAACAAACTCTCATTGGTATTCAGGTCTGGTACGGTAGACACTTCCCTCTCCCCTGGTTCTTATCTCATCTCCCACCCAACAGCACCTCCACCGCAGCCTCCGATCTATCACACTCCTAATGGGCTCCTCCTTTTCAATAAGCCCAGTGAGGAACTGCGCACGAGAGATGATGGCCAGTGATATACACAGCGCCTTGTTGTCTCTTATCTATTCCACAATCCTCATGAAGCCTGCTAAATTGAGGCTTCGTCTAAAACTTGGCTTGCAATGTGTTCTTGGAGATATCGGAAATGTGCAAATCAGCAAGTCAAAATGCAGTTTTACAGTGTCTCCAAATGTCGTCTTGGTCCATCAGTGAGGCGCTGTGCTGGGGGTTCCACATTTGAAGAATCCTGGAGAGACAGACAAGAGACAGCAGTCAGTATGCGATAAGCTATTTCAATTCAGTTGTTTCTATGGATATGCCATTGCGTTGCTGGGTATGTTTCATAGTATGACATGAAGCAGCTCTGCTTTACATTTATTCAATTACAGGTGGTTTTATAGCTCAAAAATACAGAGAAAACCAAACATTCTGACTGTGACCAGGGTCACCTCTCCACAGATCTTGTAACTTGGTCTGGTTTGGTCTATATGAAAATAGAAAGGTTTAATACCATCAGTGTTGTATAAAGTACTGGAAAATCAAACTCAAGTAAAAGTATAGGTACCCCTCCCAAAAATGACTTTGGTAAAAGTCGAAGTCACTGACTGAAATGTTACTTGAGAAAAAGTCTTAAAGTATCTGGAACTTCTTGTACTTAAGTATGACAAGTAATGCCAAAATAAATGTACTCAAGTAATGTAATTAAAAGTACAAGTAAAAGTATCAAGCAAAGGCAGTCTGAATTTAATATTTTTTAATGCCCCCCAACTTTTTTTTTTTTTTTTTTAAATAACAGTGCCGAAAATAAGGCATACATAACACCATTGAAGGAGTGTTTTTGGAGGAAGAGGGTTTTTTGCAATTGGGCCCTTAATTCTACTGTAAAACACCATGTTCGGCTCACCCATGGTAGTTTTGTGTCATATGGAGCACTGTCGAAGATATTGGGTTTGGTGATATCCATGAAACGCCGTCCTATGAGCAAGTAAATGCAGGCACAAAATACGTTATTTGTAATTCCATCAGGGATGTTGTTTGATTAAACCAACTGCATGAAACCAATAGGTGTAGGCTGATTGTCATGCGCAAGTAGCGAACAAGCCCAGGCACGACTTGACTTCCTTGCAGTCAGTAGAGGGTTTTTTTTGTAACGAGTAACTAAACGGCACATTGAAAATGTATTGGAGTAAAAGTATGCAATTAAATTCGGAAATGTAGTGAAGTAAAAGTAAAAGTAATCTTTTTTTTTTTAAACTCAAGTAAAGTACAAAGTCTCCCAAAATGTACTTAAGTACAGTAGTGAAGTATTATTACTTTGTTACTATACAACACTGAATACCATACTGTGAAATATTCCAGACAAAGCAATAACATCTCCACGGAGAAAAGCATTTGACGCATACACTGTATATATAAATGGACATAGCTAATGCACTAGCTGCCACGGTCCAAATAAGAAGTTCACATGTGGCCTCTTCTGGCTCTGAAGGATCTGACACCTGCTCTAGGAATTTGTTATTGCGTTGCCTGAAATGTTCCACAATATGACATTAAACATATCCTGCATTTATTCAGTTGCAGATTTATTTTTATTGCTTGTTTCTATGGAGAATGGAGATAGATTATGTTTTTGTTATTTGGTGTAACATGCCAAAAGCTTTAACATCTCTATAAGCAGGTGGTGGTCCCTCTACTAGATAAAGTTACATAATGCAGCTTTAATCTTTGTTGGATTGGCAAAGGTGTCTAACTGACTGCTAATACTGCGATAGCTTGGACTACGACTGTTTTCTCTATTCTGAAACTGATAGGCAGATTAATCAGAGAAACACAGCGCTCTATAAAAGAAGTAATAGTATTTGAAGTAGTAGTCGGGTAGTATGACAGCAGTTTTTCTAAGTGTTTGTTTATTCACTTTGGAAAACTCAAGATGAAACCATTGCAATGTTGTGTTCACAGTCAAAATGCTTTCACTTGTTCCATTTCCATTCGACTCCTTACCCACCCTTCCTATCCTCCTTTAACTTTTCTCGCTAAACTTAATTAAAGTTTTAAAGTACTATTGTGTCCAGAGGTGCCAGCTCTCTCAGAAACTGGGCCAGATCCGTGCATAGAATCTGAAATCAACGTCTGCGATCTCTTTATCCATGGAATCGCAGAATAACTTACTTACTTATGTCAAGTTCCAAAAACAGACCTGATGTTATCATTATGGAAAACAACAGTGACTGAATATTAAAGCTAATGTAAAGAAAATCTGTGTATAAAGTGTATGTCTCCCCAACTACAATATTGTCAGTTCTTGCCTGACCATTGTGGTGTCACTGGGCAAAACACGTCACCCGCTTTGCCAACTCCAATCAGGGTGGAAAGTTGTAACAGCAAACCCCAAAACTTACTGAGCTAATGTTGTTTTTCTAAATTCGTTTTATGGACAAAGAAAAGTATTTTATTCAAACAAGGGTTGTCAAAAGTATTGAGAATCAGATACTAATCAATACTAAAACTAGTATTGAAACTAGATATTAATTTGAGCAAGTAAAGATACTAAAAAGTCACATCAAACGGACTTTCCTGAAGAGCTTTAGAATGACCTTGAGCTGTATCAGAACAAGTATAAGATCACATAGACTAGTATATGCCCTGGGCGACTGAACGATAACACAGATATACAGCTCTGAAAAAAAAACAAGAGACTGCAAAATGAATGATGGTTTTTCTGATTTTTACTAGTTATAGGTATTTGTTGAGGCAAAAGGCACATTTTTGTTTGAGTCTATAAACTACTGACAACATTTCTCCCAAATTCCAAATAAAAATATTATTGTTTAGAGCATTTATTTGCAGAAAATGACAAATGGTCAAAATAACAAAAAAGATACATGTTTTCAGACCTCAAACAATGCAAAGAAACAAGATCAAATTCATTTTAAAACAACATAAATACTAATGTTTACACTTAAGGAGAGTCCAGAAATCAATATTTGGTGCAATAACCCTTATTGCTTTCATGCGTCTTGGCATGCTCTCCACAAGTCTTTCACATTGTTCTTGGGTGACTTTATTCCACTCCTGGTGCAAGAACTGAAGTAGCTCAGCTTTGTGTTTGTGTTGGAATTCAACAGACGCTGGAATGGAATGGCTGTAATACATGTAGAGATGCTGATTTCAGAAAAAAATGCAGTGGTCTCTTATTTTTTTCCAGAGCTGTAAGTCAGTTGCCTGGAAGAATCCTCATCGCTGTACCAGCGGTGAGTCTGGTAACGCTTGGTCCAAAATGCGCTGCGGTTGCGCGTAGACAGACAGCTAAGTGAACCAATCAGAGATTGCGCCATCTTGATTCAAAACTGAGGAGGAACTTCCGCTGCCTAAGAGTGACTTTGCGGGCAAAGGCGGGTGCACTGACGTCACCATCTTTGAACGAATCAGAATCGCGGAGTCCGTTTGTAAGCGGAGGAGCGAGGGTGGAGCGAGGGTGGAGCGAGGGTGTCCAAATGGTATCGCGCTGTATAGGAAATACAGAGAGATATCATTTGGCTGGCCAGGTAAGTAAGTCAGCATAAAAAATGATAAAAGGAGAAATTCAATTTGTCAACTGGACAAAGTTTATTTGGTCGAAAACGTTTCGCAACTCATCCGAGGTGCTTCGTCAGTTCTGGTTAGAGTGCTGATGGACACTGCTTATATCTAGCTGCAGGGAGGAGCTCACTACACTGAAATTATTCTGAAACTATCCCACCTCTTTGTTTTGAGTTTCTGTCTTTTGTATTTCCAGTTTCTCTCTGGCGTCTAGTTTAGCATACCTATTCAATCCCTAATGGCTGTTTTCACACCTCTGGACCTGATCTGGCTAACCCTATTGTTTCCTTTGTTTTGATTTAGGTTTGAGAATGGAATTATAGATGGGAGACAAATTATGTCTGACCCCCCCATTCCTGTTCAAGGAAGGATTCTCTTTTTTTTTAAAACAAAAATAGCCTCTTTAACTCCCCTCTCAAATCAGTTCTTTTCCCTGGCTAAGATCTGAACCTCACTGTCCTCAAATAAATGGCCCGTGGCTTCTAGGTGGAGATGTACGGCAGATGAAGGTCCACTCTGGCACGCCCGTCTGTGTTGGTACATTCTCTTGTGAAGTGTCTGTTTTGTTTCTCCAGTGTAGCGCTCACTGCAGTCTTCAGTACACTGAATGGAGTAGACCACATTGCTTTGTTTGTGGCTCGGTGTTTTGTCCTTTGGGTGGACCAGTTTCTGTCTTAAATTACTAAGTGTAAAGTGTAAAAAGTACTATCTTAAAAATCACATGCAATTCTATTCCTTAGTATCAAATTCAATGTCAAATGTTAGTATCATGACAACACTAATCAAAACAATAAATATAAATCACCAATAAGACAGAAGTTGTTAAAGCCCAGACTGTGTCGTCGATGTAATGAACTCACTCAGCATGGAACCTTCATGAAGATGAATAGGGCTGTAGTTAGATGTGGCAACCCCAACCTAATTAAGCGACATGTCGAAACATAAAAAGCTTCTGTGCACATAAAGGACAATAGAAATCTTGTGATGTGATAATTCCCATGAATCAAAGTGCGCTGCCCTCCTGCTGTTTCCAATGTCACGTGTCCTTATCGCTTCATTAGCCTGAGCACAATTGCACTATTTTTAGTTCATGGATTTAAATGCATTTTAAGTATCTTCTTGGCCAGTGTAATATACCGTAGATTCATTTATTTTGCTGTGGTGTTGAAGGAAAACCTGCGCATGGCAGTTTTTCCTCTAAATTGGCTAAAAAGCAATGCGTATTATGTGTCGTATTCTGCGCTATAAATGTTTAATTTTGGTACACCCACTGAAATAGGCTTATAGTTTGCTGCATTGATCCATCAGGACAATGCAAACTCTACACAGGGGGCATTATAATTGGTCCGTATTCTTTTTCATGTTTTGTCACTGAACTCACGAGTTATATGCACTGCCTTAAAGCTGACATTGTGTTCTAGCCAAAGTACTCACTGTGGATCCATGCACTGGTAAACGAAAGGTGATATTTTTGTTAAATGCCAACATTCAGTGCCAAGGCATGTTTCAAAGTGAACCCCTGCGTGAGATTCATTCTACATATCAGCTGAAAAGAGTAGAAAAAAAATGTACACAAGAGTAATGTTGATTCAAAATATTACTCAAGTCAGGGCTCTCAAGTTTTGAAGATTGCTAGTGAGATTTCTGCGGAGCGTGGGGGGGGGGGGGGCATTTTTTTTCCTGAGGAGCGGGAACTAAAAGTCCATATTATCATTCAGTAATGCACAGGATAATATGTTATCACACACAGTCTTGGTTTAGTCCTGGTTTAGTCCTGGTTTAGTCTTGGGTTAGACCTGGTTTAGTTTTGGTTTAGTCCCGGTTTAGTCCTGGTTTAGACCTGGTCTAGTCCTGGTTTAGTCCTGGTTTAGTCCTGGTTTAGACCTTGTTTAGTCTTGGTTTAATCCTGGTTTAGTCCCAGTTGAATCCTGGTTTAGACCCGGTTTAGACCTGGTTTATTCTTGGTTTAGTTCTGGTTTAGTCCTGGTTTAGTTCTGGTTTAGTCCTGGCTAGGTCCTGGTTTAGTCCTGGTCTAGTCCTGGTTTAGTCCTGGTTTAGTCCTGGTTTAGTCCTGGTTTAGACCTGTTTTAGACCTGTTTTAGTCCTGGCTTAGTCTTGGGTTAGACCTGGTTTAGTTTTGGTTTAGTCCCGGTTTAGTCCTGGTTTAGACCTGGTCTAGTCCTGGTTTAGTCCTGGTTTAGTCCTGGTTTAGACCTTCTTTAGTCTTGGTTTAATCCTGGTTTAGTCCCAGTTGAATCCTGGTTTAGACCCGGTTTAGACCTGGTTTATTCTTGGTTTAGTTCTGGTTTAGTCTTGGTTTAGTTCTGGTTTAGTCCTGGCTAGGTGCTGGTTTAGTCCTGGTCTAGTCCTGGTTTAGTGCTGGTTTAGTCCTGGTTTAGTCCTGGTTTAGTCCTGGTTTAGTCCTAGTTTAGTTCTGGTTTAGTCCTGGTTTAGTCCTGGTTTAGTTCTGGTTTAGTTCTGGTTTAGTTCTGGTTTAGTCCTGGTTTAGTCCTGGTTTAGTCCTGGTTTAGTCCTGGTTTAGTTCTGGTTTAGTCCTGGTTTAGTTCTGGTTTAGTCCTGGTCTAGTACTGGTCTAGTCCTGGTCTAGTCCTGGTCTAGTTCTGGTTTAGTTCTGGTTTAGTACTGGTTTAGTCCTGGTTTAGTTCTGGTTTAGTACTGGTTTAGTTCTGGTTTAGTCCTGGTTTAGTTCTGGTTTAGTCCTGGTTTAGTCCTGGTTTAGTCCTAGTTTAGTTCTGGTTTAGTACTGGTTTAGTTCTGGTTTAGTCCTGGTTTAGTCCTGGTTTAGTCCTGGTTTAGTTCTGGTTTAGTCCTGGTTTAGTCCTGGTTTAGTGCCGAAATAGATGCCGAAATAATCTGATATGACTCACCCATAAAAACGCGGTCACTCGTATCCATGTATGCACGTGTCATAGTCTTTAATAATCCGGAGCTCCGGAGAAAAGGACATATCCCGAACTTATCCGTGTCCCGAGACGAGAGTTCCTTCTTACGCAGCATTAACGTAACAAGTTAAGGATCCTTATTCTCTTGGAAATGCCGCGTAAATATCAGCTGATCGGGGAACATGCCGATCAGCTGTGAGCAATCGGCCTCACAGCTGATCGCTCAACTCGAGTACTGGTGTGCGAGTGACTTTTTTTTCGCTGAAAACGCGCGGTGCCTGCATTAAAATCGGTAAGATTTTCTGGGCACAGAATCGCTGTGAACAGTGGCTACAGTTTTGAATTGCTTGAAAAATTTTCAGTGAGAAATACCATGTGTGGCGTGTGAGCGTGTGAACACGTCGAATTGCGTGTGTCACACTCTCAAAGCGTGAGACTTGAGAGCCCTGCTCAAGTAGAAATACAAAGTAATGGTTGAAGAGGAAACAAGAATTTGGGAAAAGTTCTACTCAAGTAAGAGTAGCTTAACAAGTCTGGACATAACATCTGATTTATCATTTTAAAGTGAGCATAATTAGAAAGACAAAACATTAAACAAGTGAACCAAAATGTTGTATTTTCAAAGACAAGAAACACAGATGTTAGAAAAGCACAATTTCTTTAAAAAGGTTACCCAAGTAAATGTAACTACTACTACCCACCTCTATATATCAATTTTAATGGCACTTGGCAACGGCTGATATTTCTAGAAACACAGTGAGCCGCCTGGAGCCAACAGAAGCTATCAAAGTACAAAAAGCTGAGCGGCGATGGTACAGAGGGGGAACATGGGAGATGGTATTGGGTCCCATGGGGGTATAGAGACTACAAGTGTCTGGTAATGACTCCAAAGGGCTGTCATCCGGCCTGCCTCCCTGCTATTACGCCGACGGACATTCATTATTGAAGAGAATCCTCTGATGCACTGACCACTTGAAAGAGAGAAGTGGAGGAATGCTATGAGAACGCCGTGTGCACTTTCATGTCCACCAGTGGGGATAAGGGGGAGTTGGTTTTCTCGCCAGCGTTGGGTTTTACAAGATCATCTGTAGTTAGTGGTGGAAAGCTCAAGTAAAAGTGTGGTTACATGGCTAAAAACGTACTCAGTTTCAATTACAAGTATCAAATATAGCTGCAAGCAGCAATGTGGGGGCCAAGCACCGTTTTGACAGGGTCTAACAAGGTCTGACAGGATCTAACAGAGTCTGACAGGGTCTGACAGGGTCAGGGTCTAACCCTGTCAGAACAGACACATCAAAGACAGATCAAAGGTTGCTAGGTGCGTTGCTAGGCAATTGACAAATTTCTGCAAATTTGACCTGCTGGTGCCACTAGACGGTTGGGGCTGGGGACCGGCATAAATTGCTGTACATCTTCACCTAGAAGCCACAGGCCATTCTTTTGAGGACAGTGAGGTTCAGATCTTAGCCAGGGAAAAGAACTGGTTTGAGAGGGCTGCCAGTTAAAGAGGCTATTTTTGTCAAAATAATAATAATCTGTCATTAAACAGAAATGGGGGAGTTAGACATAACTTGTCTCCCATTTAATAATGGGATTCTTAGACCAGTATCAGTATCTCCAGGGCAGAGGGGTGGAGAGGGTTGTTAGACGTTGAATAGGGGGTCGAAACCAGCCGTCAGAGTAATTTGAAGACCAAATCAAAGAGATTCAGATTCAAGGGGGGATCGTTTTCAGAGCTTTGTCATTGCAGGACGCGCCTCCCGGTCAAAAATGCTAGATGATAATGCAGGATCTAACCCAGTTGACAATAACGCTAAGACAGTCGACGAAGTACTAATGAGCAGCGAAACGTTTTCAAAAAACAAACTTTGAAGAAAGTTGACAAAAAACTTCTCCTTTGATCATGGATTCTACCTGGACGACTGAGGAACTTTTCACGCAGTGCACCTTTAAGTTAAGGTTTTATGCTGTTTTAGTTGGATTTTAGAATTTTTTGATTTTTTTAAGAAGAAGAAGAAGAAGAAGTGAACTTTATTGATCTCACACTGGAGAAATTCTTCTCTGCATTTTAACCCATCCTATATATATATACATATATTAGGAGCAGTGGGCAGCACACACATTAGGGCGCCCGGGGACCATCTCCATGATCTTCTTGCTTCGGTTTGGTCAGGACCTAAGCTGGAGTACCTATGGTGCATGTTTTGGGTTGGTGGGGGAAACCGGAGTGCCCGGAGGAAACCCACCCAGACACGGGGAGAACATGCAAACTCCACACAGAAAGGCTCGGACGACCCGGGGATCGAACCCAGACCATGCATGCAAACTCCACACAGAACACACACGGAAAGGTCTGGGCGACCCGGGGATCGAACCCGGAACCTTCTTGCTGTGAAGCAAGAGCGCTAACCACTCTGCTACCGTGCCGCCAATCAATCAATTTAATCAATCAATCAAACATTATTTATAAAGCGCTTTTCATTAAAAAAATGTAACACAAAGCACCTTTTTAGCATTTACGGCTTCATGACATCACAAGGTGCAACCACACTAAAAAATAAATAGTTAGTTCAACTCAAATTTTCAAGGCAACCGGCTGCACAGAGTTTTTGAGTTGTGAGTATAACTTAAATTTTTAAGTTTTTAAGTATTGCTGTTAAGTTAAGTTGGGTCAACAAAGCTTTTAAAGTAATGCCAACTAAGCTTTTCCAGTTGGGTAGACTAAGCTGGTTAGCTCAACTGGTAAGTCATGGACTTTCCCCCTGGGGGTTGTGGGTTCAAATATCCCCTGGGCAATGAGCTAACCAGTGTGGGTCCTTGGGCAAGACCCTTCACGGTACTGCCCCCCGGGCGCCGAAAAAGATTGCTGCTCACTGCTCCTGAAAAGGATGGGTCAAATGCAGAAGTCAAATTTCTCCCGTGTGTCACTGTGTGTCATTGTGTGTGAGACCAATAAAGGCTTAAGCCTAACTTAAGTTAGGCTTAAGCCTAACTTAAAAGTAATGGATTGAGCAAGTCGCAGGTTCGAATCCAGACCAGAGCGAGAGCAAATGAACAGATTTAATTTTTAAACTTGCTTATTTTAAAATCAGTTATTTATCTTTTCATAATGTTTTGTCATTTTTCAGGGAAATTATTAAAAACTTTGTCCAAACTACTAATATTTGTCCATTTAAAGGCATTTTACTTATGCAGTTGTTTCCTATGGTAACTTTTGGGATTTCATTTACACCATATTGTAACTCTAAAGTTTCATTCAAACTGCAGGCAGCTTCTTAATATTATAAGTGCTTCTAGAATTCACTGTAAATTAATACAACACAATCAATTCCACAAAGAAATATATTTATTAACACAATAGTATGCCCAAAATGTCACATTTTCTTGGCAGTCAGTAATTTCAGTCAGGTCAGTGATTATTTTCTAACTGAAAAGAAACCAGAATATGCAAACATGAATTTTAGATTCATAAAGATATTAGAAACATAAAGATATTGATATACAAGACCAACAATAAGTACATAGATAAATAGGAATAGAACAGTAATAGGATCATAATAATTATAATTGGAACAGAACAGTTATTAACGCTAGATGGTAATAAAAATATTTATTAATATTAAAGTAAGTAAAGCTAACCCAATATTCTCATACGTTGAAGCCACTCCTCTTTTGTAACTGGCTCTGTGTTTGGACAATATAACTTGCCTTTTTACTGACTGTGACTGTTTCCACGGTGCGAAACTGCCCACATTTATGACATATATTTGAGGTCACAGTCATGCCTTACAAAAACAATGGAATGGACATATTTTTAGGTATTTATATTTTCTAATACACTAAATACCAACAAAAGCATGCAGAAGTATTTCCTGAATAGGCAAATATTATTACTTGCATGTGAGGATAACTCTAAACTCTGATCGATGGGCCCGGTCCAACTGCTGAAGCACAGCATGACCCCCTGGATGTACATCTGGTGCAAATCAGGGTTTTCATGATCACATGGGATCCAATCCAGCAGCCGTTGGGCAAAGAAGCGGTCTGGTGTTGGAGCCAGACCGCTACAAGGTAGCTGGTGGTGGGGGGTGGTACCACAGGTCTCGGCGGACTTTCAGTTCCAGCTTCCCTTTTGCACCCACCATAAAAAGTGTTTCTGCCCCCCCCTTCCCCCTGCGGTCCTGCTGTGGGATGGTCTGTGGCCATAGTACCGGGAGGTCCGCTGGTTCTGGCTATATTGAGAAAAAAGGTATAAGAAACAAAGAAAACATTGATTGATAATGGCATGTGCATTTTTCAGCGCATCTTACCATTGTTCGTGTTGTAGAAAGAAGGAAGAGGAGGGTTTGATGAAGGTCTGATGCCAGACGAGGTCTGCGGAACAGCGGGCGGGCATGAGACTGTTACAGGGATATGTGTCTATGGAACCTGTGAAGTCTCTAAATGAAAGAATATTATTATTACGTTTTAGTGAAATAAAGTTGTATAATTACAACAATTTAATTTACATGTACTTAATTTTCAGTTAAATAAAATGATATTATTACCTGAGGGAGTTTCCTCTGCAGACAAATTTGGTTTGACCACATGTGAGCCCCCAAATCTCTGCTTTTCAAGCTGTTAACAAAAGGGTCATTGTCAGTCAAATTTATGGGTCTAAATCCTGCACCACTGCTGCAGATATGTGTGTGTATGTGTGTATGTATGTATGTATGTATGTATGTATGTATGTATGTATGTATGTGTGTATGTGTGTATGTGTGTATGTATGTATGTATGTATGTATGTGTGTATGTGTGTATGTGTGTATGTATGTATGTATGTATGTGTGTATGTGTGTATGTATGTATGTATGTATGTATGTGTGTGTGTGTGTATGTGTGTATGTATGTATGTATGTATGTGTGTATGTATGTATGTATGTGTGTGTGTATGTATGTATGTATGTATGTGTGTGTGTGTATGTATGTATGTATGTATGTATGTATGTATGTGTGTATGTGTGTATGTATGTATGTACAGTATGTATGTATGTATGTATGTATGTATGTATGTATGTGTGTATGTATGTATGTGTGTATGTGTGTATGTATGTATGTACAGTATGTATGTATGTATGTATGTATGTGTGTATGTGTGTATGTGTGTATGTATGTATGTATGTATGTATGTGTGTATGTGTGTATGTGTGTATGTATGTATGTATGTATGTATGTATGTATGTGTGTATGTGTGTATGTATGTATGTATGTATGTATGTATGTATGTATATATATGTAATAACATGCTGCTAACCATGGATAAAGTCTGGGTCTGGGTCTTTTGGACTGCTCATTGCTCCTGGGGATAGATGGTGTGGGTCTTTTTGAAGGAGTGGACAGCTCACTGCTGGAGGTGGAGGGTGTGGGTTCTGCACTCAGCTCTCTGCTCCTGGAGGTGGAGGGTGTGGGTTCTGCACTCAGCTCTCTGCTCCTGGAGGTGGTGCAGGACGAGTCTAAGCCAGGGGTGGCATCCACTTTAGGTGGCAGATGACCCTGTGATAAGTGCATGAAGATATACCAGACAAATAGTAGGCCTATTTAGGACACTAATATATTCTATATCATGTCTAATACTGCTTTTTTTTTTTTTTTTTTTTTTAATGTCGATAAGGATAAATGATGGCACCTTATGAAATCCACATGAGCATGTAAGATGTGTGCTCCAGAGTGGTCTGTCTACCTCTACTTGAAAGCAGAGGGCACTTTTCTATCTGAAATCATAAACAAATATTATGCATATAACTAGTTTGTGTGCCAGAAGTCCATACCAGAGCCGGAGCTGGTTGCAACGCGCTCCGTTATTTTCCAACTTTATTAAGTGAATCCTCTACTTGTTTTATCTGCACACAGATAACATGGAATATCACAAATAGTTCCATATTAAATGCAATAAAGTGGAATCACTCTGGTACATCTCATACCATCTTTTTTGTCTGGGAGTAGTGTGCGTATACAAGCAGGTCTATTGCTGTTTGTCTGCGACGTAATTATCAATGAATTAACGTATTGAAACAATTAAACTAAGCCACTGCATTGATGAAATATGTACAACTCACCAGTTTTCTCAGTACGGTGAAGTTACGGCGCTATTAGTGAACTTTTGAGAGCGACGAAGCACATGGGATTGTTGTCAACAGTGAGCCAAAGATAGAAAGACGGCAAGATGCACTACGCACATCGATTGGCTTGCAAATGATTCAGCCCGCACTTTGATTGGACTGACCCCGTGGCCTGATTTGCTCTCGTGAAAGAAGATGGAAGAAAATGGAAGATCTTATTGGAAGCGCAAAGACTCACGTTGCAAGCTAACAGGCGCTTGAAAGCTCGAGCTACGCACTCCATTGGACGAAAAGTACGGACTATCGGCTTTGTGGTACCGCAACTGCCGCCCATGCCAGCTAATCATTTAAAGTTCAAGTTTCTATTTTACCAACTTAAAACTGCCAATAATGCATGAAGAGGAGATAAAATAACGTCTCATTACGTTTTCGTCAACATCAATGTTGACAAAAGGACTCGTTAGTCTCTTTATGACAAAGTTTTCTGCAAAGACAGCCGGCGCTTCTGAGGGGAAAAATGGTGGACGTTTCTTTTCCAAAGCCAAACCCAAGGAAAACCCCTGATAAACTCCTCCGGTTACCCCGTTGCAGCAGACCCCAACGGCAGATTATTCCAAATGAGCATGCACAGATTAGTTGGCCTGGCCCAAACTACCGTCCACTTGAATTTGTATATCTTATCAACTCAAAATATGAATTAAGATCAACTTTTTAACAGAAACTTACAAAAGTGAGTTGAAATTACTAATTTGAGACAGTGGACGATGCAACTGGCAGTTTTATTGTTTATGAAGGCTAAAATCCTAGTAATCTGAACAAATTCAAGTTGTCATTTTTACAGTGCAAGCATTTTGAGCTTTGGAGACATAGACAGACTAATGGGTGAACAATGGGGGAATGAAATAAAACACAACTACAGGTATGTTTTTGATGATATAACAACATTATATCATTTCTAAAAGCTCACAAAGGTCACTTTTGCATAATGACTATATTCTGTGAGCTCTGCCCAATCAGAAAGTAATGTTAGTACAAGTACATGTTTAAAAATCTTCTTAATTGCAGCACAGTTTGTAATGAGCAGCTTCCCCTTATATATTATGTGAGGGACTGCTAGAGGAATCATTATGGAAAACCTGGCACCCATTCATTCATTAACATTACGGTAAAGGTACTGTAAACATACTGCCCATTTAGAGCATCTCATCCAAACCCCGCCAGAAGGAACACTAATGAAGATGTTGGCCAAAGATGAAGATAGGAAAACACGATTCCCAAAGACACCCTATAGAGGGAAATCACACTCCTCTGCAGTGTTAATACTGTCTGTGTGTGCACTAAGGGACTTTTTTTTTTTCCTCAAACACTGCGAGTCAAAGGGGCACTGTGTAACTTTTCTGCTTGTTTCCATGGAAATGTTATTGTTTTGGAGACAAGCAGGTGATGCCACTAGGCAACATTACAAGTCACATCTCTGGAGAGTTGATCATGCTCATATAAAAGAATGTACGTTTATGATTTTTTTTGGCAATGAAAACTTTAATTGAATAAGTACAACATAGATACGTTTAGTGTTATGCTATGGAACTGTAGGCAAAGCAATTACTTCGATAATGGAGACAATCTCAAGGCCTGTTTACACGAGAACGCTTACGTGTAAAAACGACAAAATATTTTAAGTGCCTTTTGTTTAGACGGTGATGGCGTTTTGGGGGCTTAAAGACGCAAAAAACTGAAACCGCCCCAAAGTTGAAAACTCCGCCGTAGCGTTTTCATTTACACTGCCCAAGAAGCAAAACTCTGGTCAAATCTGCTGACACGTTTACATTACATCTGTACATCAGTGTACTTTGTTTGGCAGGACTCCCAGTCCACACCTTGTTGCGCCTTCATTGCTCTGTAGTCTAACGTGGTCTGACCAGTGGTCTTAGTCTGACCACACTGGTAGCCATTTTTTGTTTTGCTTTTGTTTTGCTTTTCACGGCGCAGATGAGAAGAAGGAAGATTCTACGCATGTGCGCGGACAAAGTGATAATCAATCAATCAATCAAACAATATATATAAGGCGCTTTTCATACAAAATTGTAACACAAAGCGCCCTACAGTGGTCAAGGATTAGAAGATTGACCTTTATTGATCTCGCACAGGAGAAGTTGTTTCTATATTTGACCCGGGGACCATCCCCATGATTTTGTTTTGTTATTTAGGCTTTGGTCAGGCCCTAAGCTGGAGGATTTTACCTATGGCGCATGTTTAGGTTGGTGGGGGAAACCGGAGTACCCGGAGGAAACCCACCCAGACACGGGGAGAACATGCAATCTCCACACAGAAAGGCCCGGGCAACCCGAACCTTCTTGCTGTGAAGCATGAGTGCTAGCCACTCAGCCACCGTGCCACCAGAAAAAATAAAAATAAAAAAAAGTATCACAGCACCACCTAGCCGCCTGGCATGCATACCCAATCGAATTCCACACACTTTAGCGTCACCGTATGCACGCAGATTTCCTCCTGAAAATGCTTGTTTAAATGCGAAATAAAAAGTGAAGGCACTTTTGCGTCTTCTGTTCAGACCGTCATCATATAAACGTAGCCACAGTGACCATCAACCAGAAAAGTTACGTAGGGCATCTTTAAAGAGCCCATATTGCACTACTATGTTATAAGGTTGTTTCCTGATCACAAACATACCATTCACACTGTTTCATTCATATATATCTAACACACAAATGCTGAATATTTAAGTTGAGTTCTCCTCTCCAACAGAAAACACTCTGTTCCACCTTGTGATGTCATGTGATAATAAGAAAGTGCTCTACTGTATTTTTAAACTCCATACACCTTCACTAAAATCAATTGAATAATTTCAGCCCTGGGGCTGCCAAACTCTACAGATATTAACTTGAAAACTATTGCTTCATGACAACACAAGGTGGAACAAAGCATTTTGAGCTTTGGAAATGTAGACAGACTATAATAATAATAATAATAATAATAATAATAATAATAATAATAATAATAATAATTCTAACTAATAATAAAGGTTTACTCAAACATGTGTGAATGAAACAAAACATAACTAGCATAATAAACACACATTATGACCCTCTGGTGTGAGAAGAGATGGACCATATAACAAAGTGGGCTGAGAAGTCTAAATGAGGCAATTGAAAGATGTTATTTTGCAGCTGCTGGAGCTCATCAGGCTCTGTAATGAAGTGTGTGTTTGTTGTTGTCACACAGAGCAGTGTCACCTACATCACTGAGCTCACAGCGGACTGGCGGCTCCCTCCGAGTAAAGCTAACAGAACGTGAGCCCCGGTACGAAGATGTGATTTTTGTGATGTACTTCAGAGATAATGGTCACATGTCTTTTCAGCACGAGCTTTTGTGTTGTCTTTTGAACACCCACAGAAAAATCTAAATTTAAATATGGTCAAGAAGAGAAACAAAGCAGAAATTGGTGACTCAAAACATCAAGAGTGACGAGAGGAGCATGCATATTTGAATAATAATAGCTTATGAATGGGTCAAGGAAAGTATTATAATTTTAATGATATTCTGTTTCAAAAATAATTAGTTGGAATCATGTATGGACCTTGGGCATATGGGGGCAAGACTATGGACGAGCAGAAATAGCATTATTATACAGTGAACCCTCGCTCTATCGCGGTTCACTGTTCGCGGCCTCGCAGTTTCGCGCCTTTTTCTTTTTCTTTTTCTTTTAAACATTTTTTTTTTTTAATAGTGTAACTTTTTTTTTTTATAGTGTAACATTGTGTTCTGCGTCCTGATTGGCTAAGAGACTAGACCAGGACTAAACGTGGACTAAACCAGGTCTAGACCAGAACTAAACCAGGTCTAGACCAGGTCTAAACCTGGACTGGCCCTGGACTAAACCGGGACTAGACCAGAACTAAACCGGGACTAGACCAGGTTTAAACCAGGATTAAACCAGGATTAAACCAGGATTAAACCACTCTTTGCTGGTTTCGTGCGGCTGTTTTGT
This sequence comes from Paratrypauchen microcephalus, assembly GCA_036785185.1. NCBI lineage: Eukaryota > Metazoa > Chordata > Actinopteri > Gobiiformes > Gobiidae > Paratrypauchen > Paratrypauchen microcephalus. The sequence goes on from JAVJIX010000267.1 coordinate 747,703, forward strand.
GGCTCGGGCTGAGAGCACGCGGTCCGGGCGCGGCGGTTCTATCTCGTGCTCGCAGCCCCGGTGTACGCGCGGCCTCTCGCCGGTCACGTTTCTCTGTCACGGATTTGTGGAGCTTCTCCAAGGGGTTGGTGCGACCAGGGTCGTGGCAGTGCTCCTCGCGCGTCCGGCGGGGCTTCCGGGGCCGTGCGTCCCCCCCACGCGTCACTATTAATACATTTTGTTGAAAATCTATGAAAGTTTGAGTGTTTAAACGAGAACAAATGTGAGAAAAGGTTAATTCCAGTCTGAGAAAAGTGTATAATGTGTGTGGTGAGGCATTTACAGCCTTAAAGGGATATGCCACCCCCAGGTCAAATTTGGGCATCTCCCCACAGTCCAGAGACTAAAACAAGTGATGAAAAGCGTTTTCCTGGTCACCCAGCCATTGTCCGAGCCTGTCGCCACTGACCGCCGCGCGCAGCTGCTGCTCCTCCGCGTTAGACTGGAGTCAACGGCGCCAGAGAAAGATTTCGGCCAAAAGGAATTAATTTGCTCGATGCGTTTCCCAATTACTTTCTGTGTAGTGCACATTCATATCGAGTGCAAATAAATGTGTAAATCAACACGGAGAGCTTGCCTTGGTCATTTTGGGTGGGAACTATTTTTCAGTGCGGAAAAAGAAAGCCGAAGCACACAGCACGCAGCGTAACGGGGGAACTCCCTTCCTGGTGCGTAAACAGGGATTCCCCTGTCCGCGTGGTGCGTGCTTCGTCTGTCATTTTCCGCACTGAAAAATAGTTCCCACCCAAAATGACCAAGTCAAGCTCTCCGTGTTGATTTGCACATTTATTTGCAGTCGATATGAATGCGCACTACACAGAAAGTAATTGGGAAAAGCATCGAGCAAATTAATTCCTTTTGGCCGAAATCTTTCTCTGGCGCCGTTGACTCCAGTCTAACGCGGAGGAGCAGCAGCTGCGCGCGGCGGTCAGTGGCGACAGACTCGGACAATGGCTGGGTGAGCAGGAAAACGCTTTTCATCACTTGTTTTAGTCTCTGGACTGTGGGGAGATGCCCAAATTTGACCTGGGGGTGGCATATCCCTTTAAAACATGTAGAATAATTGTAAATATAAATTTGTCCTATTTCGTGGATTTATCTTATTGCGGGTTATTTCTGGAACCTAACCCCCGCGATAAACGAGGGATTACTGTATATAAATAAATAAATAAATACAAGAATACATGTTGGAAAGTATTAGGGTAGGACGAGACAGTTTTCACAAGTTTTCTTCTTTTCTGCTTCACTATGTTTATTTATTTTATGCAATAATTTCATTCATTGTAGTACTACTTTTTTTTGGAACTGCCGCTTCTTTGTATAACTCACCAGCTCTTAACTCTTTTTTGTCCAAGCCAAAGATAAATTCAGAGGGGAAAAAAATCTCAGAAGATCTTTTTTTCGTCATGTGTGCACAATCTTGTGGCAATTTTGTCTCGCGATATCTTGTGGCACAAGAGCCCTAGAAAGTATTAACTAAAATGGTGAATAAAAATATAAATGTGTAAATAAATGCTCTTACTGTGAGTAAAAAAAATCAAAAATATGCTTGTTTGCAAATGGGCAGCAAATACGACCTTTTATTTATTGTGTTATTTATTTATTTCTCCCAGTAAATAAGTAGACAGCCATGATTTGGAAAACAAGACATAAGGAACAAGAATATATCAATAACTCATGTTGAAAAGTGAAATCAACAACCATAACAGTTATTTGACAATGAAATATTTATTTGACTTTCATTGTGACATTTGGGAATAAGCACCACAGTCCTCGATCTTCTGGACTCTTCTCCTTCTCCGGTTGGTGAAATTGGTTTTCATCTCTCTCTAATTTATTCTAACATATTATTTTTTCAGACCAAAGTTTAGTTTGTAAAGTAGTAGTTTACAAATTAACTACCACTATTACATTTAATTAGTTAGAAGTAGTTTGGTAAGTTAAAGTTAACCCAAAACATGCTCTAGGTAAAATCCTCCAGCTTAGGTCCTGACCAAGCCTAGTAACAAGATCATGGAGATGGGTCCCTGGGCGCCTGAAAGACGAGCTGCCCACTGCTCCTGAAGGATGGGTCAAATGCAGAAAAATAATTTCCCTACGGGGATAAATAAAGCATGTCTTCTTCTTCTTCTTCTTCTTCTTCTTCTTCTTCTTCTTAAAGTCTGAATGTGTGAAAGTTAAAGTCTGAAAGTTTAAAAGTAAAAGTGGTGTTTTGGTGATAGAACCATTGCCAAAATCACAAATCATTGAAAACATTGACATTTTGTATTTTCAGTGGCCAAAAGTCCTCAAAATGGTAAAGTGGTGTCATGAGGAGCTTTAGTATTTAAACGTGTAAGCCAGTGATTCATTTCTTTTCTTTTTCTTTTTTTTTTCCAGGCTTTGGGCGCGGATTCAAATATTTATCCAAAAAAAGCATCAATATCACCATCGCTCTTGTTGAAACTGTGAAGAAGATTTGAAAATCCTTTGAAAATGTGTATCTCAGAAATGTGCCTCCCCTCCGGTTCCTCGACATTTCTCAGATGTTCAGGAAGTTTTAAGTTTTCCTGCCTCTTACATCAGCCCATCACTGGTTCTTTGTCTTGGACATAACTTTTGCTTTTTTGCTGGTTTTGTGTCCTTAATTTGCGATGTTGGTGGTTGAGCTGCTATCTTAGCTTTAACTGAAGCCCCCTGAGGCTTGTTAGTTTGTGTGTTTCCATTGGGCTTGAAGTGTGTCTTCTTAGGCACTTTATCTCCTCTGCAGGGAGCGTGCAGGAAGACTTCTCTTGGACGTTATTTTTAGTCTTTAGCGATTGTTTCTGGACTCTAACTGAAGGATCCTCAGTCTTTATGTGCCCTTCAGATCTCCCTGTTTGCCCTTCAGGTCTCCCTGTTTAGTGTGAGATTAATTTGTTTCAGTGCACATCACTTCAGCTGCAGCCTCAATTTTCAATGACTTCAGTTTCTATGCTTTTATGCTTCTATGCTGTTTTTCAGAGCTTTGGTTGGGTTGGTCATTGGTTGGGTTGGTCAGGTAATTTTGGGAAGGACTTCACAGTGGCCATCATCTGGGTCATTATTTGTGGACTCTGGTGATTTAGGTTCCTCTAACCCTACAATAGACTCCTTGGTGTCTTGAGTATGAGTATTGTCAATTAGATCACAGTCATTTGGAGGATCTAAGATATTAGTGACCATCTCAACTTCAGACATCTTTTTAGATGGCTTCTTTTTTCCTTTCCTTCTAACTTTTGTTTGTTTTAAAGATCCCATGACATGGTACTTCTTGATGCTTTTATATGGCTCCTTAACCCTCCTGTCGTGTTCGGGTCAAATCTGACCGTTTTACAACTTATAATACTCATAAATATTATGTTTTTCATCTGATTACCTCAAGACCTTATGATATCCTCCACACTGTGTACTTGAACATATAAAAGTGATGATCACCTATTTCGTTCAATTTTGAGTGTTTTAATCAACCTTGTTACACCTGTGGTGTTCCCGGTCAAAAGTGACCGCCATAGGAAATGAATGGGTATCCAGAGTAAATTCATTCAACATACAGAAAACATCCCCATACACACTGCCCCAGCTCACTCACACACACACACGCGCACACACACACACACACACACACACAAACACACACACACACACACACACACACAAACACACAAACCAGGGTATGCGTATTGTGCTGGACATGACGACCGGTCTCCAAGGGCATAATATCACATGTGACAACTTCCTCACATCACATGCTCTTGGTCAGGAGCTACTGAAAAGAAAGCTCACCATGGTAGGGACAGTGAGGAAGAACAAGCCCGAACTTCCCCCTGCGCTGGTATCGACCAGAGGAAGACAGGCACTCTCATCACAATTTGCATTCACTGACACTCACACTTGTGTCATACGTTCCCAAGAAGAACAGAAATGTCATCCCGATGAGCACAGTACACAAAGATGCCGCTGTCAGCACCACAGAGGACAGGAAGCCCCTGATGATCCAGGACTACAACAAGAACAAGGGAGGCGTTGACTGTCTTGATAAGGTAATGTAAAGTCTCATCATGCATTTTATTTTATTTTTATCTAGGTGAACCATAGCATTTTGTGTACGACAGATTGAATATTGTTCCTAATCTCTTATTATTTATTGTTCCTTATTGCAGCTTACTGGTACATACACCTGTAAGCGGATGACGGCTCGCTGGCCTGTGGCACTGTTCCACAAAATCCTAGATGCGTTAGCTTTCAACACGTATGTGGCGTGGACAGCAATCGACCTAACCTGGAATCAGGGGAAAAGTTTCAAGAGGAGACTTTTCCTCGCAGAGCTGGGGAAAGCTTTGGTGACTCCTCTTATACAGCGACGCCATCACATTCCCCGCACACCAGCCTCCGCCAGTCTGGTTAGGAGCATGCAAGCTCCAGCCCCAGCCCCAGCCCTGGCTGCTCTCCCCCAACAAGGACATGGGCAGAAAAGGAAGCGTTGTGGCCTCTGTGCCCGTAGAGACATCAAAACGAGCCTGACATGCTGCAAATGTCATGCTTATGTTTGCAAGGCCCACTCTGACCTGAGTGTCACATGCCACTCATGTGCATGAACACACACACACACACACACCTACACACACACACACACACACACATACACACACACACACACACACACACACACACACCCTGTTGAGTTTGGTGTTTGGTTTTCCATTTATTTTTTGTATTATATGTTCATTTTGTAGTTCATTTTCAGTGCCCAATTGTATTTTCACTGATGTTATTTAATGTTTACTTCTATAAATTGTTGTTAGACACTACTTTGAAACATTGTTCTCAACTAAAGAATGTTTAATAAAAAAATTGGTGTTGAAAAAAAAAAAAATTCTGCTAATTTAAGAGCAGTTAAAACAGACCGGTCAATTTTGACCGGGAACACTAAAGTAGGGGGCTGGAGGCGAACACGACCGGAGGGTTAAAGGGACATGCCACCCCCAGGTCAAATTTGGGCATCTCCCCACAGTCCAGAGACTAAAATAAGTGGTGGAAAGCGTTTTCCTGCTCACCCAGCCATTGTCCGAGTCTGTCGCCACTGACCGCCGCGGTATCTGCAGCTACTCCGCCTTAGACTGGAGTCTAACGTCGCCAGAGAAAGATTTCGGCCAAAAGGAATTAATTTGCTCGATGCGTTTCCCAATTACTTTCTGTGTAGTGCGCATTCATATCGAGTGCAAATAAATGTGCAAATCAACACGGAGAGCTTGCCTTGGTCATTTTGGGTGGGAACTATTTTCCAGTGCGGAAGAATACAGTCGAATCACGCACCACGTTGTGCAACAGGGGAACTCCCTTCCCGGTGCGTAACTGGGATTCCCCTGGCAGCGTGCTGCGTGATTCGACTGTATTCTTCTTATTATTAAGAATATTATTCTTGTTTTTGCACGGGGGGAGAGATTTCAAGCGTTCCATTGAAAAATAAACACATTTCCACATAAAATAAAATTAAAACACTGCTGTTCAAAGGTCCAGAGGCTCAGATAAAGGACTTGCGAGCCTAGAAACACTCGGACGTGCCTCCAGGCAAATAAAAAAACGCATTTCGCATTGTGTAGCGCATTCACAGTCCAAACTCTATGGGTGGGATATACAGGGACGCTGAGCGGAGACAGAGGGAGGGGCTGGAGCTGCATTTGCCGATCTGACGTCAATAAGGTGCCTTGTCCAAACTCGCCCATTTGAACACTGGTTTTGTGTAACGCAGAAAAGGATCGCAAATGCTCAGTTTAGACATTTCGCAACTTTTAGCCATGGGGGGGGGCCCTAAACAGGGTAGGGGAGCTCACATTAACGTTCAAAAACCTCAGAAAGTGAAAATTTCATGCCATGGGACCTTTAAATTGTCCTGTTGTTTTAAATTGGACTAAGCCAGGACTAAACCAGGTCTAAACCAGGTCTAAACCAGGTATAAACCTGGACTAAACCAGGACTAGACCAAGTCTAAACCAGGATTAAACCACCGCATGCGGCTCTTTGCCTTGTTTCGTGCGGCTCTTGTGCGTGTTCGCTTAAACTGTATTGTTGGACGCGGTCCCGAGGGGGAGGAACGGTCCGGGTGCTGCCGGCCTCGGTCTCGTGCTCGCAGCCCCGGGTGGGACGCGCGGCCTCGCGCCGGTCATGCTGATTTGACCATGATGAGCGGGTGCACGTGTCCGCACGCACACTTCTCCGGTCCCAGGACTAGACCAGGTCTAAACCAGGATTAAACCACTGCATGCGGGTTTTTACCTTGTTTCGTGACCATGGGTGCACGTGTCAGCGCACACACTCCCCACGCTTCACTATTAATACATTTTGTTGAAAATCTACAAATGTTTGAGTGTTTAAACAAAAGAGAAATGTGAGAAAATACCAGTCTGAGAAAAGTGTATAATGTATAATAATTGTAAAATATAAAGTTGTCCTAGAGATAAAAGTTGATTCCTCTTTTATCTCTGGGGGTTGCTCTATGTCCTGATGTTGAGGATTGCTTATCTTCTAGTTTCAGAGGAGCTAAAGGAGGCTCTCCTTGACTGCAAATGGAGGCTCCTCTGACTTTTGAGTATATGTGTGATCAGTCAAATCTCCGTGGTCATTTGGAGGAACTATAATGTTTCTGACCATCTCAACTTCAGCTACTATACTGGCGTCTTTGGCTGAAGGCTTTAATAAGGACTTATCCTTATTGTTTTTAGGTCACAGAAGTACAGGGAGAGATTCCTTTAACACCTCCACATCATTAACCTGGAGTTCAGCTTCACTAATCTCAGGTTTCAGAGGAGTTGAAGGAATTTTAGACCGTAGACTTTAGTTTTAACTTAGATCTCTGTCTTAGATAGTTTTTGTTGTGTTTTGTCTTCATATTGTATTTTGTACACTGTCTTTTTGCACTACCTGGCCAGAGAGAAACGAAATTTCGATTCACTGTATGTTGAACACATATGGCAGAATTGACAATAAAGCTGACTTTGAACTTTGACTTTGAACTTTGAATTTCTGCCAATTCTTAGACATCATCTGTGGTTCCTCTTTAATTATAACAGTAAGGCTCCTCATTCTCTTGAGTGTGTGTGTTGTCAGTCAGATCTTCATCGTAATTTGAAGGAACCATGATTTTAGTGACATCTCAGCTTTTTTCAATATCTCCAGTCTGAAGATTTTTCAGATGTCTTCGTTTTTCCCTTCTTTTTTTTCTTAGGATTGATGGGCGGGTTGAAGTGTCTATCCATATAATCATCCATATCGCAATCACTGTCCATCAACTCGGGAAATCAAATGGGAAGTGAGCATGGGTGCGCTTCTGGCTCCATCGACTCCAATTATGGTCGACGTCACCCTCCCTTAGTTCACGTCTTTATACAGTCTATGATTCGAATGCATTTTCGAGGATAGAGTTAGCGGATTATAGTGGTTAGCGCCAAAACCATAGATTGTATAAAAAAGTGGACAAAGAGAGTGTGATGTCACCCATAGCATTCAGCGCCACTCAAATGAAACACCAGGATCATGTAGAGCGGGTTAATAGGAACATTTTAAGACCCACATGACAAGTCTCACAGCAGCAGTTACAGAGAGCGGCATCAATATTCCAATGTAAGTCAATGCACTACAAATTTCTCTGACCTGGCCAAAATTTTAAAACTTAAATCAGGTTATTCATCTTGTTTTCAGATTTATTATCTATTTACTAGTTCTGAGGCTGCTTAATTCTAGTCAAGAAGTAGTTTATTTTCAGATAACTTGTTAAGTAAAATTATTTTGCTGCATGGACAGATAATTTCACTACTTTTAAGTCACTTTCTAATCGATTTAAGTGTTTATATCTTAAATTTTGGTCAAGCTTTTTTGCAGTGTGGGAGCCAGGGTCAGTAGGAGCCAGAATTATTTGGAATGTGGCGGCTAGCGCGTTATGGCCAAAACACACTTAAATGCTAACGTTATGATAGGCAAACTGTTCCAAAAATAGAGCCACAATGGTTAAACTGAGCAATTCTAAACACGTCACTCCTGGATGGGTCTTTAATCTCCACTTTTGACAGACTGGGAGACTTTTGTCAGCAATAAACCACATAAATAATTTAATATTGATTCATAGGTGCACATCAAACTGGATGATTTATGTTGGTGCTTCTCATTGAGGGTTAGGGTCTCAGTGGATTCGGGCTGGGGAGGGGAAGAGGGTCCTTCAGGTGTGCTGTTGAGTCCCTTAAGTATTTCTTCAAACAACAGAAAATTGAATCAACTCAGCAGTATACACATGTTATTATCTGTGGACTGGAGCATGCAGTGAGAGGCTAGGATGTTTTCTTTGCTTCTCTTTATCAATTATTTGAGCTGTATAAAGACCTATATAAAGTTTTGCTGTTTCACAATTTTCATGATGTTCAAATCACACTAAGAATGTATAAATTGATGCAAAATAAAGGTTGATAAGAGCCAGTCTTGCCACTTATTTTCTGATCTACAGCTCTGGGAAAAAAAAAAAAAAAGAGACTACTGAATTAAACCAAAATGATCAGTTTTTCTGATTTTACTACTTATAGTATGTGTTTGGGCAAAAGGAACATTTTTCTTTGAGTCTATAAACTACTGACAACATTTCCCCCCAAATTCCAAATAAAAATATTATCATTTAGAGCATTTATTTGCAGAAAATGACAAATGGTCAAAATAACAAAAAAGATACATGTTTTCAGACCTCAAACAACAATCAAATTCATTTTAAAACAACATAATACTAATGTTTACACTTAAGAACAGTTCAGAAATCAATATTTGGTGCAATAACCCTTATTTTTAATCACAGCTTTCATGTGTCTTGTCATGTTCTCCACAAGTCTTTCACATTGTTCTTGGGTGACTTTATTCCACTCTTGGTGCAAGAACTGAAGTAGCTCAGCTTTGTGTTTGTGTTGGAATTCAACAGACGCTGGAATGGAATGGCTGTAATACATGTAGAGATGCTGATTTCAGAAAAAAATACAGTGGTCTCTTATTTTTTCCCCCGAGCCGTATATAAAGACCTATATAAAGATTTGCTGTTTCACAATTTTCATGATGTTCAAATCACACTAAGAATGTATAAATCGATGCAAAATAAAGGTTGTTAAGAGCCAGTCTTGCCACTTAAAGGGCCCGAATTACACTATTTTCTGATCTACGTTGTAATCCTCATCACAAACATACCTGGAGTTGTGTTTTGTTTCATTCACACCTGTGTAACACATAAACCCTGCATATTTAGCAGTTCTCAAATAGAAAACGCTCTGTAATACAGTGTTTTAAAACTCCATTCACCTTTACTAGAATCATATGGATAATTTCTGCCCTGGAATCCTATCTCCACTGAACTAAAGATAAAAACTATCACAAGGTGGAACAGAGAATTTCAAGCTTTGGAGATGTAAACAGACTAATAATAAAGGATTACTCAAACATGTGTGGATGAAACAAAACACAACTCCAGGTCTGTTTTTAAGGAGATAACAACGTTCTAACATGGCTTAAAGCGCACATAATATAGGACCTCAAAGTGACCTAAGTCTTGGACAAACTCCTTGTAATCCTCTCCGCAGTGAGAGAAACACATCCCGAGTTAAAGCCCTGCTCCTGCCATGTTCCTCCTCTCAGGCTCCATCACAGTTTATTGACTCTGCCCTAATGGCTCTCAGGGTAATGTCTACACGCTCCAAACAGCAAACTCAGCAGCCTTACCGGTCAGTCAGCAACAAAAACACAGACAAATGCGGGACAGTTGTGGATGAGGCCATTGAGAAAATCAACTGGGATGGACTTAAAACAGACATGTGCAAATGAGGGAGATCAACGCTTATGTTGTATTGACTTGAGCTGAGACCCTGGGATGGAGATGCAATACTGTGGAAGAACTGAGGCGCTATTACTTGAAATAGCAGGGTGGGAATTATAAGAGAGAACAAATGTGCAAAATGAACTGGCTATCTAACTGTTTTTTTTTTCTAACTGTGACATTCGATAATGAGTCGGCTCTTTGGAACGATCCCTTAAAGTTGCACAGGGTCGGTCTGTCACCAGCTTCTCTCCATGTTACACTGTATGGCATTGCACTTATTTATCGCTACGGAGACAGCAGTTACATGTCAAATCTGTGTAGAGGCGAACCCACTCACAGTAAGAATGAAAGTTTTTAAGTCAACTGAAAGATTGTTGAGTAGTACCGAGTAAATGCAAGATGGATACATTTAATGCCATACCGGAACATTCAAGACAAAGCAATGACATCTCCATGGAGACAAGCTTTCCACCAGAAAAGTTACACAATGCACCTTTAGCTGGAAGCGAATCTAGTTCAAATTTGTATGCATTTTTATTCTGAACCAACACATGAAAAGAGGCACAGTAGAAGGTTGAAGGTGAAGGTTTTGTGAACAAAAAACATATTTGGCATCCTAATAAGTTTAAGTTAGTTTTTCAATTATTAGTAAGTGCAACATTTTCTTTTGATTTTCATAATGTCAAAGAGTAAACACATTCCCATTCTAACTTTGAAGCATTTTAATCAAATCTGAGCCATGGTAATTTCTAGCTCTGATTAGTTTGTAGATAAAATGAATGCCCACATTGGCTTTTGTCATATAAATAAATAGTTTAAAAAAAAAAAAGAAGCCAGTTTTTGAACAGCTCTTTGAAGTGAACAAACCCAAAAGATTCGGATCCCTTTGAAGTGAATCGAAGCTCCCACCAAGGAGCCAAAAGTCCCAATAACTAACCATGGCTCAGTTTGAACAGTTCTCGCTAACTCTCATCTCACTTTTGAGCCATGATAGAGGAACACCACATGCAGCTTCTTCCATATTTACTTCTCACCCCAAATTCCTTTTCTGAGCACATACTCATTCCATTTAGTCTCTTTTTTTTTTTTTTTTAGCTAGTGCATGACTGCTTTTACCTGTTGCATGATTTCTTTAAATGATTTCCTAAACTAGTCTGGAGCAAGCCTCACGGGAGAGCATCAGTGTCTGGAAGTACGCATTATAGGGTTACAGGGCGTTGCATCAGAGGAAAGGATCCTCAACTACACACAGAGAGTCGATTGACATTCCACAAATATTCCAGCTCCATGGATTACAATTATTACTTTAACCACAGGGATAAAGTCACACTGTGAAGTAACAGACTGGTTCACAAGAGGGAGGAGATCTTTACATTTGGTTAATTGTACTACAGAGTGATAGATGGATTTATCAGTAGTGTCGGGTTGTGTTTCATTGTTTTGGCTTATATACTGTATGTCTATGAGAGATTTGCACTACTGCCACAAACATGGTGGAATTCCACAGTAACAGATGTTTTTTGTTCCTTCCTGAACTCTTCACAGGATTCCAAAAACATGCATGAATCAATCCAAAAACAAATCTGTGGAAGCTAATGATGATGGAAATCCATTTGAACATAATGTGTGTACTTTTCTGATGAAGGGTACGCCAACTGCTTTTCTCCTTGAAGATGTTATAGCTTAGCCTGGAATGTTCCACAGTATGGCATTAAACCTGCCTATCTATGTAAACGGAATTACATGTCAGGTTTGTGGAGAGGCGATCCTGCTCACAGAAATGAGTGTGTTTATGTAAAGGATACACTTGTGGCAGCTGTTGTGTAGCTGCATGTTACCCACACAGCTCATTCCATCAGAAAAAAGAAGCAGGTTGCAGCAGATGGTGTAATAAACACTATCACCCACCCAAACTGTGGGGTCCACCATTAGAAAAGGAGCAACCAACATTTGTCTTGCCCCAGTACAGGTGAGGTGTATGAGCAGCTATTGAGGTCAAAATAAGTCCACTCTGTGCTGCCTGCAATTATTTAGAAGTGTTTATTGTTTGATCATCAGGAAGTGCATGTTAGCATGCTAGCTGTTTTTAGCCTTACTGTGAAGGCAAATTCACTCTGAAAATTGTGAAAACTATAAAACTAAACTAACAATTAATAATAATAAAAAAATTTGCATGCTCGGAAGGCATAAGTGAGGAACTTTGGACCTCAAACTGTTTCAGATGAACTAGTTCTGTTTAACAGTTATAGTAAAGTAGTAAAAATCAGGTAGAGGCTTTAAGCATTAGAAATAGATACTGCTGATGATTATGGTCCCTCTATATATGAAAAATAGTTATACTACAACAAAACCAGGATTGAAAGGTCAACAGAATGAGTTCTGTTTACACACTTGAGGGAGATGGAGCAGCGAGTGGCTGACAAACACAGGTCAGACAAACTGCTTTTACTGTTCCCATAACCACACTAATGCACTAACTCTTGTAGAGGAAAGGGCATGCAGAGGAAAGGGCTTTATGAACACTGTGTTTTGCTCCGTGTGCAGGCTGCCGTGAGCAGTGGACTCTGTACAAACCTGTTAACACATTTCCTCAGGGTCTGGTTCCCAATGAGATAATGAGCTTCCTGATGAATGGAGATGAGGCAAAGATCTTGTGTCACAAACAGGCCTGTCTAAATTAGGATTATACATCCTTTCTCTGGTTCTTCAATTCAATACTGTGTGAATGGTATTATGGTTAGTTTCCAAGTTTGTGAGAAGTTTGTGAGAAGTTTGTGAGAAGTTTGTGAGAAGTTTGAGAAGTTTGAGAAGTTTCTGAGAAGTGTGCTAAAAACAACAACTGTTGTTGTTTTTTAGGTTTGCAAACACATAAAAAGTCTGGAGGTCTGGAGATCAGTCTGGACTGGTTTAGCCTCAGCCTGACCCCGAATAAAGTGTCTCAGATGGATGGAAAATATAATAAGATCCACATCAGAGTAGCATTACAGGGGCAGAAGGTCGATGTGAGAGACGATTTCCATTATAATCTCCATTAAAACTTCTTAGGCTGAAGAGTTGCTGCACTATTTTTGTTATGATTAAAATCACCATCTATAGTAAAGTGAGAGTTCCAAAAGACACAAAAAATGTGAATAAACTGAGTGAGATGTGAGATGGTTATCCATCATCTTCACAGATGGTCATTCATAATTCATGAGGAACAGAATGCAGAGCCGAGGGATGTGAAAGTTCCTGCATGTTCACAAGGCTTTGGACAACCATGTATCTATTATAATACACATGTAAAAGGGCATGCCCAATCTCTTATGCACTCCATTACATTATTTACATAGCAAGGAATATTTGTCCCATCCTGCTCATGACTACTCAGAAATAAATGTGCCCTTATCACATGTGTTATCACTGAGCAGCCATGTTAATGCATAGCAAGTCCCAGCAGGTGGTGGGAAGTACAACTGTAACATACAAAGCATAAAACATTGAGCAATCATAGCTATAGCCTAGTTTGCCCTGACTAATTTGTTTGGTTGATGAATGAAAGGTTGAAATGTGGCAATGAAAACTCTGCTAAGAGATTCTGCGTCAGCGTGTCACTTGTATCTGCTCCAGAGGACAAATGTGTCATGTAATCTGTATCCATGAAAACCCCCTGAACTATAAACTGTAAGAGATGTGTCAGCTAACTTTAAATTTGCCTTGTTCAACACCAACACCAAGATGGAGCTGTGCAGTTGGTGCCACTGTTAGGCCTGTCACCATAATTACTGTATTGACTGTTCTGATGGAGGGTCCACCACCTGTTTATCTCCATGGAGATGTTATTGCTTTACCTGGATTGTTCCATGGTATGATTTTAAACATTTCCATCTAGCATTTATCCATTATGGATGTTTCTATTGCTCAAAATTCCTTCTGTGAATAGGGGCAACTCTCCACAGATCTGAATTGTAATGTAATGTAGGGCTGTAAACTGCTTGCCTCCTTGTGATAGGTTTAATCTATACTGTGGAACATTTTAGGCAAAGCAATAACATTTCCATGTAGACAGGTGTCTGACTCTCCACTAGAAATGTTTCACAGTGCACCTTTAAATGAATGAAAAATGGTATAATATATTTTGGGCTCAATATACTGTATATCGTGTAGGTGTTTTCTAAGGTTTTTGCTATTTTCTATTTTTTTCATATGGCAAGTATCTTCTAAGACTCAATAATTTTTAATTCTGCTATTTATTATTTATTTTGCACATCAGAATGCATGATAAAAAGAGACTACAGACATTTAAGCTGTCATGTGGAAACAACACAATTTCCCATTCTGCACTGAAAGATGTTTTAATATTAACTTAATCAACTTGCTTCCTTTGAGTTCTATGGGACATGGTTTTCTCAAAATACATTTTCCAACATAGGGAGGACTACTTAAGAACTACCCCTTAAAGTAGCCCCGACATAAACCAAAACGTCTAATCTTTTAATCAAAATGTCTTTATCTTTTACATGTCTTTGATTTTAACTAAATAGACCTAAGGATTTTTTGACATACTAAATAAGATATGTAAAATCCCCTCTGTATATGTTTTAGTATCTAATATGTCAACAAAAAGAACCACGAAATTCTCTCTTTTCATGTTTCTGTTTTGAATTCCCAAAAATTGTCAATTGTTAATATGAAAACTAATGTTGTCAGGCGATTACAAAACATTAATCAAATCAATTACAGAATTTGTAATTAATTCATCTAATTAATCGCATTTTAATCTCGTGAGAAAGAGAGAGTGAGAGAGGGAGGGATTGAGAGAGAGAGAGAGAGCGAGAGAGAGAGAGAGAGAGAGAGAGGCAACCTACTTTGCGATTGAGTTGGTCAGTTTTTCTGTGATCCCTTTTCTCATTCGTTTCCCAAATTCTGCGAGCGTTGTTTGGTGGTTTGGTGGTTTGGTGGTCTGGTGGTTTGGTGGTTTGGTGGTCTGGTGGTTTGGTGGTCTGGTGGTTTGGTGGTCTGGTGGTCTGGTGGTTTGGTGGTTTGGTGGTTTGGTGGTTTGGTGAAGTGCGCTCACGTTCGCTCTATCACCGGTAATGATGGAACTTGTCTGAACGTGTTTATTGTTCAAATGATCCGTCAGGCTGGAGCAGCTTCGGTAATCGGAAAATTCTTTTTGACAAAAGCTACAAATCAAGGCGTTCTTGTTGATATTCCCGTCTTCGTTCTTTTTATAAATAAACTTGCCATTCAAAGGCCCTGGCAGCGATTTGCTCGCCACATGCCAAATTTAAAATGCGCGCGCATTGAATTGCCACTCATAATTAACAGCATTAATTTTTATAAAATGTTAATTTGCAGTGTAATTAATTAATCTAACACGTTAATTGACGGCCCTAATAAAAAAAATTACATGATGAAAAACTTTTTCTTTCATTTAAATAAATAAACTACAGAAAAAGTTTCACAGTGATAAAATGAATCAAATTGATATCTGTGAAACTTTTCCTATTCACTTGTTGTGCCTTGACTTATTAATGACAAAATGGTTTATTAATGTTACAGATGGTTTACTGGGATTATCCTGATTTATTGTTATTATGTCAGTGGCATAAAGTAGTTTCAATATTACTATTTACTCACTTGACAAGTTGAAAGCTACAATTATTATTACTACTACTACTACTACTACTACTACTAGTACTACTACTACTACTACTTCTACTACTACTACTTCTACTACTACTACTACTACTACTACTACACTACTTCATCAGGCCAATGCAGTGACAGGGACCTGTGCTCCTAAAGAAGACAAATCCCACACTCATGATTTACAGTCTCGCAGCGTCTGAAGAACCATCATGCCACTGTTTTCTCATGCAATAAGTCGAGTCAAATCAATGCCTGGGAAAGTCGACCTTGAGAGCCTCCTGGAAGGTTAAAGTGTCCATAAAGCAGTGTGGAGAAGCTGCGCGTGCCTATAGGTTGATTAGTGTAGGTGAATAATGGATGTGCATGATATGAATGGCTGGCTTGTATTGTGTGGAGCAGCTATGGGGCCCTCGCTCATATTACATGCAGGAAATGAATTCACCTTATTTCTCGGGGGTGCACCTGTTTATCAGAGAGTGTGTGTGTTTGACGTGTGAGTGGGCTTGTTTTGTACACGCACACACATGCTGGGTTTCCATGCTTCCTGCGGACATAAAATTGACTTGAATTAATTTCCGGGAAATTTTAAGCTTAGCCATAGTTACTACTTGCATAAACCCTAATCTGTTATAACCCACGTGTTATGTAATTAAAGTATTTATGTCACTGGGACCTAATTAAGTGTGTGTACAGATTTTAGTCTCTATAATGTGATGAATCCACACACGTGCACATGTTGGGTTCATGTTTAGTGTGGGGACAAAAACTAGAATCTGAACTTGCCAACCCCCTAAAACAGATATCTAACCTTCAAAACATTCCGATCCAATTCCACTATAGAATTCTTGTCTTTCAGCTTAATTTTTTTTTTAAACTCTAGGCACTGAAGATGTTGTCATGTCATGTCATGTCATGCAACCTACTCTACAGCTCTGGAAAAAAATAAGAGACCACTGCAAAATGATCAGTTTTTTCTGATTTTACTACTTATAGGTATGTGTTTGGACAAAAGGAACATTTGTGTTTGAGTCTATAAACTACTGTCAACATTTCCGCCAAATTCCAAATAAAAATATGATCATTTAGAGCATTTATTTGCAGAAAATGACAAATGGTCAAAATAACAAAAAAGATACATGTTTTCAGACCTCAAACAATGCAAAGAAACAAGATCAAATTCATTTTAAAGCAACATAATACTAATGTTAACACTTAAAGGGATATGCCACCCCCAGGTCAAATTTGGGCATCTCCCCACAGTCCAGAGACTAAAATAAGTGGTGGAAAGCGTTTTCCTGCTCACCCAGCCATTGTCCGAGTCTGTCGCCACTGACCGCCGCGGTATCTGGTGCTCCTCCGCCTTAGACTGGAGTCTAACGGCGCCAGAGAAAGATTTCGGCCAAAAACTATATTCTGTATTCTTCCGCACTATTTTCCAGTGCGGAAGAATACAGCCGTATCACGCACCACGTTGTGCAACAGGGGAACTCCCTTCCCGGTGCATAACAGGGATTCCCCTGGCAGCGTGCTGCGTGATACGGCTGTATTCTTCTGCACTGGAAAATAGTTCCCACCCAAAATGACCAAGTCAAGCTCTCCGTGTTGATTTGCACATTTATTTGCACTCGATATGAATGCGCACTACACACAAAGTAATTGGGAAACGCATCGAGCAAATTAATTCCTTTTGGCCGAAATCTTTCTCTGGCGCCGTTAGACTCCAGTCTAAGGCGGAGGAGCACCAGATACCGCGGCGGTCAGTGGCGACAGACTCGGACAATGGCTGGGTGAGCAGGAAAACGCTTTCCACCACTTATTTTAGTCTCTGGACTGTGGGGAGATGCCCAAATTTGACCTGGGGGTGGCATATCCCTTTAAGAAGAGTTCAGAAATCAATATTTGGTGCAATAACCCTTATTTTTAATCACAGCTTTCATGCGTCTTGGCATGCTCTCCACAAGTCTTTCACATTGTTCTTGGGTGACTTTATTCCACTCCTGGTGTGTTTGTGTTGGAATTCAACAGACGCTGGAATGGAATGGCTGTAATACATGTAGAGATGCTGATTTCAGAAAAAAATGCAGTGGTCTTGTGGGATTTCATTATTTGATACATGTGTATTTACATGTGTATACTCAAATACAGTGTTTAAGTGTTCTGTGGAAACTGTGTTTTGCAAACTAGACTGTGGTTAGCTGTCTAAGTGTAATTGTATACCACCTGTTTTTCTCCTTCTATTTCAAGCTGTGTTTGTGTAACTCAAAGACCCTTGCAAGAAAGCGAACTATAGGTAGTAAACTTGGACACTGCATAGCTCAGCATAGCTACCAGTATATAGGTAGGCACAGTGGTCAGTTCTGTGTGTGAACGATGGGGACACAATGTGTGACAACTGGAGATGTCCTGATGCCATATTACATTTGAATTTCTGCCTAATTCAACATTAAATGCTAATAACCTCAATCTTGAGTCTATGCCCGTTCTGATCCCTAATTTGAAAGCTCACAGTCTCTTAATTTTTTCCAGAGCTGTATGTAGAGGTTGCACACACAGGAATTGAAACTGCAGCGCTCCCTAGGCCCACAGTGAACATAAAACAGCTGATAAACAAAACAATAAACACAATGACTAAAACATCACATATACCCATAGCCCCGTTCAAACCATTCCAATCCAATTCCACCATAGAATTCTTGTCTTCCAGCTTAATTTTTTTTAACAATGGGCATTGAAGATGTTGTGATGTCATGTGAACGCAACCTATACATCTGAGCAACCTTGAGTTCCCACAAGATTTAGTAAACAGATGCACCAACAACGTGTGCGGGCTTCTTTTGCAGGTCAGATTCATGTGTGTTACAGGGACATGGACTTCCCTTTATTTTCTGGAGCCAAATCGTCACTAAATCATGCTGTTACCTCTTCAAAAACATATGCAGTTTTGAGCAATCCTTTACTATTAGTCTGTTTACATCTCCAAGGCTCGAAATGCTCTATTCCATCTTGTGATGTCATGAAGAGGTAGTTTTCACATTTCACAGCTACATTTTACCTTTAGTTCAGCAGAGATGGGCAAGTCCAGGGCTGGAATTGCCCAAATGATTCTAGTGAAGGCGTATGGAGTTTAAAAACACAGTGTATTACCATATCACACGGTGGAACAGAGTGTTTTCCATTTGAGACAAGCCTAAACATGCAGGCTTTATGCGTGAATGAATCAAATTACAATGCCAAGTATACTACTGATGAGGAAACATTATAACATAGACTAAAAATAGCGTAATAAGGGCCCTTTAAGTATGATCAAACAGTCCCCACATGTCTAAATACACATGTACACCCCCAGCGACATCACCATGACCGTGGCTGGAGTAGAGAGGTTTCAGCTGACAGCATCTTCCATACTGGGCTCAGAGCTCATTACAGCAGACAGACTTTTAATCTGTGTGTGGTGCCAAGATGATAGGACAGGGACAGATTGGAGAAAACTGGACAATTTAGCCGCAAAAATCAGAAGCGCTTCTCAGAATACAAGCTAACAGGATGTACCATCACAAGTGGACACCACAACCAGCTGTGCGTTGTGTGCTAATGACCAGTTTGAAGTCTGAAGCTTATATTTCCAGCTGGACAAAAAAAAAAAAATGCTGAGATCGGTCTTCAGTTACACATATTAGTAGAAAGAGACAAGACTAAAATCACAATCTATATGACATAGTATAGTCGTGCTAAGACAGTCAGGCCAGTTTTTTTGGATTCCTTATCGCTTGTTCCTCTGACCAGCACAAGGACCAAGGACACAACGACATTATGCATTGCCAGCTGGCTCTTGACAAGCTGAGGCACTATGAAAAAGTGTAGATTGCTACAGAAATTATTGCGATAAATGATAATGAAACTATAAAATCTAACCTTCACTTATTGCACCTTATATATTGCACATTTCATTTTATGTCAAAAGAAAGATAGGGAGAGAGAGAGAGAGAAAGAGACAAAGATAGAGAGAGAGACAGACAGAGAAAGGGAGAGATAAAGATATAGAAGAGAGAGAGAAATAAAGATAGGGAGAGAAAGAGACAAAGATAGAGACAGAGAAATAAAAGAGAGACAAAGATATTGTGGCCATACCTGCCTGTCAAAGCCTGATCCCGTCAGATCTCAGAAGCTAAGCAAGGCAGGGCCTGGTTAGTACTTGGATGGGAGACCAGTGGGAATTCCAGGTGCCACAGTGGGGCGCCAGTTGCAAAAAAAAAAAAAACTGTCGCTGTGTCCTTAGGCAAGACACTTTACCCACATTTGCCTAGTATGAAAGTGGAGTGTGCGTGAGTGTTGGAGGTGGTCGGAGGGGCCGATGGCGCAGATTGGCAGCCTCGCTTCCGTCAGCCTGCCCCAGGGCAGCTGTGGCTACAGAAAGTAGCTTACCACCACCAAGTGTGAAGTGAATGAACGGTGAACTGTGGAGCGCTTTGGGATGAAAAGGCATGTCATGAAAGGCGCTATATAAATGCAATGAAAAAAACAAAAACAAAGATATAGAGAGAGAGAGACAGACAGAGAAAGGGAGAGATAAAGATATAGAAGAGAGAGAGAGAGATAGGGAGAGAGAGAGGGAGAGAGAGAGAGAGAGAGAGAGAGAGAAAGCGAGGGAGAGAGAGAAAGATACAGAGAGAGAGATAGGGAAAGAGAGGAAGAGACAAAGATAGAGAGAGAGAGACAGCGAAAGGGAGAGAGAAGGAGATAGAAAGATAGAGAGAGAGAGAAAGAGACAGAGAGAAAGAGAGAGATAGGGAAACAGAGAGAAAGAGCCAAAGGTAGAGGGAGAGAGAGACAGAGAAAGGGAGAGAGAAAAAGATAGAAGAGAGGGAGAGAGACAGAGACAGAAAGTGTTTGTGTTTGTGTGTGCGTGTGTTGTTAGTTTTTATTTTAAATTGCACAGTTGGTGTCTGGTGAAACACAGTTTCAGTCCTCTGTGTAACGTCTGTTACATAGTGAACTGACAATAAAGTACACTTTGACTTTGACTTTAATAATTAATTTGCACAATGGAAATCGCTAGTTAGTGATAATTCAATCAATCAATCAATCAATATCAATAAAGAGTTATGGATTTATCATTATTTTCTATGAAATGTTAGAAAAAATTAGAAAAAAATTACCCTAACCCCCAATTTACACCAAAGCAACATGTTTACTCCCTTGCAGAGCAGGATACGCAATCAGTCAGTGAGGGCACTGCAGGCATCACTTGTTATTGCTCTAAAACATTGTCAGTCTCGTCAACTTGTGACTGTGTATCCAATCAACAATGAACATTTAGCAGTATAAAAGAGTTTGGTGTTTAAATGTGAGAATATACAGAGGTTGGCGTAGCAGGAGTAGCTCATTTCATTTTACTTATTTATTCATTTCGAGCAGGTCAACACAAGGAAATAACACCCCGTCTTCCTAAACATAACTTAATATCGATTTAGCTCCCATGTCAGCTCTGATGTGGCGTCTTTGGTGTAAATTAATACTTTAAAAATACCCCCGTATGCAGCGTTGCCTACGTTACATGATCAATTCTGGGTAATGCTAACAGTAGCTAGTGAATTGTGCATTGGCCAAGGTAAACTTTTCTACTGTCCAGCAATTCTAAATGAACTATTAGACAAAATCAATATTTCCTACTGTTAGTATATTCACTGTTTACTTTGAAGTAAATTAGAATACTGATTAACGAAAAACAAACAAAAAGAAAATGACAAAACTTTTTTTTTTTTTGTTTGGTTCCAGATCCGTACTTTTCCAATCTAATGTCAGCAGAAAGTGTTGGCTGAAGTAATTCCTGTCAATACGGTGACAAATCCGCTAACTAGTTTTCTGTAGACTTTTCTCAGGAATCAAGAAAGTACAGGTTCTATTCAATATTTCATTTAAAGTTTGTTCCACTGAAAATTCTAACTTTGGAAAATGTTTAAAAGTCCGAAACCCCACACGCCCTGATCGTCAGTATTCACATCAGCTCTGCTAATGACTTTTCGGGCCAATTAGACATCTTCACTTATAGCCTGAGTGACTTCATGACATCTCGGTACAAAGTTCGGCTCAGCTGTGCGATGTCAAAGACTGAAGAGCGCCTGACCAGTACGAGTGGATCTGGGGCGAGACAGGAGACACTAGGAAAAGAGGAGAAGAGGAAGAGAAAAAGAGGAGAAGAAGAGGAGAAGAAGAGGGTACACCAGCTTGAGACTGTCCCCAAGTGGGTCTGGTAGGTGAGACGATGGAGAGAGGAGGAGGTGAGGTGTATGAAAAGCAAGAGAGATGGAAGAGAAGAGTGAGAAAAAGAGGATAACAATGGTGAGAGGGCAGAGAGAAGTTAAAGAAGCACTAGGAAACTTTTCTGTGACACGCTCCACCACCAGATGTTGTAGTTTTGCTCGAATATTCCACAATATGGCATTAAACTAATTAATTTTCATGGAGACAGCGAAATGACACCATGAGACAATGATGCAGGTCAGATCTGTGGAAAGGTGAGCCTGCTTATAGTAAGAATACACGTTTTCTGTTTTTTTTCCTTTATTTAGCAATAAAGTAGTAATTTAACAAACACTAGATTGATGGGTTAAATGTCACAGACGTTACACATTTATGAGAAAGAGAGACAAAGACAAAGAGAAGGAGAGAGAAAGAAATAGAAGAGAGAGGGAGAAAGGCAGGGAGAGAGAGAGAAAAAGATAAGGAGAGAGAGAGAAAGAGACAAAGATAGAGAGACAGAGAAAGGGAGAGAGAAAGAGACAGAAAACAGAGAGAGAAAAAGATAAGGAGAGAGAGAGAAAGAGACAAAGATAGAGAGAGAGAGAAATAGAGAAAGCAAGAAAGAAAGAGATAGAAAAGACAGAAAGAGAGATAGGGGAGAGAGAGAGACATAGAAAGAGAGAGCGAGAGAGAGAGAGAGAGAGAGAGAGAGAAAGGGAGAGAGAAAGAGATAGAAAATAGAAAGTGAGAGATAGGGAGAGAGAAAAAGAGACAAAGAGAGACAAAGAGAGAGATAAAGAGACAAAGACCGAGAGAGAAAGACAGAGAAAGGGAGAGAGAAAGAGATAGAATAGAAAAGACAGAGATAAAGATAGTGAGAGGGAGAAAGAGACCGAGATTGATAAGGAGAGAAAGAGAGAAAGATAGAGAGAGAGAGAGACAGAGAAAGGAAGAGAGAAAGAGATAGAAAAGAGAGAAAGAGAGATAGGGGAGAGAGAGAAACATAGAGAGAGAGAGAGACAGAGAAAGGTAGAGAGAAAGAGACAGAAAAGAGAGAGAGAAAGATGGGGAGGAGAGAAAGAGACAAAGATAGAGAGGCAGAGAAAGGGATAGAGAAAGAGATAGAAAAGAGAGAGAGAGATAGGGAGAGACAGAGAAAAAAAGAGAGAGAGAGAGAGCCAGACAGACAGAGAAAGGGAGAGAGAAAGAGATAGAAAATAGAAAGTGTGATATAGGGAGAGAGAAAAAGAGACAAAGAGAGACAAGGAGAGAGAGAAAGAGACAAAGACCGAGAGAGAAAGACAGAGAAAGGGAGAGAGAAAGAGATAGAAAAGACAGAGATAAAGATAGTGAGAGGGAGAAAGAGACCGAGATTGATAAGTAGAGAAAGAGAGAAAGATAGAGAGAGAGAGACAGAGAAAGGGAGAGAGAAAGAGATCAAAAACAGAGAGATAAAGATAGGAAGAGAGAGAAAGAGAGAGAGAGAGAAAGAGACAAACATAGAAAGAGAGACAGAGAAAGGGAGAGAGAAAGGGATAGAACAGAGAGAGATAAAGATCGGGAGAGAAAGAGAGAGAGATAGGGAGAGAGAGAAAGAGACAAAGATAAAGAGACAAAGAAAGAGATAGAAAAGAGAGAGATAGGGAGAGAGAGAAAAAGAGGGAGATAGGGAGAGAGAGAAAGAGACAAAGATAAAAAGACAGAGAAAGGGAGAGAGAAAGAGAGAGAAAAGAAAGAGAGAGATAGGGAGAGAGAGAAAAAGAGACTAAGATAGAGAGAGAGACAGACAGACAGAGAAAGGGAGAGAGAAAGAGATAGAAAAGAGTGAGTTAGGGAGAGAGGAAAAAGAGACCGAGAGAGATAAAGAGAGAGAGAAAGAGACAAAGATAGATAGATATATAGATAGATAGAGAGAGAGACAGAGAAAGGGAGAGAGAGAAAGAGATCTAAAAGAGAGAGATAAAGATAGGGAGAGAAAGAAAGAGAGAGAGAGAGAAAGAGATAGAAGAGAGAGAGGGAGATAGGGAGAGAGAGAGAAAGAGACAAAGAGAGAGTGAGACAGAGAAAGGGAGAGAGAAAGAGAGAGCTAAAGATAGGGAGAAGGAAAAAGAGACAAAGATAGAGAGAGAGAGAGAAAGGGAGAGAGAAAGAGATCAAAAAGAGAGAGATAAAGATAGGGAGAGCGAGAAAGAGCCAGAGAGAGAGAGAGGGAGAGAGAGAGACAGAGAAAGTGAGAGAGAAAAAGATGGAAGAGAGGGAGAGAAGGAGAGAGACAGAAAGAGAGAAGACAAAAAGAGCAAGAAGTAGGAGAGGAAATAATGGAGAGACAAAAAAGGAAAGACAGAACCGACGAGCCGAGAGTGGACTGAAAAATGAAATATCGATTTGCTTAATTGGAGCTATTAAACCATATTGTATTTTTCCATTGAGAGCAGAAGGGGAGGAAGAGGAGTTTAGAGAGGAGAGGAGGGCACAGAAGAATGGAGAGAGGAAAGAAGGAAAGATGAGAAGACCTTTAACCAACCCAAAATGCCATGTAATATCATAAAAGGTTACTAGCAAGTCACTGCAGTACCATGAGTCACTGAAATACTAAGATACTTATTGTTTACTACCTGCTTAAGCCTTGACAGCACAAAGGCATAGCGACTGTGCATTCTTTTCCCCGGAGACACTGAAAACATGCCTCCAGCTATATTAGAATCAGTTTTTCATTGCATCTATCATTCAAACACAACCTGAAATCCTCCCAAGGTACAGTAAAGCTTACAAACAAAGAATGTGAGTGTATTCAGAGGATGTATCGTCGACCGGAGGAAATAAATGCTCTTTGTTCATCTGCGGCTTGTGTGAGTCATAAAGAACAGCGAGGCATACAGCAGCCAAGTGCAACTGTGAGAGACGGGTGAGAGAGAGGAGAAAGAGAGGAGAAAAAGAGGAAAGGTTCAACCGAAGTGAAGAGGAGTACGTCACTGTCCTGTCCACAGAGCAGAAAAGTTCTATTATAGGGTCTAATTCTAAAGAACTATACCAGTGACTCTCTATGAAAAAAGAATGGATGTAGTGTACAGCTCTGGAAAAAAAAAAGAGACCACTGCATTTTTTTCTGAAATCAGCATTTCTACATGTATTACAGCCATTCCATTCCAGCGTCTGTTGAATTCCAACACAAACACAAAGCTGAGCTACTTCAGTTCTTGCACCAGGAGTGGAATAAAGTCACCCAAGAACAATGTGAAAGACTTGTGGAGAGCATGCCAAGACGCATGAAAGCTGTGATTAAAAATAAGGGTTATTGCACCAAATATTGATTTCTGAACTCTTTTTTAGTGTAAACATTAGTATTATGTTGTTTTAAAATGAATTTGATCTTGTTTCTTTGCATTGTTTGAGGTCTGAAAACACGTATCTTCTTTTTATTTTGACCATTTGTCATTTTCTGCAAATAAATGCTCTAAATGATAATATTTTTATTTGAAATTTTGGGGAAGTGTCAGTAGTTTATAGACTAAAAGAAAAAAAAAAAGAGTTCCTTTTGCCCAAACACATACCTATAAGTAGTAAAATCAGAAAAACTGATAATTTTGCAGTGGTCTCTTGTTTTTTTTCTAGAGCTGTATGTGTGGGAGGCAGCTCTGGCTATAGTCGACTAATCACTAAAGATCTACGGCATTATCACTAACTAGGACATTCGGCATGATACAAGGCAGAAGATACTAGAAAATACTCTGAGACCTTCCAGAGGAAATACTTTGAGGGAATGGACCATTTCATCCCCAACCAAAACACCAGAGAGGAGTAAGAGTGAGACCTTTCTTGTTGTGCTGCATTCACACCGGGTTTGGGCCCACTTTAAGTTCTAATGTAGATCTAGTCACGTTCTAGTCCTGGTTTAATCCTAGTTAATTCTGGGTTTAATCTCACTTTAATCCCATTTTTTAATTGATTGTGCAAGTGTGAACACACCCTAAATTGACAAAAGAGAAGCAGGATTTTGATCAGATGACTTGCAGACTGCCTGTTTCTCTAACTCCGGTGTGCTGTGGTGTGTATTTCTCCAGCACAGAGCAGGTTCACTCAGGTTCAGGAGATAACACACGTCTAATTACCTCAGAACCACTCCAGACCACTGTGTTGGTCTGAAAGACTCCCGCACTTCCTCTTGGACTCACGCCCGCAGAGCTCTGAGGTCAGTGTAACACCACACATTCACACATGCACACTCTCACACACAATCACACACTCACACACACAATCACACATGCACACACAATCACACATGGACACCCTCTCACACACAATCACACATGCACACACAATCACACATGGACACCCTCTCACACACAATCACACATGCACACACAATCACACATGCACACACAATCACACATGCACACACAATCACACATGCACACACAATCACACATGGACAACCTCTCACACACAATCACACATGCACACACAATCACACATGCACACACAATCACACATGCACACACTCTCACACACAATCACACCCTCACACACACAATCACACATGCACACACAATCACACATGGACACCCTCTCACACACAATCACACATGCACACACAATCACACATGCACACACAATCACACATGCACACACAATCACACATGGACAACCTCTCACACACAATCACACATGGACACACAATCACACATGGACACACTCTCACACACAATCACACATGCACACACAATCACACATGGACACACTCTCACACACAATCACACATGCACACACAATCACACATGGACACACTCTCACACACAATCACACATGCACACACAATCACACATGGACACACTCTCACACACAATCACACATGCACACACAATCACACATGGACACACTCTCACACACAATCACACATGCACACACAATCACACATGGACACACTCTCACACACAATCACACATGGACACACAATCACACATGGACACACTCTCACACACAATCACACATGCACACACAATCACACATGGACACACTCTCACACACAATCACACATGCACATACAATCACACATGGACACACTCTCACACACAATCACACATGGACACACTCTCACACATGCACATACAATCACACATGGACACACTCTCAGACACAATCACACATGGACACACTCTCACACACAATCACACATGCACACACAATCACACATGGACACACAATCACACATGGACACACAATCACACACAATCACACATGGACACACAATCACACATGCACACACAATCACACACAATCACACATGGACACACAATCACACACAATCACACATGCACACACTCTCACACACAATCACACATGCACATACAATCACACATGGACACACTCTCACACACAATCACACATGGACACACTCTCACACACAATCACACATGGACACACTCTCACACATGCACATACAATCACACATGGACACACTCTCACACACAATCACACATGGACACACTCTCACACATGCACATACAATCACACATGGACACACTCTCACACACAATCACACATGGACACACTCTCACACATGCACATACAATCACACATGGACACACTCTCACACACAATCACACATGGACACACTCTCACACACAATCACACATGCACACACAATCACACATGGACACACAATCACACATGGACACACAATCACACACAATCACACATGGACACACAATCACACATGCACACAGACACACACAATCACACATGCACACAGTCACACACAATCACACACTCACACACACAATCACACATGCACACAGACACACACAATCACACATGCACACACTCTCACACACAATCACACATGGACACACAATCACACACAATCACACATGGACACACAATCACACATGCACACACAATCACACACAATCACACATGGACACACTCTCACACACAATCACACATGCACACACAATCACACATGGACACACAATCACACATGCACACACTCTCACACACAATCACACCCTCACACACACAATCACACATGCACAGACACACACGCACACACACAATCACACATGCACACAGTCACACACAATCACACACTCACACACACAATCACACATGCACACACAATCACACATGGACACACAATCACACATGCACACACAATCACACACAATCACACATGGACACACAATCACACACAATCACACATGCACACACACACACACACACAATCACACATGCACACACAATCACACATGGACACATAATCACACACAATCACACATGCACACACAATCACACACAATCACACACTCACACACAATCACACATGCACACAGACACAGACACAGACACACACACACGCACACACACACACACACACACACACACACACACACACACAGATTCCATAGCCCAATCAGTTTGGGAACTCACATAAATCAACTTAAAGAATGTTTCTAACACATGGCAGAGGTGACACATGGAGGTTCTTTTGAATCAAGGATCTTCTCTGGACATCTGCATCGAGCTCTTCAGCATCGACTGGACCCGCACTGGGGTAGCGCGTCCAGTTGCTCAGAGAGTCAATGTATAGATAGTAGATAATAGCATTGGTCAGTGAAGAATGCAGGAGGAAAATGGAGAGCAAAGCTGTGAACTTTAGAACTATTCATTCTTGTAGAGGTGATTGGTTCACAGTAATAGATGTGAGTGGTGAAAATGCTCTTTTGAGTCTGAGAAGTTTGAGAGTTCTCAGGTTTTGTTTTCTGTGATGTTTTCTGACAGAAAAAGGGAATAAGATTAGAGGTGTAACGTGGTGGTGCAAGAAACCCAAACTTCAAATGTTTGGACACACCTCATTCAATGTTTTTTTCTTTATGTTTACCTTCTATATTTTATATACATACAGATGACATCAAATATAAGATGCAAGATTAAAAAAAAAAAAAGAAAAAAAGTTCATCTATATTTTATATTCAAATCCTCAAAATTGCTGCCTTTTGCTTTGTTGACATCGTTCCAAACCCTTGGCCTTCTCTCAATGAGCTTCATGATGAAATCTCCTGAAATGGTTTTATTTATTTATTTAATTAATGAATTAATTAATTAGGACAATGCATATTAATCAACATATGAGCAGAAGCTGCACAGTAAATATGCCAGAATTACGTAGCTATAGAGCTAAATTGCATCTGTAGTGCTAAGGCAGGCACAGAACACATACATTTACAATCACAAATATAAAAGACATACAATATTTATAATAAACATTAACACAGTTAGTAACAAGTCAAACATGAGTACAGGACTGGTTTGTTTTTAACCACTGTTTTAGTGTCTTCTTAAAAATGTGATAATTTTCACAGTTTCTAATCTGAGCTGGTAGTGAGTTCCATGATTGTGTGCCTCTGATAGACTCCACCATTTGGATGAACTTAGTCCTTAGTCCTATTGTTACTAGTTTTCTTCTGTATAAAAACATGTAATGGTGGAGGGGTAAGTCAATTTAAAACCTTAAAAACTAGGGCTGTCAGTTTAACGCGTTAATTAGATTAATTAATTACACTGCTAATTAACGCGTTATAAAAATTAACGCAATTAATTATGAGCGGCAATACTATGTGGGCGCATATTAAATTTGTCCCATTGAAGGACCTGTAGGCGACTTGGCAGTGGAGTGACACTTCCACCTGCGTCGCTAATCAAACAAATAAACCCTGGAGGAAACTGACGATGGACTCGGGGGAGGAGGCGAGAAAATCATTGCTCGGGCCTTTGAACGGCAAGTTTATTTATAAAAAAAAACAAGACGGGACTATCAACAAGAACGCAGTGATTTGTAGCTTTTGTCAAAAAGAATTTTCCTATCACCGAAGCTGCTCCAGCCTGACATATCATTTGAACGCTAAACATGTCCGGGCAAGTACCAGTGTTAACGGCGACAGTGCTAATGTGAGCACACTTCGGCAAACCACGCTCACAGAAGCTGGCAAACGAATGAGCAAAGCGACTTCAGGAAAGCTGACAAACTCGATCGCAAAGTGGATTGCTGCTGATTGCAGGCCAATTTCAATTGTAGAAGACGAGGGACTAAAGGAGGCGTTTCAGATCGCGTCATCTGACCCAAAATTCCAGCTACCTTCCAGAACTACGGTAATGAAAAGAATTCACCAGCTGTACAACAATGAAAGGAATGCAAAAGAAGAATTGTTGGCGGGGGCCTGCCGTGTCGCCCTTACGGGCGATCACTGGACTTCGGTGAGCAATCACAACTACTTGGGAGTCACAGCGCACCTAATCGATAGTGAGTGGAAACTTAAGTCTTTTGCGTTAACCGTGAGCAAAACGGTGACCCGCCACCATGCCGATGCATGCGCCGAGCAGTTCGATGCTGTGATAAAGGAATGGGAAATAGAAAACAAAGTGACAACGATCGGAACCGATAGTGCAAGAAACATGGCCGCAGCGGCACACCAGCTGCCTTTCGAGCACATACCGTGTGTTGCACATATGCTGCAAAGAACCATCACAGTCTGCCTTGAGGACAGCGGCTTTGACACCGCCCTGGCAAAGTGCCGTAAAATAGTAGGACACTTCAAGCATAGCCCAGCCAGTACAGAAGAACTGCACCAGCAGCAGACCGCCCTCGGACAAGCCAGAGAACCCCTGGTTCAAGACTCAAGGTGAGACTGTTTACTTCCTATTGGGGTAATTTATTCTGTGTGTGTGTGTGTGTGTGTGTTCGTTCAAAACTTACAGCCCCCTAATGCAGTTGTATTTTACTGAAAGATGGAATTCGACACCCTCGATGATCTCACGGTACCTGCGGAACCAGGAGGCTGTGAATGCCACTTTGGCCAGACAGAAGCACAACCTGGCCACACTGACTAACCTAGAGTGTGACAAACTACAGAAGCTGGAGGTCGTTCTTGAACCCTGCAAGTATGTCCCTCTCTCACACGCACACCTGTTCTCTCTCTCGTCAAAAATGATGTGAATTCATTATTGCCATATTTTTGTTCCACTGCAGATATGTGACTGAGCTGCTTGGAGGTGAGACCTATGTCTCATGCTCTGTGGTGCTCCCCGCACTCTGCCATCTCAAACGTGTCATGGATCCCACTGATGAGGATCCAGGCTACATGATAAAGTTCAAGGCCAACTTTTCAAAGGACCTAGACAAATGCAAAGCCACCATCAACAACAGATGGCTGAAGGTGGCTACAGCCCTCGACCCTCGATTCAAGGACTTGAAGAGCATACGCAAGGATGAGAGGGCTGAGGTATGTGTGTGACTGAGAAAAGCAGTGTTCTGTGAGTGCTTTGGTTAGAAAGTCCCAAGCAACAAATTAATTGTGCCTCTTTTAAGGTGTGGACCTGGATTGAGGAGATGCTGTGAGGATCAGAAGCGGGACCTGCTGTTCCTCCACCCACAGAGGATGAGCCAGCAGCAAAAAAGAGCCTCCTGCTGTCTTCTTCAGACTCCCGACTCGGACATAGAGGAGCCGGGGCCTTTTGCCCACTACAAAGCTGAGCCGTGCATTGGAATACAAGAGTGTCCACTGGAGTGGTGGGCACCTCATGCAGGAGCCTATGGACAGCTGTCCTCGCTTGCTCGCAAATACCTGGCTACTCCTGCAACGTCTGTTCCATGTGAGAGACTCTTTTCACTTGCAGGTAACATCATACAAAAGAAGAGGGCAGCCTTACACTCAGACAATGTAAACAAACTTGTGTGTCTGAGCAACTGGCTCAAGGAGATATAAAGTTGTCTTTTGTCAGATCCTGTAATTTTATTTTGGGGTGTTTTTTTTATTTATTTGAAGAGTTGATACTGTAACCCCAGATCTTCTTTTGAGTTTGAGTTGTTATGCGTCAGATACTGTAGATTTTGATTTTTGTTACACTATGGTAAACAATGTCATGTTCTCCTGACTTACATTAATGTGGCCTATGAGATAGGCCTAAAAGAAATGCCTGTTGGCTTCTTGTTCTTGATGTTGCCTTATGTAGAGGCGTGTTATATTTTATTATTTTGAATTGCTGTATTGACTCAGCTTTAGTATTCATTTTGAATTGAGGGTCTGCTTAAATGCCTATTTGAGACTCAGCCTTATTTTATTTAAAAATTTAATTTATCTGTATTTGTATTGCATTTTTGAATAAGCATCTGGCCTAATTGGTTTGCTGGGATGTCTTTGACCTTTTTTTTTTTTTTTTTAATAAAATGTGGATTTCAAATTTTCTCTTCTTCTTTATTCAATTGATTTGTCAAAAACTACAATTCTGTAATGTCCTAAAATTCGAATTCTTTATTTGGGGACCTTTAGCAGATATGAGATGAAAATGCGATTAATTAGATTAATTAATTACAAATCCTGTAATTAATTAGATTAATTGTTTTAATCGCCTGACAGCACTATTAAAAACAAAACATACATCCAAGAACATCTGATAACTTTCAAAGTCTAAAATATTATACTTACTAAGGATATTACAGTAGTGAAAGTGAAGAGGCTTTCTGTCTAAAGTTTTCAATGTTTTCTTGAAGAGAGACTTGATTGGTTTTAAAGTATGAGACTCTGATGTATGAGACCATGTTGTGTAACAGTAGGCTATGTGAGTAAAGATCATTGCGTGCACGTATGCTTTTGCTGATTCCAGAGTCAGAAAGGGTCTCACATGATTAAAATTTGATAAGTTATATTTGATTGTATTTGTGATTTTTTTTAACAAGTTGCTTGAAAGTCAAAGACCACACCCAGATACTTGAACTGTTCTACCACATCTAAACATTCACCATTGACTATGACAGATGGTTGTTGTTCTTCAGATAGTTGTCGCGAGAAAAACATACAGACGCTCCAGATAGTATTGCAGCAGCTTCTTGTTTAGTTTTTGCATGAGTGTACAGTACTGTATCATCTGCATATAATTGCATTTTGGTAGTTGAGCAAACATTTGGCAAATTATTGACATAGAGACTGAACAGAATTGGGCCAAGTATTGAGCCTTGTGGGACTCCAGCAGAACAAGTAAGATAAGATGATTGTGATTTCCTATTTGTACAGCCTGTTTTCTATCTGCCAAATAGGATTACATCCAGCAGAAGGCCCTTCTGGAGAAGTTTAAATGAGATAATTTAGCAAGAAGCACACCATGATGTATTATATTAAAAAAAGCTAACTTTTTTCACTTCACAGCTGTGCCATGTCAGGATCAAGAAATGTGCAAAAAGTGCAAAGCAGTTTTTTTTTTTGATGCCTTCAGTGAGAATCAACAATGTAAATAACCATGGAAATAAATAAGAAACTTCAATCAAAAAGTCTGTTCAAACTTTTGACTTATTTACTCATGAGGAGGACCCAAAAATTTTAAAAGCATCTCTTATTAAATAGAAATTCCCCTGACCCTTGACCGTAAACAGTTAGCACCTCTTACAGCAGTTAGCATTTGACCACATTGGCACGCGGCATGCCCAGAAAAATGGGCGCTCCAAATGTCAAAGAATTCTTAATGTAATACAGTCTACAGCACAAGACTATACATTAGGAGCTTTAAATGTTATCATACATTACCTAATCACACACTCACATGGATACGGCCCTGACCTTTATACCTGACTACATCCATGGCAGCTGAGAAAGGACAAAACTTGGATTAAATGAGCTCTTAATAAATGTGGTCCATGGTGCTGCGTTGATCATTAATTATCATCTGTTGAGCTAAAGGTTAACATGTGCAGCACAGACCCCCCGAGCAGGATGAGAGCGGAGAGATGAGCTGGCTCCAAGGGCCTGCCTGGTGCTTCAGGTGAACTTCAAACATGCTGCCAGAGAGAGAGACCTGTCAGAGAGCGAACAGTGTGGAACCTGGCATGAATCAATAAAAGAAATTTCAAAGCAATTATGGATTATATGTCTTTGAGAAGATTTGAGGGGAAGGCAGTACAGCTCTAAGAAAATGTTCCGAAAGTTTAGATGAAGCCATTTTTTGTACATAGGAAAGAAATTACTTCAAATTTGCAGACAACATTGTGGTGTAAATAGGCAATATGGCACTGAAACTGGAACTACTCGATGGAGAAATGAACAGCGATCATGAGCAGGAGTTTCAGGAGTTCGAGTCAGCCTTTTTTATTTTAAAATTATACACAAACAAACACAAAACTACACAAAAAGCATTCTAGCTTGTCAGGCTTTAGTCAAATGGGTCAGTTTAGAAGGAAACAAGAAACAATTTAAAATATTTAAATAAAATATGCTTTTTCCTGCTATCCTTTATAATAATCTACAACACTGAGCATTACGTCATATTTTGGACATTTTAAAACGATCTAATATTGATCTACATGACTCTGCTCAATTCTATATACAGCTCTGGGAAAAAAAAAGACCACTGCAGAAGATATGTGTTTGGGCAAAAGGAACATTTTTGTACTGACAACATTTCCCCCAAATTCCAAATAAAAATATTATCATTTATTTGCAGAAAATGACAAATGGTCACAATAACAAAAGATACATGTTTTCAGAAAAGATCCATGTTTTCACACCTCAAACAATGCAAAGAAACAAGATCAAATTCATTTTAAAACAACATAATACTAATGTTTACACTTAAGAAGAGTTCAGAAATCAATATTTGGTGCAATAACCCTTATTTTTAATCACAGCTTCCATGCGTCTTGGCATGCTCTCCACAAGTCTTTCACATTGTTCTTGGGTGACTTTATTCCACTCCTGGTACAAGAACTGAAGTAGCTCAGGTTTGTGTTTGCGTTGGAATTCAACAGACGCTGTCAACAGATGGAATGGCTGTAATACAGGTAGAGATGCTGATTTCAGAAAAAAATGCAGTGGTCTCTTATTTTTTTTACAGAGCTGTATTGTAGGTTTCACCATAGGAGAAAATAGCAGCTCATTTGAGAATGAACTAGTGGTGCATGGGCTGCTTGTACATGTTTACACTAAATGTGAGTTAGAGCATGTCAGTAGATGCTGTTACACTGACTGGAGCAGTGCAGGCCTGGGTCCAGGGGTAAGGATGAAGTAAGAAAAGCGCTGGGGATGGTTGAAAACAGGAATGTTGGAGATTTCTCATGCTTACCTGATCAGCCACACTGATTTTAAAACTTAAATCAGGTTATTCATCTTGTTTTCATATTTATTATCTACTTAATAGTTCTAAGACTGCTTTATTCTAGTTGAGAAGTAGTTTATTTTCAGATAACTTGTTAAGTAAAATTACCTTGCTGCATGGACAGATAATTTCACTTCTTTTAAGTAGTTTTCTGATAGATTTAAGTGTTTATATCTTAAATTTGGATCTGGAGCTGTATCCTGTCTCCCTGATCCAGTGAGCGTGATTGACAGGCGGATTAACCAATCAGAGAGATGCATGCTCCATTTGTGTCAAAAGCAGACATGACGGTTTACACATAAAAAGGGGGAAATAAAACAACATAAGGGACTAAGTGTGGATTTTTACAGAATCAACAATCGAAGCATCAAACTGTTATTTATGTCAGCTTTTCTGTGGCAATTTCAACTGAACAAAGGGTACAACAAACATATATTTTTAAAAGGCCACCGTTTATGGTTATTCTAGTGTTGTTGAAGTGTTTGATGAGTTAACAATTATTATAACTTGGCTAAAATCTCACAAGAGACAATTTAATGTGATATAGGACCTTAAAACAACTAAAACTCTTTTGTCCCCGTGGAGACATTTGGTACCCGCATACTGGAGTGATCTTACAAAAAAAACTGGGACAAATTTATTCTAAAAGAAATATATTGTAAGTATATTTTCTACTGAATGTTACAAGAGATTTGGAGAGGAGATGTCTTCCGCATTTGAGAGACACGTGTTACAAATTAGCATCTGTAGTTGGACCATCTCAAAGTTTGGATGGAGGATTTTCACCCTTTATTGTCTGGTTCCAGCCCCTTCTGGATTCGAGCTAAATATAAAAGGGGCTAGAAACATGAATGAATCACTCTAAATACAACTTAAACACTCTTAAAATTTTACTTGGCATAATATATACCTTTTAAACAATGACTTTAAATTGTCATAGTATGCAGAATCACCAATGTCACCAATCATAATGAACTTTCTGTGTAGTGCATTAAAAGTTCATGTCCTGTTGAGTAAATTCTGCAAATCAGCAAAGACTAACTGACTTGTTCACATGTTTTAAAAGTTTAACATTACTTATTTTTCCTTTCGAGTTGGGGTCCGCATTTGCTTTTTTTGTTGATCGTCTATATTCTCTGTAGGCCTAAGAGCAGCCAGTTAGACAAGCCTGAGACAGCTGTAGTTCCCATGGAGACGCGGCATTGATTTCTTGTCAATTAAGCAGAATCCCTCCCTACAGTAGAACCAATGGTAAAGTGAAGAGAAATTAGGTGGGAGCTGTCAGCGCTGGAGCAGAGGGGGCGACGTGCCAACTGGATCAAACGTTGGTCTGAGTTAAAATCAGAGGAGGCTGTCGAGCTCCAGACAACCGCTAAAGACGGTGTACCGGGGATCCAAGTCAAGTCGGTAACTGATACCGGAAGGCAACATGAGGACACGCAGGTGAGGACATGATCTTAAAGGTCCTACGCAAGACTGATCATTGTGAGTTGTTAGTCATGTTAGGATATGTTATGTCATCATAAACATATCTGGAGTTGTGTTTTGTTTCGCTCACACATGTTTGAGTAAACCTGGATTACAGCTCTGGAAAAAAATAAGAGACCACTGCATTTTAAAAAAAATGAAATCAGCATCTCTACATGTATTACAGCCATTCCATTCCAGCGTCTGTTGAATTCCAACACAAACACAAAGCTGAGCTACTTCAGTTCTTGCACCAGGAGTGGAATAAAGTCACCCACGAACAATGTGAAAGACTTGTGGAGAGCATGCCAAGAGACGCATGAAAGCTGTGATTAAAAATAAGGGTTATTGAACCAAATATTGATTTTTGAACTCTTCTTAAGTGTAAACATTAGTATTATGTTGTTTTAAAGTGAATTTGATCTTGTTTCTTTGCATTGTTTGAGGTCTGAAAACATGTACCTTTTTGTTATTTTCTGCAAATAAATGCTCTATACCAGGGGTGTCAAACATGCGCCCCGGGGACCAGATCCGGCCCTCCAAGACCTTTAATCTGGCCCTCGGCTGATTTTCTATTAAAATATTTTAATTATATTTTAATTTTCTATTAAAATATTGGTAATTTTCTACGCCTCTTTTCTGCACAGTTTAGCATAGCAGTGTCTCCAGTATCTCTGTGTGTGGCCCCTCCCACCAGAGCAGCACAAACTTGCACAGATTTGCCTCTTTTCAAACGCTCTTAAAGGACCATCGTTTTTGACTGTTGACCGTGACACCCTCATCAGCAAAATGTCGAAAATAAGAAAAGTGGACGTGGAGTGCAGGATTTTCCAAGAAAAATGTACTAATTCCTATTTGTTGACAGAGGTGAATGGGAAACCTGTGTGCTTGGTGTTTGCAACAAGTGGCGGTGGAATAAAATCTTAAACGCCACTATGGGACACGGTATTTCGAACAATACAAACAAACTTTAACGGAGAATTGAGAAGACAGAAGATAAACGAATTATTGCTGGGACTGAAGAAACAGCAGCCTGTAATAGATTTGCGTTTCTCTGGACAAATATTTGGACTTACTGCTATTTTTGGAGTTTGACACCCCTGCTCTATGCGATCATATTTTTATTTGGATTTTGGGGGAAATGTTGTCAGTAGTTTATAGACTCAAACAAAAATGTTCCTTTTGCCCAAACACATACCTATAAGTAGTAAATCAAAATAACTGATAATTTTGCAGTGGGCTCTTATTTTTTTTCCAGACCTGTATTATCTTGAAAGCTCAAAATGCTCTTGTGATGTCATGAAGCGGTGGTTTTCATGTACCTTTTGATTAGGGATGCACCAATCCAGCTTTTTCAGTCCTAGAGAATGGGGTAATATGGGCTGTTGAAAGAACAGGAACATTACCAATCCAATATGAAACCCGCAAATCAGACCACCCAGGATTTCGCGAGCATTTTTTGTGATTGTTGCGGGCTAAAATGCCTGAATTTGCGGGAGCTTTTCCAAAAAGTTGTGATGAAAGTTGCGGTGCTTTTAAGGTTTTTGTTGCGATTTTGTTGCGGGAGGAAGTGAAAGTTGCGATAAATAGTTGCAATTTTCCCTTTTTGTAATTAAAATTGAGTAATATTTTGAATATTGACTTATTACTGACAAAGAATAATACAAAGACACAGAGATCACAGATATGGTCCTAAAACAACCTTACGAACATCAAAAATAAATTACTACTAGGAGGGGAACTGTTTCGCCTGGTCTTTTGCTGTTATTTTAGTGGGCAAATGGCGCCGCAGACATGTTTCTTTGCCATTAGAAGCTGTGTCCCAATTCCCAGAGCACGCGGCTCGGAGCGTGGCTTGAAGGGCATGTGCGTCACACATTTTGCCAGTACACCGGCACGACGATTGCTTCTTTTTTGTCCCATGCGCAGTTAACACGCGGTCCAAAGACCGCAGTCGTTAAGCGGTCCGCGGACTGCAGTCGGGGCTGAGCAAGTGTGCACCGCCTTGACTGCAGTCTGAGTCCCCTTCGGGCCGCGCTCCGAGCTGTGCGCTCTGGGAACTGGGGACACGGCCGCAGTTTCGTTTTGTCACACGGAAGTAAGGCAGAAGGAAGTTGGTCGGCGTTCAATACCTCGCCGATGATTGGTCAGAATTGTAAAAAAATAGTAAAAATTGCGGGAAAGTTGCGGTGATTGGTCAAAATTGCAACACCGCCCTGAATTCACGGGGATTGGCTGAAGTTGCGTTGAAGTTGCAAATCGCAACATCGCAAATTCCTGGAGAGTCTGTCAAATAAAGTCCTGCCCTGCATTTGACTTATAGCCTGAAGTACTCAAGTGGAAGCATTTTGCATGTAATACAGGTTGTATATTCATATAGTATATCTATATTCACACTCCAGACCTTAATAGCCACAGCTGCCCTGGGGTAAACGGATGAAAAAGAGACTTATAATCTGTGCGAATGGCTTCTCACCACATCACCACTGCAAAAAAACGCACCACATTCTCACAGGCAAGGAGAAAAATGTCTTCCCCAAGGGCAAAATGGATAGTAAAGGAACTGGGCGATCCAAAATTATCTGAACTGAATCTTGGGAGTTAGCACAGCACATATACAGAACAGATACAATAACAAGTCTACACTGAAGGGCATATCCAGTGACTAAATCCATAGAGACCAGCGCCTGATCATGACAAAGGTGCACAATATCAAATGGACTTATCAATATAGGCTAGCCAGTAGTATTTTATTATTGGCCAGATGTAGTTTATAGTGATGAAAGTCCAAAGTCCAAAGTTTCCAGAGTTTGAAATGGTGCTCACAACATTGAGAAGCTCTTGTGTAAGCTCTTTTTGATTGATCTTGCTGACCTTTATTGACCAGAACAAACTGAAATGCAAAAGAATAAGATTGGGTCATAAACAGGCAGTGCAGACTCATCAGAGGCTGCTGTTTGCTTGTGTTTCAAATGCTTACTGTGGCAAATGCAGTTACATATAGCATCAATAATACAGGACTGAATCAGCTTTACTAACTTGGCCTTAAATTGCACTGAAAATAAAACTTTTAATGTTGCTTTCCACTATAAGTATGTGACCAGGTAAATGAGTTTTGGCTTTACAGTAGCCTGAGAGAGTCTTTAAAATAGTGTTTTT
Organism: Paratrypauchen microcephalus; assembly: GCA_036785185.1. NCBI lineage: Eukaryota > Metazoa > Chordata > Actinopteri > Gobiiformes > Gobiidae > Paratrypauchen > Paratrypauchen microcephalus. Next base: position 787,211 of record JAVJIX010000267.1, read on the forward strand.
TTTTTTCCCCCACTTGGATTGAAATAGGCGTGTGTCTGCTGCTTCTGAGGTCACCCACATAGGGCCTGGTAATAGCTGAGGTTTAGAGGTTGCTCCAGTGAATTCTAGTCTTTATTTCTCTGAGTCAAAGTGCAACCCCAGGCTAAATGGGCACAAGTCAGGACTTAAAGTGAGGAGGATATTAGAGGAATGCTTCAGTTAAGGGGTCACAGGCTTGTATTGGGACGTGAGCACTCATCAAGGGTACAGTTTAGAATTTAAAAATACTTTAAAAAGTGATTCTTTAATAAATGTGTAATTTGAAACTAAGTCCCTGCATGCACTTTCTGTTTCTTTTATAATACCTATTTGTACTTTTTTTTTTTTACTGCACTGTGGCCCAGGCAAATTTGCCTGTGAGGGGAAATAAAGTTCAAGGCCCTGTACCAGAGTTTTACTGTCTTAAAGATGTGGAAATAAAAGTTTTCACTTTTAAATTTTAAACAGTATCCAAAGGTATACTTCAATTAATGCATTCTTAGCATCATGAACATTTAGTGCATTAAGATTATGAGTGCTCTAGCAACAACTAGCATGCTAACAGTCCATCTGCATTATTTCTTGGTTTGCGGAAGATAAATTGGTCCCATTTTGACCCTAAGAACTGTTTTATAAGTCTGTACTGGTGGAAGATGGATTTCTTTCAATAAAACACTGGCTCCAGCCCCTTTAGTCTTATTTTAGAGCCTTAATCTTGTAGCCAACTTTCATTTTTACAGTTAGGTGTTTTAAATTCTGACCAAAAGCTACTTGTGTATTACAAAGCTGAAAAATTGAGATGAAAGCAAAGAAATCAAGTGTCTGGGGCCAAACGATCCTGACAGAGACCATTTGCCATGATAGTGTGTCAGGAGATTGGACATTCTCCGAGAGCCCAATCCCTGGCGCGATAATCCCATTGTAGATCCAATGGGATTACCACTGATACTGTCTCAAGTCCCCAAACGAATTTGATTCCAGGGAAAAAGAGAGAGGGGTAAAACCGACCTAAAAACCAGCACAAGGATGAAAACGAGTCTCCAACAAGTCTTTGCAAGTGCTATCATGTTTCAGTCTGTTTTCAAGGGGCCAAGATGCGTCTTTTTATTTAACTGAGTCGTTTGTGCCCATCAGATCAGATAAGTACGTCATAATCTTGTTTCCTCATCAAAAACATATCCAGAATTGTGTTTTGTTTCATGTTTAACCCACAAATCCTGCAAATTTAGGCTGGATTCTTCTTCCGAACTGAAAACGCTCTGTTCAACCTTGTGATGTCATGAAGTGGTAACACAGGAAGCGCTTCACTGTATTTTTAAACTCCATACACCTTCATTAGAATCATTTGGATAATTTCAGCCAAATATTGAAGCTGCAGCTATTGTTTTAGCTTCAGTGGAACTTCTACACTCCTTGGTGCATCAGAAGGTGCTGTAATGTGGCAATTTCAACTGAACAAAGTGTACAACAAACATATATATTTAAAAGGCAAACGTTTATTCTAATGTATTGTTGATGTGTTTGATGAGTTAACAATATTATAACTTGGCTAAAATCTCACAAAAGTCAATTTAGCGTAATATAGGATCTTAGAACAACTTAAACTCTTTTGTCCCTTTGGAGACATTATGGTACCTGCTTTACTGGAGTGAAAAAACTGGGACAAATTTATTGTAACTTGGAGGAACAAACTGGAAACTTGTGCATTGACCTTTTGAGCTTTTATTCCAAGCATTTTTTACAATAACACTCGTTGTCCTTACCTTTTTTATACAGCAAATATAACTTTTACACAATTTTTGGAGCACTAACGACAAAGTGGAACATTTGCTCTAATGGTTGGATGGGGCAAGCAAAAAGGGACAAATTAGCTATAGCAGGTTACAGGTTGTGAAAGAGGATATATCATGTAAGACTGACTTTTATGAGCTTTTACCCATGTTATAACAGTGTTCCCTTATCATTTGCTTACTCAAGAGCTGCCGTGATTCATGCATACTGAGATATCCTGTATTGTCCTGAATGAGGAGAAAATTTCTGTTTTCGTATACCCCGATCACTTTTTTGTATTTACCTGCCATTATTCAAAAAAATGCAGACACTAAAATTGAATACATGAACAAAAATGTGCTGTTAAAATATGCTGAAATGCTGCTGTGAAGTGGGTCCTGTGGTTTTCAACAGGAAACCAACAGATCCATTTCAATTACTTAGGTATTTTAGATCAATATTGTGGTTTACAATGAACCAAATGAGAAATAATGATCTGAAATAATGATCTGAATACACTTTTTTTTTTTTTTAATTATCACTTCATGCTCATTAAAGGTCCTGTATTACACAAAATGTATTCTTTTTGGCTTTTAGTCATGTTATAATGTTACCTCATCAAAAACATACCTGGAGTTGTGTTTTGTTTCATTCACACATGTTAAGTGATCCTTTATTAGTCTGTTTACATCTTCAAAAGCGTGTGATGTCATGAAGTGGTAGTTTTTAAGTTAACAGCCCCTTTTACATTTTGTTCAGTAGAGATTGGCAATTCCAGGGCTGAAAAAATACACATGATTTTAGTGAAGATATAGCTGAAGTTTAAAGGGATATGCCACCCCCATGTCAAATTTGGGCATCTCCCCACAGTCCAGAGACTAAAATAAGTGGTGGAAAGCGTTTTCCTGGTGACGCAGCCATTGTCCGAGTCTGTTAGCACTGACCGCCGCGCGAGCAGCTGCTCCTCCGCCTTAGACTGGAGTCTAACGTCGCCAGAGAAAGATTTCGGCCAAAAGGAATTAATTTGCTCGATGCTTTTCCCAATTACTTTCTGTGTAGTGCGCATTCATATCGAGTGCAAATAAATGTGCAAATCAACACGGAGAGCTTGCCTTGGTCATTTTGGGTGGGAACTATTTTTCAGTGCGGAAGGACATGGCCGAATCACGCACCACGTTGTGCAACAGGGGAACTCCCTTCCCGGTGCGTAACTGGGATTCCCCTGGCAGCGTGCTGCGTGATTCGGCCATGTCCTTCCGCACTCAAAAATAGTTCCCACCCAAAATGACCAAGGCAAGCTCTCCGTGTTGATTTGCACATTTATTTGCACTCGATATGAATGCGCACTACACAGAAAGTAATTGGGAAAAGCATCGAGCAAATTAATTCCTTTTGGCCGAAATCTTTCTCTGGCGACGTTAGCCTCCAGTCTAAGGCGGAGGAGCTGCAGATACCGCGGCGGTCAGTGGCGACAGACTCGGACAATGGCTGGGTGAGCAGGAAAACGCTTTTCATCACTTGTTTTAGTCTCTGGACTGTGGGGAGATGCCCAAATTTGACCTGGGGGTGGCATATCCCTTTAAAAACACTGTGAAGCACTTCCTGTATATGACATCACAAAGTGGAACGAAGTGTTTTCAGTTTGATAAAAGAACTAAATAGGCTAAATCTACAGGGTTTGTGTGTTAAACATGTGTGAATAAAACAAAACAACTCCAGATCTGTTTGTGATGTGGGAACAACATTATAACTTAGGCTACGTTCACACTGCAGGGCTTAATGCTCAATTCCGATTTTTTTGTGAAATCCGATTTTTTTGCGAGGCCGTTCACATTTCCAGTTAAATGCGAATTGTATGTGATCTCCAGTGTGAACGCTAAACTCCCCAAAAGTGTCCCGCATGCGCCTTGGAGGACACGATGACGTCACACGCAGCGAACGCGCTCAATGTTTACGGAAGTAGCCTAAAGTTGCTTTCGTGCCGGAGCCAAAACATGTACAGCTTATTTGTTTTAAGGAGGAGACGGAGAAGGACGAGGTTTTTGGCCACAGCGTTTTGCGGGGCAGTGGCAGCAACGTCTGCAGAAAGGAACATGTGGGTGCGGAGTCACAGGCAGGAGGGGTGGGATTGCTACGTGCTTCGCCGCTTCACTGATACGAGTTTATATACTATTTTCGCATGACGAGAAGAACATTTGTGCACATTTGTGAACGCCTACTTGTACCACTCTCATTGGAGGAAACACACTCAGGTCGGATGAATGCGACCTGGCCGTTCAGACTGCAGTCGCATGTCAAAAGATCGGATATGTATCGGATTTAGGACCACATATCCAAGTGGCCTGGATCGCATTTGAAAAAATCGGATCTGTGTCGTTCACACTGTCATTAGAAGATCAGATACAGGTCGCATAGAGGCAAAAAAATCGGATTTGGGTCGTTTCAGGCTGCAGTGTGAACGTAGCCATAGATCAGAAAATAGCGTAATATCACTAACTTTGAATCTACCAAAAGCAATCTGGATTGATACTTTGCAGCTGGTTTCAACATTCCTTCAGGGGGTGAAGCTATCTGAAGGCACTGCACCGTCTGAAGCTCTGATATCAAAGCTTGATCTCCTCTATGACTGAAGTCTTGAGTCTAGTCCAGGGGTAAGACGATGTCCCCTGTCGGGCTGCTGTCCACATGGATCAATAATCCACTGTCAGCACTGCTCCAGCTCTGTGTGCATCATGTCTGGACTCACACCACACACCGGACATTATGGAGTGACGGCTGAGTGGCCACAGGAAAGAAGAATACACAGCTCTTCCATGTAAACAACTGTCACGCTTTCAACACAACTGGAAATCACATCATGAAGATGACAAAGTGCTACGCAAATGTTAGAGTTAGGATTATTGTGAGAAGAAACATGACTATTTCACTCGAAAAAAATATACAGCTAACCAATAATGAAATCCCCTATTTTCTTTCATTTGCACTGTCAAATAGATCATTATATTATGTCACAATATTATGTACACATATTATGTATTAAATCAAAATTTCTGATTCATAAAAACATGTATGCTAACCCTAAAGATTTAAAGCTTGGCTCTACTAATCTACATTAAAATGTTGTTTCTTCCCCACAAACTTCCCTGTAGTTGTGTTTTGTTACATTCACACATTTTTAACAAGTTGGAAGAGAGTCTAAACAGTAATTTGAAGGTGATCTTTAAGCAGCTGGCGTTGTAAAAATACAGAAAAGGATCTCAAAGAAATAAACAAAAGTAAAAATCCTGGAGGGAAAGATCAGAACTAAACCAGGTCTAGAACAGGACCAAGTCTACACCACAGGACTTAAACTAGGCTCAAACCAGGACAAGAGTCTCTCTCCTCTTATCGCAGCATGTCTCCTGTTGGCTACTAGGCTAATGCAGTAGCAGTCATTACATCAGGCGGGTAACTCCAAATAAATGGACTGTGAAATTGTACGCCACTGTGCAGTTGTGAAATGATTGACAGGTTCACACCCGGCCACCTCACCACTCCATGTACTGGGCTGATAAAACTGTCCTGCAAACTGACAGGAGCAGCATGTTGCACCCGTCAGGCATGTCAAGGTACCGCTACTGAAAAATATTACAGCGCAGTGTGGCAACTTTATATTGTTGCATAATCAAATCTGGGTTACAGTACCAATCACGGGCCTTCTTTTGCCAAGGTCGTTCCTGCTAGCGTTAACAACAAATTTTATCTGCCAAACCAGAGGGGCCTTCAGCACACTCTCGATTGCCTCATTTATTGCTATGATACACATGCTTCTACCTCGAACTTTCCTTCTTTTTGGAAGTGTATATGATTACCTATGTGTTATGTCTATTTATTGTTGATGGCAGTGTACACTTCATGTCCATGAGTGTATCTGTGTGTGTGTTTCTGGTTTAAATTTGGTGTCTGGTGAAACGCAATTTCAATCCTCTGTGTAATGCCTGATACATAGTGAAATGACAATAAAGTACACTTTGACTTTGACTTTGACTTTGGATTTCCAAATATGGAACATGGCTCCACAATAACTGCTAGCCTCGATTGGCTTCATTTGACTGGAACCGAATGCTCTGGGTGATGTCACACTCAGTCAGTCCACTTCTTTCCACTTTTTTATACAATCTATGCTGGAAACATGGGTCAAAACTTGTTCTAATTGCACAATAGGTGTGATTAGACTAAACAAAAACAAACAAACACTTTTATTTTGTTAAATTTATATTTGAACTGACAGAAAAATGCCTTCCTTGTGCGTAAATTGTCCTTGCATTTTAGATGGAACTTTCCGTGTTCAGGGCTCTCAAGTCTCACGCATTGAGAGTGTGACACACGCAATTCGACGTGTTCACACGCTCACACGCCACACATGTCATTTCTCGCGCTGATTTTTTATTTTTTTTTGTGCCCAGAAAATCGGTCTGTGTGGCTTAGTTTATACAGGCTCCGCGCGTTTTCAGGGAAAAAAACTCCCCCTGCTCCGGGCGCACGGTCCGAGCAGAGGCCGGAGCAGACGCGCCGTCCCCCGGGCACGTCCTGAGCCTCAGTCCCGGTGCCACGTCTCCTCTAAGACGCACCGACTCCGGTCCCGGTGTCTCCGTCTGTGCGTAACGTGTCCCCTCCGACGGCTTACGCGCGGAATACGCGCGGCCCAGAGCCGAACTGCCCGCGGTGAGACGCGGTGAGACGCGGTGAGACGCGGTGAGACGCGGTGAGACGCGGTGAGACGCAGGCCCGGTGCATTAACCAGACTCTTACATGAATCCGTTAAAAATGTCCCGCTCCCCCCCGCCCCGGTCCCTCCTCCCCGCCCCTCTCAGCGCGCACTGACAAAGTGCAGTGATGATAAAACAAACTGAGAACCATCAGGTAATAACTTCATTTATATAACTCTCATTAGTTGCTTTGTAGTTTAAGTTTGCTCTTTAGACAAACAGGCCCCCCCCCTCCCGCTCCTCTGAAATTACAGTCTCACGCACGACCCCGCTCAAAACTTGAGAGCCCTGCGTGTTGATAATAGAAAGAGTCGGTTTCAGAACTTGCTGCTACTTCCTGTGGCTGTTTCAGTACAGAAAGTGGAAAGTGTTTTTTGTTTTTGCTACTTAACTGATATTAAACTATGATAAATATTTACCACAGATACTACCCCACTAAAATATTAAAACCTCTCATATGGGTTTTAAATAGTCCAAATGATCGCGTTATGATCGCGTTATGCATTGTAACTGTCCTGAGGGATGTTTGGAAATCCTAAGACTAATTATATGATTAAAAATGAAAAACAAAGAAGAGTTTTGTAGGGGACTTGTTGAAACTTTTGGTAGCCTGGCTTCTCTTTGCCTGATAGGTTCATGAATATAAATTGCGTGTACTTTAGTGGTGCACACAGAGTTGTGGTTTTCAAATGGTTTTGTTCCAGTTCTTGTGCTCTGATGAGGTGCAATAACTAATGTTTTCTTTCTTCCTTTTTTATCTATTAGATTTTGTTCTTTCCCTGTTCAAAGTTTTATTAGTTTCAAAGTTTCATTTAATGAGAAGATTTGAAGAAACCTGTGTAAAACACTCTTCCTGGTCAAAATAATATTATTTTTTAAACCAGGAAGACCGCTGCAATCTGCTGCATTTGCGACTGTTTTAGAATGAACAGTCGCAGAATGAATGGTACTAAGAAGGATTAATAAAATATAGCTCAATCTAACTTAATCTGTACTTGCAGCAGCAGAACTAACAGCCACCACAGCCTCTCTATCGCCTCCTCTTTACCACCACCAGTCTTTTTGCCTGGCGAATGATATTTCTCTGTATTTTTTTATCCAATTAGATTTGTTTAACAAATGTATTTAACAATTTGTGGTTACATTGGATACACCTCATTTACAAATAAATACAATATGTCACCTTTTCTGCACAAATACACAATGTTTTTCGATATTTTTTCCTGTCCCTGATTGGCTAATCCATCTGTCAATCATGCCCATCTGAACTCAGGGAGATTTGGGGACCAGACTTTGTAAAGTATTGAAGAAATGGGTGAATTTGAGGCAACCAGTCGCAATGTTTGCGGAGCAATATTTTCCCTTCAAAACATCGCTGACATCAGTGCTGTAGTTTACCCACTGAATAAACCATTAAGTAAATCATTAAAATTATCCTCACTGTCTGTTCACCCTCACCAGATACAGCTTGTTTTGGCAATTTGTGGTTACGACCATCTTCTTCTCTTCCGTTTTATTCTCATCCTTGTAGTTTTGGGTTTTTTTTACAGCTCCTGCTTCCTGCTCGCCCAACAGCAAAGCTCCGTGTAATGCTGGCTGCTTTTCAGTGTGGGAGCAGTATTTTGGAGAAGGCTTTGGATACGTCTCTGGTGCAGTTGCTGGTCCAATTAAAAGCACAGAGCCTTGGAGCTTCCATCATCTCCTCTGTCGGTTGCCACAGACTCCTGGCCACTGTACGTGCTGATTATAGTTTCTCCGACACTTCAAAGAGACGTGACAAAGATGTGCACTCGGGCAGATTGTTTTACACTTGAATTATTTACTCTCCCCTCCACAGATGCGGTCCCCTCCATCTGCGCAGTCTTGATAGTAAAGCAATAAACTATAAACACAAAGTAGGGACCACTGATGCGTCTATACACGATACAAATGCACAAGTACGTAAGTGAAAAAATGCTGCTGTTAAGTAAGCAAAAAAAAAGAAAAAAGAGAGACCCTAAAGGTGCTGTTCCAGTCTTAACTGCATGGAAAATAACCAGTTCATTTTAAAAAAGTTTGTAGTAGAGATGCACCAGTCCAGCTTTTTCTGTTTATAATACAATACTAATGTTGATACTTTGGCTTTAAGTCCAAAACATTTCCATTGTGGATTGTCTAAATCTAAGTATTTGCTAGTGCTCGATATCAAGCAATACCAGGACAGAAACTAACAATATAATTTATTTCCTTTAAACACAAACGGCATATGGTAAAAAAACAAACAAACTACAGAACAGCTTTGAAATAATACAAGTTTAATGTTATGAGACATTTTGGGCCAACATTGGGCAGTAAATCATCTAATTACACCATTTTATAGACCAAAATGTATTATTCATATCGCCTGAACTGATATCTTGGAAACCGATATCCGATCTACCAAAATGTTCAATATCCGATACATAGCTGTATCATATTGGTGCATCTTTCGTTTACAATGGTCTAAAGGTATTTGTCACATTTCACAACTTACAGCGGATAGGGCGGAGTTTTGCTGTCAACAACTAGCATGCTAACGGCACTACTCCCTGGTCCACACAGGATAAAACGCTTTACAGATACAGAGAGCACACAGTGACCATATGAGCTCCTTTTACAAATCTGTACTGGAGCAAAACAACAAATGGGCACATTATAAACTCAAACATTATTAATCTACAGCAACTAAACCGAAACGGCTCCATTGACACCCTAGTCAGACTGAGGGACCCTTTATTTGATGACGGTCTGAACAGAAGACGCAAAAGTGGCTTCGCATCTTTGCTTTTTATTTCAAAACATGGCTAACGGTAGCAAAAAAAAAAAAAAAAGTGTGGTCAGATGAATAAGTTCAACTATTGCTTCAGACCACGTTAGACTACAAAGCAACAAAGGCACAACAAGGTGTGGACTGGGAGTCCTGCCAAACAAAGTACACTGATACATGGACCGATGTGATGCAAATGTGTATGTCAGCAGATTTGACCAGAGTTTTGCGCCTTGGGCAGTGTAGACGAAAATGCTACGGCGGAGCGTATTCAAGTTTTCCACTTTGAAGGGCGGTTTCAGTCTTTTGTGTTTTTAAGCCCCCAAAACGCCATCACCGTCTAAACGAAAGGCACTTCCGATAAAATATTTTGTCGTTTTTACCCGTAAGCGTTCTCGTGTAAACAGGCCCTGAATCTCTGCTCCTCTGCTGTCCCTCTTCTTCAGAGTGGCAAGCAACAGATTGCTATTTACACATTTACACATTTTACAATATTACATTACATACTGTATTTGAAGAACTACAAGCAAATACAGGATTGTGGGTGACAAAAGGGGTAGGTACAAATGGAAATGTTCTGCAGAATTTCTCAAACATGCATAAATCGCTCAAAAAACATTTTAGAGTATAAGATTATAATGTGGCTAGATTACAATGTGGTTAGATTATAACAGTAGTAAGATGTATATAAGATGTTATAAGATGTTTTTGTCACCAGTAGATGGCAGATGTGAGACCTGTTTCTGTTTCTTATTACAAATACAGTAATCCCTCGTTTATCGCGGGGGTTAGGTTCCAGAAATAACCCGCAATACGTGAAATCCGCGAAGTAGGACAACTTTATATTTTCCAATTATTACACATGTTTTAATGCTGTAAACGCCTCACCACACACATTATACACTTTTCTCAGACTGGTATTAACAATTTCTCAGATTTCTCTCTAGTTTAAACACTCAAACTTTTGTAGATTTTCAACAAAATGTATTAATAGTGAAGCGTGGGTGGGGTGGTGCGCGCGGACACGTGCACATGGATATGCGTTGTTTTGGAACAACATATCCATGCCATGTGCGAAAGTCGAGTGGAAAACGACCTGGATAACATTTTGGGCAAGACTCAAGCCACCGAACTGGCTGACACGGTTCACTGCTCCGAAGACGCCTCTGAGCACCAGCCCTCACCACCCGACCAGGTACGAACACTTCAGCGAGGGGCTAGGTCTAAAGCCCCGATCAGCTCTACTCCAGTAGCTTTGTCAAATAAATTCAATATCCTGGACCATGAGGATTTTCCCCCACTAACCCGCGCTTGCTCACAAGGGTTGATTGCATTTCACCCCGGCTCCAAAATCAGACCGCCCCGGAGTTCGGGGCATGGCTATCAATGCGTCGCCAATACTCCACAGCTCTCTAGGACGGGGTTGGGTTCATCCGCTAGGCGTGAGGGAGAAGACCCACTGTCCCCTCTCTGCGCGCGAGTGTCTTCCCCCGCTGCGGCTCCCTCGAATGCGGTTCCCCCCGCTGCGGCTCCCCCGGCCGCGCGGCGTTCGGACCAGGCACGTCCGTGTTGATTCTTGGCTCTTCCATGGTCCGGCTCGTGCAAGTAAACAAAGGCCACACCTCTTGTCACCCAGGCGCTCTCGTGAAGGACATCATAGACTCTGTCCCTACCACCCTGCGTGACCATCCCAGGTTTAGACCTGGTCTAGTCCTGGTTTAGTCCACGTTTAGTCCTGGTCTAGTCCTGGTCTAGTTCCGGTCTAGTCCCGGTCTCAGACTCATGTCTCTGCTGATACACTATAAAAAAAATTGAAAAAAAATTGAAAAATTTTTTTTAAAAAATTGAAAAAAAAGAAAAATTTCTGCGAAACAGCGAGGCTGCGGAAAGTGAACCGCGATAGAGCGAGGGACCACTGTAGTCACTTTAAAAGTGTATTATGTAACTTTCCTGGAGGGTCCATCAAATGCTTTCGTTCATGGAGATATTATTACTTTGTCTGGAATGTTTCAGAGTTTGGTATTAAACCTTTCTATCATCAGAGACCAAACCTGAGCAAATTACAGGTCAGATCTGTGGAGAATGCCTGTTTTCTAGGTATTTTTGGGCTCTAAAACCACCTGTAATTGAATAAAATATAAGGCAGAACTGTTTAAAGTCATACAGTGGAACATTCCAGGCAGAGCAATGACATAGCAATAGCCAAAAAGTCACACAGCACACAGATTTGGCATGTCTCTTATAAAGACATCTATATAAAAGAACATCTAGAAAACATTTCCTTTGTAGAGAAAAGTTAAAGTACCCAGCGTACTGTAGATTTCCTATTGAAGTACTGCCACGGTGATCAAATGTGTTTTCTGACAACCTATTTTGCAATGAAAATGAAAACAGCTCTGATCCCAGTCACTTCAAGGTCCAATATCGTGCATCATTCATGCGTCTAAAACTACTCTCAGAAACCTTGCAAACCTTATATTTCACAAGTAAAGAGAAAGTAGTCACAATTTCTATACAAAATACCATTGGAAATTCTCCTGTTGCTAAGGGCTGACAGAGATTAAAATACCCCTGCACTATTGAAGCATAATGCGTCTCCAGGTACATTTGTCATTGAAACCAACTTTGTTACCTTCATAACATTTCCAGACACTAGTTATTTTGGCTGCAAGTCAAAATGATTCAATATATTTCTACTAGGAGAGATTTGTTTTTGCAGTACAAAATAGAAACAAAAAACAGTGAGTTGTGTATCTAAGCATCTTTCAGCAATTTGATGTTTCACAGACATTTTTACCTCAACGCCGATGTCTAACTTTGGACTGTTTAACTATGCAGTTATTCATTTGTGATGGCAGGCAGGCAGGCTGGTGACTGCCAGAGATCGGTCCTGGATAGAACACTCATCCTTGTCACTGCTAAGAGACTGTTAAGTGATATGATTTGGTACAGAGTGCTAAAGAGATGCAGTACATTCTGTTTCATATTTTATGCCCAAAAATCCCTCACGCTCTATGAAACTATGTAAAAAAAAAAAAAAAAAAATTACAAAAAAATAAACAAAATTCAGTGTTTAAATTGACTGGCTGTGTCCTATAGTTCAAAGTTTTAGGGATGAACTGATACCGGTATTGAATATCGGTGCCGATATTGAAAATTTTGGTGAATCGGATGTTGGCTTCGAAGACATCGCTTTAGCTGATATCTCATTTTAGTCAATAAACTTGTGTATTAAGATGATTTACTGCCCAACGTTGACCCAAAATGGCTCAGAATATTAAAGTAGTATTTTTACAAAGCTGTTCTGTAGCTGTTCTGTAGTTACAAAACATTTTGATCATTTTTACCTCATGCTGTTTGTGTTTAAAGGAAATAAATGACATTTTCAGTCTCTGCACTGGTATTGGTTGATATCGGGTATCAACAGATACTTAATGCCAAAGTATCAACATTGGTATCGGAACAGAAAAACCTGGGTTATTGGCCCAGAACTTAATTAAACTAAATTATGATTTAACTTTAAAGGTGCACTGTGTAACCTTTCTGGTGAATGGTCCACCATCGGCTTGTTATTTACCTGGAATGTTCCACATTATACCATTAAACTTACCCATATCCATTTCTACTGCTCAAAAAACCCTCAAAAACATGCTTTCTTGCGTTAACATCATTTCCCCGTCACAGATCTGACCTATAGCTTCACCTACTGACACCTTCAGTTTGACTTTTGCTCCATATTTATTTGCAGTCGAACAGTTAGACAACAGTTGACTCAGTTTTGTCATAAGTCATATCTGATTAAATGAAGAAATACAATTATCTATTCGCCAACATAATTTTATCCTTATCTGTCGTGTGGCAATGAGGATTTAAAATATTTCGCTCTTTTGAGTGCTTCTGGTTTTGAAGCGCATCAAAGAACACCGTTTCAAACAATATCAAAGCCAAAGAATCGGCACTGGAATGTTGGATCTGTGCGTCTATGGAACAACCTCCATTTTTGGGTGTGCACCTTAAGTCCAACTGCTGTTAATCTATGTCTGTCTGGAAAACTTTTGGCTCTGGAATCTCTAAACTAAATCCATTGTTTAGATCCTTAAGTAGCTCTATTGCAGAGACAGAGCACTCACGGTTCGTCTAGCGGAGAGTGGAAAGTAGTGTACTGTACTTAAGAAGAATGGTTAGGTATCTGTACTTTACTCAAAGGTACATTGTGTAACTTTTCTAGTCAAGGGTCATTAAAAGATCAGATACAGGTCACATAGGGGCGAAAAAATCAGATTTGGGTCACTTCAGGCTGCAGTCTGAACGTAGCCTTAGTAACTTTTTACTTCTGTATCTGTACTTTTGCTTGAAGGTGCATTGTGTAACTTTTCTGGTGGAGGGTCCGTCAAATGCTTTTCTCCATGGAAATGTTATTGCTTGGTCTAGAGTGGAACATTCCAGGCATCTCCATAGAAACAAGCAGGTGACAGAGCCCCAACAAAAAATTGCACCTTTAAGTGACCTTTAAGTATGTACTTCATCCACCACTGGCACTGCAATATTAACAAACAAACAAACAAACAAACAAACAAACAAACCAACCATACATCTACTAGCAAAGTCAAGCGTTTCATCCATAGTACTGAATATGCTGAGGGTAGCCAGTCCACAGAGCAGGTGTCACCACGGATAAGAAGAATAGCAGATGAGAAGACAAAAGCAAGCCGTTCAAAGGAGCGAGACAGGTACTGCAATTTTAAAAGCACAATACGCAGTGACACATTCCTGCACTCAGAATAAGACGGTTTATATTTCTCATCCAGAGCTACAAAGCGCTGGACCTCAGAGAAAGATTTACGTCCAGAGGGAGTACTTTACTAAAAAAATGTGCAAATGCCTTGACATTTTGGTTAGTTATTCTGAGAAATAGACTTCAAATGTGCACAAAAGTTGAAAATACTTGCAAAGAAGTCCATCTGAAAACTATCAAAATCTGTACGCATCAACTAAACACTATGATCCTGTGCTTTCACTTCAGAAAACACAAAATAGAACCCTGTGGTTTCACTTCACTTTGTAACATCTATCAAAAAAAGATGCAGGGAACATTACAGCACGGAATTGCTGTTATAATCATTCTCTCAACATCGTCTTCAATTTCGCTACAGGATAATGCAGAGCTGCGGATCAGATGTCAAAAAATAAACTTTGCTGGAAATAATCTGCTGTTTGTCGCGAGCATGCAGATGAGACGCATTAGCCAAGCAAACAAAATGTGTTGCCAATGCAGAATAATGTAGAGTAAATGATAAGTGAAGTATGTCTATATATAATTTTAAAATGTACACTGGTTTAGTACTGGGCTATGATCTTTACAAAGCTACACTACATGGTAAATGGTAATTCAGCTTCATAATAGGTTGAATGTTTGAAATAAAGCCAGTTTGTTGTTGAAAGATACACTAAAACATTCATTTTCAACTCCATTTAAACAACCATTTTGTAATTAGACTGGCTGACCCACACTTGTTGTACTGTATTCTCACACTTCACCATTAGATGCTCTACGTTGGTTTGACAGCTTTGGTCTGACAGAAGAACCCGAACACAGGTCATGTGAGGGGAGAATAGGTTCTACATCTCCCAAAACAGATGGTAGCTTTAAAGGAAAAGTAATGTTATTTTACAATCTGAGCCTTCTTTCGGTAATAAAACAAGTCGTTTGACTCACCCATATCACGTTCGTGTCATTTGGAGCTGTTTGAAGAAAGTTATGTTGTAGCGTATCCGTTAGTATTTGTATTCGGGGCATTACTTTGCGGTCTCCAAATAACACAAACTTTAGCACTTTTCAAATCATAGAAGCCCGATGTCTTAATGAAAGATTTCGTTTGAAGCAAAAGTGGCCTGTAATCCGAGATTTATCCATAGTTTTCAGCTTTGCGTTTCATGTTTGGGTCCCGGGAGCTGATGGCACAGTCCGCGCATGCGCACTGGCGTCCTCATCTACTCGAAACTATGGCTAAATCTCGGATTACAGGCCACTTTTGCTTCAAACGAAATCTTTCATTAAGACATCGGGCTTCTATGATTTGAAAAGTGCTAAAGTTTGTGTTATTTGGACACCGCAAAGTAATGCCCCGAGCATATGATACAGCACCATGTTAACGGATACGGGATCATTACTAGAACAGAACGGCTCAACATAAGTTCTGCGATACTGCTCCAATTGACAGAAAAATGCTATGGGTGAGTAAAACTACTTGTTTTATTGCCGAAAGAAGGCTCAGATTGTAAAAAAAACGTTAATTTGCCTTTAAGTTTTTGTAGAGTAAAATCTATTTAGCCCCAGTGTATATTGTACAAGCAGCTGTTGGGTTCAAAATCAGATCACTCTACACTGTACATGTCTAATAATAAAACATTTGTATTTATTGTAATTGTGAAAGTAGAACTGATGCGCTGTTAGCAGTGGTACCCTGGGCTCAGACTGCACCAGTATGGCGCTCACATGAGGACCAGAGGCGTTGTCACCACCTTTGAATCTGCACATGTGTTCACATGATCACTGTTTATTTATTAAGGGGAAAAAACTGTGATGAGTTACAACGTCCGGCAAAAATAGGCTCCCAACGGAAATAATTCGGAGCTTTGCGGCTTCTCCACCAGCACCACCACACTGCACATGTACTCCTCTGGTACTTTCACTTATACAGATTACTCACGGCCACCACAACAGAGCTACACCACATCCCAGGGTTATCACTTCAAAGCTTTTTGGTCTCTGAAATGTGTGAACATTGCGATGAAGAACTGGGATCTTAGAAATGCATTAGGAAAGTGAGTAATCCGTTTGGACAGCTGCTAGCACTTTAAAAGCTGTGTTTTTTTCATGAAAATGTTTGAAAACAGTAAAAATCGGGTACAGAACATTTAACAAGCACTGTATCAAACTCAAGGAAATCCTCACAGCCCATGCAACAACCTGAAACCTTGCATTTCAGAAAGTCTTCTTCTGAACTCCCAATGTTTGGCTATTTAGGGACCGAGCCCGAAGGGGGACGAAGGTCCCTATTGAAGTTGCTCTGTTTCTCTATTATTATTATTCTTGTTCTTGTTCACGCGCTTTTGGGCAATTTTGAGCATGTTCCCATGCTTCAAAACGAACGTGACTTTGCAGGGGCATCACGTAGGGCGGCAGCTACGCCTCCAAAAAGACCCGTCCCCTGGTGACCCCCAGGAGCTCGATAGCGCCCCCTAGCGCGTTGTCTTTCGGGGCTGGCATACCGTTTAAGATAGGCGCACGAAATTCGGTAGGGACGTGTATCTCAATAAGACAAACAAACGCCTCACTGCAATGTCATGTCCACGCCCAACAGGAAGTGAGATAATTGGCCTTTTATGAAATTTGACATACAATGGAATTTGAAACACTTCTCCTACACCGTACCTCAGATGGGCTTAAATTTTGGTGAACATAATCTTAAGATGTTGGAGATGTTAAATTGCGAAGGATTTTCAAATAGGCGGTAATATGACGATACAGCGGATCAATAAATTTAGGTATGAGTTATGAGTTATGGATGGGAGTTATTTATTGAATTTGGAGTTCCGTTTAAGATAGGCGCACGAAATTCGGTAGGGACGTGTATCTCAATAAGACGAACAAACGCCTCACTGCAATGTCATGGCCACGCCCAACAGGAAGTGAGATAATTGGCATTTTGTGTGATTTTGTAATATTGGACAGACAATGGAATTTGAAACACTTCTCCTACACCGAACCTCAGATGGGCTTAAATTTTGGTGAACATAATCTTAAGACATTGGAGATGATAAATTGCGAAGGATTTTCAAATAGGCGTTAATATGACGATACGGCGGATCGATAAACTTAGGTATTTATTGAATGGGAATTATGAATTATGAATAGGAGGTTTTTATTGAATTTGGAGTTCTTCCTCAGACTAAAACTTCACAGGGTAATGTAGATGAGGACTACCAAGATTTTCATGCCAAATAACTGGCAGTCTGACATAGCGCCCCCATATGACAGGCCAGTGAACTGTCAGAAAATGTACAGCAAATGAGCGTTTTAACACAAAGAGGATCGTGGGTGGCATACGATTTCAGCCAGACACACGAAAGTTGGTATGGGTGTGTATCTCACTAAGATGAACAAAATTGTAATTACAATGTCATGGCCACGCCCAACAGGAAGTGAGATAAGAAGACTTGTATTGCGATTTTGTGTGATATGACATAAAATGGATTTTAAAACACTCCTCCTACACCGTACATCGGATGGGTGTATATTTTGGTGTACATGAGCTCAAGACATTGGAGATGTTAAATTGCAAAGGGATTTTTGATATCTTGTAAGATGACAAAATGGCGGCCTGATGAATTTTGCTACCATTTGAAAGTGCCAAATTCAATAGGAGGTGTGTCACCACTTCATTTTGAAACACTTCTCCTACACCGTACCTCAGATGGGCTTAAATTTTGGTGAACATAATCTTAAGACGTTGGAGATGTTAAATTGCGAAGGATTTTCAAATAGGCGGTAATATGATGATACGGCGGATCGATAAACTTAGGTATTTATTGAATGGGAGTTATGAGTTATGAATAGGAGGTTTTTATTGAATTTGGAGTTCTTCCTCAGACTAAAACTTCACAGGGTAATGTAGATGAGGACTACCAAGATTTTCATGCCAAATAACTGGCAGTTTGACATAGCGCCCCCATATGACAGGCCAGTGAACTGTCAGAAATCTACCGCTAGCTGAGCCCCTAACAGGAAAAATTGTCCGATATGGCTTACCATTTTTGCCAGGCACACGAAATTCGGTATGGGTGTGCGTCTCAGTAAGACGAACAAACGCAGGTGCGAGGTCCCGACCAACGCCGCTTGCGGCTTTAATTTCAATTCACATCACAGTCTTCACTCCAGGCTCTTGTTGACTCTGCTCCACCCTTGTATAGTGCGCTTGTTTCCTGGCTGTGGTCAAAGCCCACTCCTCCACCCTCCCTCCCTCCAACAGAGCAGTGCATTTGCCTTAACCACACGCATGTTATCGCCCACACCAGTGCACATCATTATCCCTATGTGATTCTATGCACTCATGTAGAGCATGTGTCGGCAGCAACCCACATCCGTCTTAGTATTATGACCATTCCTCTCCTTTACAATGCCTTTAATACCCGGTGGAATACTGCCAAAGCCTCCTGCCATGTAACCACATATTTACAATTCAACATTTTATTGAGGTCCATTTCCAGGTGATAAAATACCAGTTAGTTTGGCGTCTGTATTTGTCACGCTCCCTCTCCGCACTGATTTGTGGCGTTGGAGAGCCTGTGCAATAGCAGTGGATCTATAGGTGAAAAGACAATAGCCTGAGGGGCAGATAAAGCTATATAGATCCTCTCCTCTATACACCAAAAAGACATTATCTGAGCCAAATGCACTGCCACCCCCCAGTCACTCATCCTATGCCCGGAGAAGCCTGTTGCTAGGCCTACATCAATTATTAAGCTACAGTTTTGTTGTTTTGAGCCACCCAGTGGAACCGTTTGTCTGAATCAATTAAACTTTATCTAACAAGCTGGGAAATTGAGTTATAATGAAATGAAACTGAAATACTATAATTAGGATTCAAAAAATTCTTAAAATATGTCACTTGCTAGGTTGTTGACAGTGAATTAGTTTGAAAAATGTACAAAAATACGTTATTCGATTAAATGGTAATGGTTGGTTTTGCAATCAGTACAGTGTCCCAGCAAAAAATATAACGTAATGTTACTGCCACATATTTAATGGTGCACAATGTATCGTTCCTTGTCTCCATGGATATGTTATCATTTTGTCTAAAATATTCCACAATATAACCTATACTGTATGTCCATAAAGACAAGTAAGGCAAGTAACGTAGGTAATTGAATCAATCAATCAATTGACAGGTTAGTGAAGCCTTAAAGGTCCTATATTACAGAAAATTGACTCTTGAGAGCTTTAAACCGTATTATTATGTCTTTGCCTCATCAAAAACACGCCTGGAGTTGTGTTTTGTTTCATTCACACATGAGTAATCCTTTATTAGGCCTTGTGATGTCATGTTGTGCTTTGCGAGGTAACTTTTTACAGTATAGGCTGGCAATTCTAAGGCTGAAATGACCCAAATGATTCTAATGAGTGTATGTCCTGTATTACCACATGACATCACAAGGTGGAACAGAGTGTTTTCTGTTTGAGAGAAGAACTCATCCTAAATATTCAGTATTTGTGTGTTAAACATGTGAATGAAACACAACTCCAGGTATGTTTTGATGAGGAAACAACATTACAACATAGATCAGAGAACAGACTAACATGAGCCCTTTAAGAACTATTTACATAAAATAACTATAAACTATACACCTAATCCTTACCCTTAGACTTATACTTAGACTTAGACAAACTTTATTGATCCACAAGGGAAATTCTTTTGGGTACAGTAGCTCACTCATCAAATACAATATATAACAGAGGAGAACAAAAAATAGATGGAATAGCAACCCATAACCTAAACCTTATCTGAGCCAACGCCTAGCTGTACTATTAAAAAATGAATACATTTACTCAATAAATAACCATGACATTGATAATTTAGGACAGCAGCTCTCCATGCACACCGGATCTGGGCACCTGCGTGTGAAAATCTCTTGTTTACAGGGAGTATTGTGATTCTTTTTCATGGAGAACATCTCTCACATGAGCAGAGAAAAGCAGCTGTCTCTCTCCTCAAGCCAAAGCAGAGCCAAAGCAGAGCCAAAGCAGAGCCAAAGCAGAGCCAAAGCAGAGCCAAAGCAGAGCCAAAGCAGAGCCAAAGCAGAGCCGAAGCTGATCCAAAGCTGATCCAAAGCCTGGAGGATTGGGCTGCTTTCTGGTTATACTGTACAGTTCATTCGCATATGCAATTCTGAACCATGTCAACCAGAATCATATGAGAAAGCCTTTTGTGGTTAAGGCAGGGTATGGTATCTTTTTCAGATATTTTCGGTCTTCCTTTCTCCTTTCATTTCATTTAAAAAATATATATATTTTTGCTTTGTTTTTTGTGAAGGTTGTTTTGCTTAGTAGTGAGATTGCATCATCAAAACCTGAGGGGAACTACACAGATAGGTCATGATCCTTTTTCTTTTTTTCAGGACAGATAAAGGAAAAAAATAACATTTATTACGTACTTTTCTATGTTAAAATTTACTTTTTTCTCCTCAAAGTATAATAAGAAAACTCCTACATGCTGTCTTTCTCTAATATTAAGCATTTTATCTTTGTAAATTTGGAAGAAAGAGCCATTTAAGTCACTAAAAATAATAATGCATGCAAATAATAATGTCCTAAAGGGCTTTGAGAGCAAGAAACTAGTTACGGAGATGCAAATGTGTGCAAAACTTCCTGCATACTTTGAAAATCAAGTACCTGGTATATGCAGTATAGCCCAAAACACTTGTCAGGACATTTTTAATAGAAAAACTAGAATGTCTACAGTTTTGTGAGCCCCTCCAAAATATCGCAGTAGTAGGTAGTAGCAGGTAGTATTGCCTGTGAATACCTGTGATAATGCATGGCTCAGATTTATACTGCAGCTTGACAGAGATGTTAAAACCCCTCACAGTATTGTATTATTCATGCACTCTTCAGTCTCACTTGGTCATGGTAAGCTGCATCTAGCCTCAGTTGTCATGGAGCACATTAACACAGCCGTGGCACCCCCAACCCCAATCACAATAGCACATTTCGCTCATTGAAGGTGTTTTCCCCAGCTACACCAAATTGGAGTTATGGGAATTGAACCACCAAACGTAGGACTTGGAGGTTGAACCATCTCTATGCTTTCTATGACACCACATGGTTGCTACAGTCAATTATGTAGTGTAACATTTTAAAGCACTTGGCTGTGGGTGTGTCAGAAAAAAAAAGCGGACTGAGTGGCATTCATCTACTGAAGCTGCAGCAATATTACAGTTTATTTTTGTATTATTTATTTAATTATCTTGGCAGAACTCCAGGCGCTACGACCCCCTACTGATGCGTGTGGTTATTCTAGCGTGAAATCCACAGTTCAATAGCAAATCCTCAGTACAATAACAGAACGGAACAAAGATTTGCTTGACAGGTCTACCGGGCGCGTTCGTTGAAGTCAGTTCATGGACTCAACAGTGGCAAAAGTGCAGTAAAAGTAGACCGGTATAAAACATCGCGCATACGAGATTGGCACGCTATGTTACGCTAGAATATGTTCACAAATCGCATTGTTCGAGCCATAAGACGTTAGTTTTTTATGTGAAATTACATTCTTACAGTTACAGAAACAGAAAATGAAGAAGATAAAGAAATAGAAACAGTTATAGAAAATAATACAGTTACATGATATGCTATTACACCCCGTTTCCCCAGTCCTATCCGTGCGTAATTGCGCTTTACGCGTGAAAGAAGAAGCAAATTCCAGATCTTACCCTATGTCCTTGGTTGAGGTTGAGTGTCTTTGAGAGTCACCGACTAAAAGCTCTAGGTACAGGAGCAGTGAGGGAATCCCAGCTCCCGGCACTCGCCGCTTTTACGCGCGTCCACGCCAAATAAATATTTCACGCTGGTTATAACATCTGCTGTGGCACAGGGTGGCTTCTCGTTCTGTATCGTTTTCAACACGCAACCCTTTAGAGTTCCTCGAAAGTTTGACCAGTTCAAACTTTGTAGGATACTCGTCCCAGAAGTCAAATGTGTTTCGCAAAGTCCAGTGTCATGAATAAGAATCGTATGCTCCGAGTGATGCGAGTTGGTGAGATGATGCGTAGCGCGTTCCCACCCTCTCCACAGCGGGGAGCAGCCAGGGGTGAAGACACTGGACCTTCTAGTTGTGGTACCGCGGGTTCCAAAGCACTACGACCTTAACCAAGTCAAGTTTATCCACAGCACAGCGCGGACCGGGACCTGACAGCGCCGACTCCACGAGTGCGCTCCTCCTGCGCGCTCCGAGGGTGCAGCGGCGGAGACCAGAGGCGTGTTTATAGCTATTCGTTTTCATGCCAGTTTATTCACGTGGGACATAAAGCTGTCATAACACAGAGGCACGTATAGAGTCCTCTCTCGCAGTCCTCCAACTACTGCACTGTAAATAAGTTATGGCCATGGTTATTGGTGACACAGGTACGCGCGCATGTTCTCAGCTCAGACCGACTTTGAGCAGATGTGGAGATATAATGTTTAGGCCTATCTTTATTTATGCAGCTATCCATTTTGCTCCTGCGTTGCTGTAGAGTGTGTTCTGCAAACAGTTTATTTTTTTCTCTCTAGCTAATTTCACACCCTTTTCACAAAAACAGTGCCTCTTTATGAAATGGTTTGAGAATGAAAGGACTACATGGTGTGGTCATTAAAAAAGTTACAAAAGGAGGTGGACAGGCCTTTAAAAAATCTTGTTGCGAAAGTTATGTTCCTCTTCATTTTGTTTTTCTCTATTGACGTCCCTCTTCATTCAGTCTGAGGTTACCAAGGTGATCCAGTCTCTTAATGATGTTTGCAGATGGCCTTGTGTTACAACAAACCACACACTCAGGCTGGAAATATGTGCCAAGTGTCATGCCCATGTGAACTTACTGGTGTTAACAGTTCTTTCACACGATGTATTCAAAATCAAAGCTGAAGTGTAACGACCACAGGTTCAGTAAAATGCTTATTTCCACAGTATGGCATTAAAGCTCCTATATTATGCAAAACTCTTGTGAGCTTTAAGCCATGTTAGAATATTGTTACTACATCAAAACATACCTGGAGTTGTGTTTTTTCATTCACATAATTGCTCTTTGTTTGCTATTCCATCTATTTTTTGTTAGCCTCTGTTATATACAGTATTATATTTGATGAGTGAGCTACTGTACCCAAACAATTTCCCATGTGGATCAATAAAGTTTGTCTAAGTCTAAGTCTAAATCTAAGTTGAGTAGTGGTAGTTTTCAGGTTAACAGCTCCTTTTACCTTTAGTTCAGTAGAAATGGACAATTCCATGACTGAAAATATCCAAATGATTCTAGTGAAGGTGCATGGAGTTTAAAAACGCAGTGGAGTACTCTCTGTATTGCCAAATGACATCACAAGTATGTTTTCTGTTTGAGAGAACTTAGCCTAAATATGCAGTTTGTGTGTTTAACATGTGTGAATGAACCAAAACACAACTCCAGATATGTAGATCAGACATAGATCAGAAAATACTGTAAATGGACCCTTTAAACCAGGGGTGTCAAACTGTTCCAGAAAGGGGCCGGTGTGGCTGTGGCTTTTCTTCCCAACCAAGCAGCAGCACACCAGACTTGAGTCATTTAATCAACTGATCTCAGTCTTCAGACAGTTGAAGTTGGTCGGTTGGAAAGAAAACCTGCAGCCACACCAACCCCTTTCTGGAACAGTTTGACACCCCTGCTTTAAACTTATGCATCTCCATAGAGACAAATATGTGACACCACAAAGCTAAGTTAAAGTTCAAAGTCAGCTTTATTGTCAGCAAACATATGTACAGGTTGCACACACAGGATGTGAAATTGAAGCGCTCCCTAGGCCCACAGTGAATATAAAACATCTGATAAACAAGACAAAAAACACCAAGCTGTTCTGACCGTGAGAGGGAGAGGACGTGTTTCTTTTTCCTCCTTATCTATTGCTCTGCTGTCTGCGTGCCTCTCTTCTTTTTCGTCATTTTCTCGCTTTTTGGAGCGGATTTTCCAAATTCCTAAAATATGGATGTGATCAGCTGGACCCTCAGCACGATTCATACTCTTTTTTCACGGAGGTGTGCCGCTCCGGGAGAAGCGGGGTGTCCGGATGGTACTTTTGCTGCTGGATATGCAAGGGACTCGTATCGTGTGTGGCAAGTCGTATTTTTGGCACCAATGTACCTGGAGGATGTGGAGGATATTTACGTGTTCGGATTTCTGATAGCTGGACATCTGTTAATTGGCCTGAGATTTCCATGATCTATCGCAAAATTTGTAAGCTGGCAGCAAGTAAAGAGTCCCTCAAGCTGTCTGCAGCAATTTCGAGCCACTGTGAGGCAGTGGGAGATCTCCTGAAAGGATTACATCAGAAAGTAGGACAGGTTGAGGAAATTTTGGAAGGATTTCAACCGAAGGAAACATTTGGACAACGTTTGGATATCATCATGGGCATGGTTACAGAACTGTGTAAAGCCAACGCAGCACAGTCTATGCGCCAAGAGGAACTAATGAGATCTCTCATGAATCTTCATGGCGATGTGAAGATGGGGGTCTGGCAAAACCCAAGCTCAATCTAAATTGTTCACCTGGGTCTCTAAAAATGTATTTCATCATGGTAAATTAATCCCTTTGCAAATTATGTCTCTCTGTGAAATCTGTCTGTCTCCAACAGTTATCTGTGTTTTGACTTCGCCTCCCTGCAAGAACACTCCAAGGCCACAGATGTGGAAAACGATTGTAAAAATGTTCCCTGTCTTTTTGAAAGGTCTGATCTCTGCTCTCGGTTCAATCAATTTCATTGATTTACAGTCTGTTCCCCCCACACCCCTTCCTTATGTTGCCAAAAAAAAAAAGATCACCGTATGTTATATCTCCAATTGTTTTTCTGTCATTACATGTTGTTAAATTGTCACTGATTGTATTGCATCTTTTCTACTCTGCATCTCCCAGTAGGCGGTGCGCGCATGCGCAGCGGCCCCTCCCCTAGCCCACTCTATCACTGTCCTGCCTGGTTAGTGGGGAAACGACATTTCGAATTCACTCTATGTACATGTACATGATTGTTTTCGACAATAAAGCAAACTATGACTATGACTATGACTTTGACTATGACTACCATGACTAAAACATCACATATACCTGTAGCAAAAGTACAGTAAACTTGTATATAATACAAATACAAAATGTGTAGCGTAATAAAGCTCAAATGGAGTCAGCAGTGCCAGTGTCATTTAAGTGTCATTTAAGCAGCAGTGTTGTTGGGGGAGGGAGGGCAGGGCAGGAAGAGAGTTCAGCATCCTTACAGCTTGATGGATGATCTCTTTCAGTCTGCTGGTCTTTGCCCTGAGGCTCCTCAGTCTCCTTCCTGATGGCAGCAGACTGAAGAGGCAGTTGGATGGGTGGGTGGGATCACCCAAAGGGCTTTGCGGGTGAGGCGGGTGTGGTAGATGTCCTGCAGGGAGGGGAGAGAGACACCCACGATTCTCTCAGCTGCTCTCACTACTCGATGTAGCTTTTTCCGACGGTGCAGGTTCCATACCACACAGTGATGCAGTGAGGATGCTCTCTATGTGCCTCTCTAGAAGGTGCTCATGATGGGAGCTGGGGCTCTGGCTCTTTTCAGCTTGTGGAGGAAGTAGAGTCGCTGTTGGGCTTTACTGGCCAGTGATGCAGTATTCTTTGACCAGGAGAAGTCCTCAGAGATGTGCACACCTAGGAACTTGATGCTGCTTACTCTCTTCATAGCAGCTCCACTGATGTTGAGGGGGGTGTGCTGTGTGTGTGCTCTCCTCAAGTTACAGGTCAGATCTGTGGATAGGCAAGCCCACTCACAGTACAAATGCATGTGTTTTCCTGGATGGAGAGATAGATTACTTTAAGGCCATTATGTGGTACATTCTCCATGAGACAAATAAATGGCAGACCCTCCACCAGAAAAGTTACACAGTGCACCTTTAAACCATAGACATATCTTTACCAATCATAGAGCAGTGTCTGTGAGAAGCTTTTCCAGATGCTTGATAGCTATTAGCAACTTTCCAATAAGCTCTTCCTCAAAGTGAGACTGTGGAGAGGAATGTAAAATATTCAGTCCAGGCAGAGGATGTATGGAGGGGAGGGGGCATTCATGCAGGCATTTTACTGGAGCAGAAATGAGCAGCTGCCAGTATAAGGTTTAATGCACAATGCACTATCCACATATCTGCAGTGTTTATAGGGCAAAGGAACATTCATTAAGCTTAGATTTGCAATTATTAATACTTTACTGTGCAGTTTCTTGCAATTATGTGGCCACTGAAACATAAAGGAGACATATGGTGATAATTTTGGAGGGCTCATATTGCGCTATTTTCAGATCTATGTTGTAATGTTGTTTCCTCAACACCAACCTACCTGGAGTTGTGTTTTTGTGTTTCATTCACACATGTTTAACACACAAATCCTGCATCTTTAGGCTGAGTTCTTCTCTCAAACGGAAAACGCTCTGTGATTTCGTATGGTGATACAGGAAGCACTTCGCCGTATTTTTAAATTTCATACACCTTCGCAAGAATCATTTGGACCATTTCAGCCCTGGAACTGCCGATCTCTACTGAACTAAAGGTAAAAGGAGCTGTTTACTAAAAAACTACTGCTTCATGACATCACAAGGTGGAACAGAGCAGTTTGAGCTTCAGCTAATGATGCATGGATCATTATTTAACGTTTTGTCCGTTGAAAACCGTAATATTGATCTAAAATCACTTAATACTAGAAACATTGATTTTTTATTCAAAACTGCAGAACTGATTGATTCTGCCTCTTGATAGTGACGTCACAGAGATGTTTTCCCACAAGCAGTGACTTTTCAATGACTTGTTTTTATTGTTAAAATGGATTTATGACATTTTTGAACCCTTTATCTATGACGGGAGTTTGAATTTAATGAATAATAGCAAACAAATACATTAAGCTTCGCATACAAGATTACTCAAAGATGCATGAGTCAAGTGAAATGCAAATACTGTTATAGATAAAAAGCTCATAAAAGTTAATTATACATAACACGGCTCCCTGATGGCTGCTTTCACACTTGGTTTGGTAGAGTTTTGGTTAAGTCCTGGTGTTGTCTTGACTTGTTCCTCGTCTAGTTCTAGGTTTAGTTCCAGTTCTAGGTACAGCTAATTAAAGGGCCCGTATTTCACTGTTTTCTGATCTATGTTATAATGTTGTTTCCCCCTCAAAAAATGGTGGTGTTTTGTTTCATTGACATTTGTTTCATGTTAAGCACACACCTGCATATTTCTGTTCCACCTTGTGATGTTGTGTGATAATACAGGAAGTGCTCCACTGAGTTTTAAAACTCCATACACCTTCAGTAGAATCATTTTAATCTTCAACCTCCCCTGAACGAAAGGTAAACGAGAGCTGTTAACGTGAAAAATACTGCTTCATTACAAATAGAACAGAGCATTTTGAGCTAAAACTTAAATAAAGGATTACTCAAAAACATGTGAATGAACAAAACACAACGGGTGTGTTTTTGTTGTGGTAAAAGCATTATAACATGGGTTAAAGCTTACTAGAATCCCCAATTTGCATAATATAGGACCTTTAAATCCCAATTTGATTTAAATGGCTCATCTTCCCTCTGGTGTACCATATTTGTTGACAGTTAAAGGAAGTTGTTCAGCTTGTATGTTTACACCAATGCACTTATTAAAACAGCATGAGTACTTAGCATTTTAATGTGATTATTAATGAGAACCCACAAAACATCCGAGCAGAGAGCGCGATTCCATTTCTTCTGTCAGGGATTATGTAGAGAACCAGAGCCATGCTGGAGGAGAAGTCTGCGGTGAGCTGCCCGGAAAATGGGACGTGGTAAATAAGTATGCGAGGATTAGCAATTTGTGCTTGTTAAAATTCAATCAATTTATGAAAACGCTTATTACAATGAGCCTCGTGTGAGCTATTGCCTGTGAATTCTGCTGTGAGAAGGATGGTGCTGGAGGAGGAACACGCTGTGATCATTGTCCAGTCTTTATCCTATGTGCCACCTGTACAAATATAAAATAAAAAATATAGCTGCAAGCAGCAATGTGGGGCCAAGCACCGAAGGTGCATGTAGACCTCAGCATGTAGGCCGCATGCAGGGTCTGACAGGGTCTAACAGAGTCTGACAGGGTCTAACAGGGTAGTTAGACTCTGCCAGAATCAGAAACAGGGTTTAACAGGGTCTAACAAGGCTTAACAGGGTCTGACAGGGTCTGACAGGGTCTAACAGAGTCTGACAGGGTCTAACAGCGTCTGACAGGGTCTAACAGAGTCTGACAGGGTCTAACAAGGTCTGACAGGGTCTAACAAGGTCTGACAGGGTCTAACAGGGTCTGACAGGGTCTAACAGAGTCTGTCAGGGTCTAACAGAGTCTGACAGGGTCTAACAGGGTCTGACAGGGTTTAACAGGGTCTGACAGGGTCTAACAGAGTCTGACATTTTTCATAAAATATAATAATCTTGTTGCAGGTGCTGGGGTTTAGATAGGCAGAGTCTAACAGGGTTTAACAGGGTCTGACAGGGTCTAACAGAGTCTGACAGGGTCTAACAGAGTCTGACAGGGTCTAACAGGGTCTGACAGGGTTTAACAGGGTCTGACAGGGTCTAACAGAGTCTGACATTTTTCATAAAATATAATAATCTTGTTGCAGGTGCTGGGGTTTAGATAGGCAGAGTCTGACAAGGTTTAACAGGGTCTAACAGGGTTTAACAGGGTCTGACAGGGTCTAACAGAGTCTGACAGGGTCTAACAGAGTCTGACAGGGTCTGACAGGGTCTAACAAGGTCTGACAGGGTTTAACAGAGTCTGACAGGATCTAACAGAGTCTGACAGGGTCTAACAGGGTCTGACAGGGTCTAACAGAGTCTGACAGGGTCTAACAGGGTCTGTCAGGGTCTAACAGAGTCTGACAGGGTCTAACAGAGTCTGACAGGGTCTAACAGAGTCTGGCAGGGTCTTACAGAGTCTAACAGGGTTTAACAGGGTCTAACAAGGTTTAACAGATCAAAGACACATCAAAGACAGATCGGTTGCTAGGTGCGTTGCTAGGCAATTCCTGAAAATTCCTGCAACTTTGACCTGCTGGTGGCACTAGACGGTTGGGGCTGGGGGCCTATAAATTGCTGAGGGTAATGAGGAGACTGGCTGGAATGTGCATGCAAAATTTCACAACTTTTTACCAGACGGTTCTAGGGGTTGCCATAGACTCCCATGTTTAGAGGAATAATGTATAATAATAATAAGAAGAAGAATCAGTAGACAAGACACATCAAAGACAAGATCAAAGGGTTGCTAGGCAACGTTGCTAGGCAACGCAGTAGAAACACTTTTTTTTATCTTTTAATATTACAAGGTACACAATAATACACACTTCAGGTACATAATAATACATATTTTATCACCACAATAACATTCACAAAGCACTCAGAAGACACATCAGGGGATGCGGGTACGGGAATAAACACCACTGGGCACAAGGGCCAAGAGAAACAGGGGGAATGTAGAGGACCAAAGGGATTGCCCCAGGTGAAGAAAGGGGCCTGGGGGAGAGCAAGGGTGATGCAGTGCATTATGTTGCACTGCTTTAAGATTTTAGATCTTAGACTTTAGTTTTAACTTTAGATCTCTGTCTTAGATAGTTTTTGTTGTGTTTTGTCTTCATATTGTATTTTGTACACTGTCTTTTTGCACTACCTGGCCAGAGAGAAACGAAATTTCGATTCACTGTATGTTGAACACATATGGCAGAATTGACAATAAAGCTGACTTTGATCTTTGATTTTTGCAAACACATTTTTTTTTTTTTTTTAAATATTTTATTACATATATATACATAGGTACATATATTCACAAAGCGCTCAGAAGACACATCGGGGGATGTGGGTACGGGGATAAGCACCACCGGGCATTAGGGCTGAGAGGAACAGGGGAAGTGTAGAGGACCAAGGGGCTTGCCCCAGGTGAAGAAAGGGGTCTGGGGGAGAGCAAGGGTGACGCAGCGCCCAGGGAAGGCCCAGGCGCCAGGGTCCAGGGGGGACAGCGGAGGGGGGTAGGGGTCAGAAGTCCAATCGAGGGAAACCGGCTCGGGAGATGGAGAAAAGCGTATTGTCTGGGATGAAGGTGTTGCGAAACTCCCTTTCTCTTGCGTCGTGGAGACGGCGGACGTGGGCGTGAAGGAGCGCTGTGAAGAGGGGCCAGTGCTCCGCTGCGTGGCCGTCGTGGAGGCGGCGGTTCCGTGCCGCGAAGATCGAATATCTGGCCACAGGCAGGACAAGGCGGGCGGCATCCCAGTTGACTATAGGAGCATCCGGCCCCTGAGGTTGCTGCTGGGCAGGGCCGAAGAGGCAGAACCAGAGTCCAGGGTCATCGAGTCCCTCTCTCCCCATACAATATCAAAATCCAGAGAACACTCGCCTGTCTCCTCCCCATGTACCTCCCCCGGGTCCAGGGGGCCCGTCTCAAACAGGTCCCCCCACTTCGTCAGGACAGAGGACTGGATCACACTTGCCGTCCTGAGGATTTCGGCTCTCCGAAACCTGGCCCCAGCCCTCATAAACCTGCCCCTGATTTCCTCCACGTCAAACCTGCCTGAGGCATCCATAAGCTGTCCTACCTGTTTAATCCCCACTCCCTCCAGAACCCCACTGAACATGCTCTCCCTCCTCCCTGGAGGGTCGGAGAGCATGTCAGGGTTGAAACGCAGAGGCATCTGCCCCAGTTGCCACAGAGAACGCGGTGCCGCCACAGTGCACGGCCTCAGCGCAGCCCAGGCCTCAAACACCTCCCTCTCGAAAGGGAGAAAGCGCTCAAGGGTGACCTGCCGGGGGAGCATGCACAGGTTAAATAAGCCGTGCTCACCCAGCCGATCTACCTGAACTGCGAAGAAGTCCTTCCACGCGGCCGTGAAGTCGGTGTCAAGGAATTTCTTAATTACCTTGAGACGCAACGCGCGCTTCTTAACAACCAAATCAAGGAGTTTAAGTCCCCCTTGGTTGTGCCCAGCTATCATAACATTGTGTGCAATCAGCCCACGTTCTCTTTTCCAAATAAACCTATTCATCGCAATGCTAAATCTGTGTGCCTCTGCGTCCAGCAAGTCGTACACGGTGAGGGCATGTACGAGCTTGGACAGGCACAAGGCATTGACAACTAAAACCTTGCCCTTGATTTTTAAATTGCGAATCTGTCATAAATTCATGCAAGCGTTAACACTATTGTACAATCCTGTCCACAAATTGCCCCTACAGGCCGCCTCATCCCTCCCCAGTGGGATGCCGAGGACCCTGTAAAGGTCTGCTGCATTCCTGAGGCCCCAGGTGTTCTGGGTGGTTGCGAGGCTTCCGCAGAAAGCCACGGAGGACTTCTCGAGATTGACTTTGGCGCCTGAAGCCAGACAGTAGACATTGAGTACATGGAGAGCCGCGTCGAGGCTCTGCACGTCTCGAAGGACAAGATTTGTGTTGTCTGCGAATTGAAAGATCTTGTATTCCCTGCCCGCGGGGCTCGTGAGTCCGCGCACGGCCCTGTCCTTCTTCAGCACAGCAGCGAGAGGTTCAGCCACTATGCTGTAGAGCAGCGCGCTTAGCGGGCACCCCTGTCTGACCGACCTCCGCAAAGGGAAGGGGTCAGAGAGGAGGCCGTTACATTTCACGCGGCTGACCGCGTTCGAATATAATAAGCGGATCCAATCGATGAACCTATCCTTGAAGCCAAACCTTCCCAGAACGTGATAGAGGAAGCTGTGCTCTACTCTATCGAACGCCTTATTGAAATAAACCGAGACGTGGACGCCACCCGTGGCGTGCATCTCCCTCAACAGGTACTTTAAAGAAAGAATTGTGTCCGAGATGTCATGCCCCGGGATGCCGTACGCCTGCGTGTCCGCAACTATCGTGCCTATGACGCGCTTTAACCTACCTGTCAGAATGCGAGATAGGATTTTGTAGTCGGTGTTGAGGAGACTTATAGGCCTGTAGTTGGCCAGGCTCTCTCGGGAACCCTTTTTGAAGACCAGGGTCACGATACCAAGAGTGAAGGAGTGCGAGCACCTCCCCTCCCTCTAGATATCATGAAACAGCGTGTGGAGAATGGGTGCCAGGCGGTGGGCAAACGCCCGGTAGAACTCAGCGGTCAGACCGTCCACCCCGGGACTCTTACATTTATTGAGCCCTTTGATGGTCGCAAAAACCTCATTTGGCGAGACGGGCTCATCACACAAGTCTGCGTCACTAGTGCTAAGCCTCGCATCCAGCGCATCTAGTACCTGACTGCAACTCACCTCACTTATCCCCTCACTGTCAAATAAATCCGAATAAAACTTGCCCACAACCTCCAAAATCCCACCGGTGTCATTCACTAGCCTACCCGCATCATCCACCAGGCCGTCTATATACAACTTGCTTTGCCTGGCCTTCTCCAGACCATAGAAATAAGCGGTCGAGCGCCCCCCCTCCACCGCGTACTGAGCCTTGGCCTGGAGGATGGCACCCTTGGCTCGATTTTCTTGCAAAACGCGGAGCTCAGCCTGTAGCTCCAGATACTCTAGGCCCACGGGGCCCGCCAGAGACGCCGCAGCCAGCACTTGGAGGTGGCCACGCCCCCCCCCCCCTCCCCCCGTTCCTTTTCCTACCTAAGAAGTCGAGGCCGACCGAAAGAAGGGAGTGATCGGTCCAGCCCAAGCACGTATACGTGGCCCCGCTGATAAACCTCCATATTGTAGACGAAACCAAAGCACATATCCAAGCGCGACTGGCGAAGGACCCCCCTCACCACCTGGCGCCGAGAAAACTTCCTGGCTTTGTGGTGAAGGCCTCTCCAGACCTCAGACAGGTCATGATTACCGGCCAAATCAAAAAGTGCGGTTCTGCTCGCATCGCATTTAAAAACATTATTTGGTTCAAGGTCATTTTCTGAGAGGACCACGTTAAAATCCCCTATTATAATTGTGGATTTGTTTACAAAGGAGAAAATGCTGACAAAGAACCTCTTCCTTTCCATCTCATCATTCGGCGCATGGATATTTATGAGGCGGATCTTAAGACGTTGGAGATGTTAAATTGCGAAGGATTTTCAAATAGGCGGTAATATGATATCTTTACGGTATTCTACATCCATATTCACCCTCGCATCGCCACCATTTTTCCTGGTATGATCCTCATTCCTACCACCTGCGTCCTTCGCCGCCGGGCCTTGGGGCCCTGTGGGGGTTGCCAGTGCGCTGCCCGCCTGGGAGGGGGGGGGGGGGGGCTCGCGGGGCACAGTGAAACCGCCACCCCCGCAGCCGGGGTGCTGGGAGGAGGTGAGCCAACAACCGAAAGGAGCTGAGAAGCCAAAATTATCCAAAAAGTTCAAAGAAGGAAACGAAAAAAACACCAAACTAGGCCCGCTCCGGCGTGTGCTCGCTTTGAAGTAGAAACACTATGGTGATAAAAGGAGAAGTTCAATTTGTCAACTGGACAAAGTATGTTTGGTTGAAAACGTTTCGCCGCTCATCCGAGAGGCTTCGTCAGCTCTGGTTCTAGTGCTGGTTAGACACTGCTTATATCAGATATAAGACACTGCTTATATAAGACACTGCTTATATAAGACACTGCTTATATAAGACACTGCTTATATCAGATATAAGCAGTGTCTAACCAGCACTAGAACCAGAGCTGACGAAGCCTCTCGGATGAGCGGCGAAACGTTTTCAACCAAACATACTTTGTCCAGTTGACAAATTGAACTTTTCCTTTTATCATGGATTCTACCTGGACGACTGAGGGACTTTTCACGCAAACACTATGGTGTTTCTACTTCAAAGCACCTTTCTCTGCTTGGCCCCAAATATACACAATTCAGCCTAAGCCAAGTCCACATTTAAATCAAATTCAACTTCTACTGTCAATCAGTCACAGCCTTACATCTTTAGCTCTCAACCAATGGCAAAAGGAAAAATTCAATTTGTCAACTGGACAAAAGTGTTTTTATTTGGTCAAATACGTTTCGCAGTTCATCCAAGCTGCTTCTTCAGTTCTGGTCAGACCCTGATGGACACTTCCTATGTCTGCCTGAAGGGAGGAGCTAACTACAATGAAATTACTCCGAAACTACCACACCTACTTGTTTTCAGTTTCTGTTAGTTAGCCTATTCAATATGCAGTGGGAGTGGAGTGTGGGGCTTGTTAGCAGAACCATTCAGGGCCATAATGGGTGTTTTCACACCTCTGGACCTGACCTGGCTAATCCTATTGTTTTCTTTGTTTGTTTTGATTTAGGTTTGAGGATAGAGTTATAGATGGGAGACAAATGATGTCTGAGACCTCGATTTCTGTTCAAGGAAGGATTCTCTTTCTTGACAAAAATAGCCTCTTTAACTCCCCTCTCAAACCTGTTCTTTTCTCTGGCCAAGATCTGTACCTCACTGTCCTCAAAGGAGTGGCCCGTGGCTTTTAGGTGGAGATGTATGGCAGATGAAGGTCCACTCTGGCTCGCCCAATCACTTCTCACGCCACTCATATCCATGACTTTTGGGTGGTAGAAAAGTGAGACCATTGCCATAGAAATTCAAAGTTAAAAATGGTCAAAAGTCTTCAAGATGTAGCTTCTATGACCAGAAACTGAAACCCATGAATAACTGTACTCTCTACTTTCTTACTTTATGATACAGACACCTATAAATATGGCTCTTCTCCACCACAGCAGTAGAACCAACAACTTTATCAGCCTTTCCCTCCCTTCATTAAGAGACAATTCAATTCTTTCTATTCATTGCATTGTTGATTTCCCTACTAGGCTCTAAGCACCAAAAAACAATCATTGCTTTTGTGCTGTTAATTGAAGTCATTCCACCTCTCTGTGTTAACTACCTTTCAGACGTCACTCCAGAGATCACTTGTAGATATTAAATAATTTGACATGATGCTCTTTAACCCTCCTGTCGTGTTCGGGTCAAATCTGACCGTTTTACAACTTATAATACTCATAAATATTATGTTTTTCATCTGATTACCTCAAGACCTTATGATATCCTCCACACTGTGTACTTGAACATATAAAAGTGGTGATCACCTGTTTCATTCAATTTTGAGTGTTTTAATCAACCTTGTTACACCTGTGGTGTTCCCGGTCAAAAGTGACCGCCATAGGAAATGAATGGGAATCCAGAGTAAATTAATTCAACATACAGAAAACATCCCCATACACACTGCCCCAGCTCACACACACACACACGCACACACACACACACACACACACACACACACACACACACACACACACACACACACAAACACACACACGAGCAGCTATGCCTGGAATATGCAGGTGTACATGGGGAAACCCAGTACTGGAAGGGCCGAAAAAAAACAGGGTATGCGTGTTGTGCTGGACATGACAACCGGTCTCCAAGGGCATAATATCACATGTGACAACTTCTTCACATCACATGCTCTTGGTCAGGAGCTACTGAAAAGAAAGCTCACCATGGTAGGGACAGTGAGGAAGAACAAGCCCGAACTTCCCCCTGCGCTGGTATCGACCAGAGGAAGACAGGCACTCTCATCACAATTTGCATTCACTGACACTCACACTCTTGTGTGATACGTTCCCAAGAAGAACAGAAATGTCATCCTGATGAGCACAGTACACAAAGACGCCGCTGTCAGCACCACAGAGGACAGGAAGCCCCTGATGATCCAGGACTACAACAAGAACAAGGGAGGCGTTGACTGCCTTGATAAGGTAATGTAAAGTCTCATCATGCATTTTATTTTATTTTTATCTAGGTGAATCATAGCATTTTGTGTACGACAGATTGAATATTGTTCCTAATCTCTTATTATTTATTGTTCCTTTATTGCAGCTTACTGGTACATACACCTGTAAGCGGATGACGGCTCGCTGGCCTGTGGCACTGTTCCACAACATCCTGGATGTGTCAGCTTTCAACGGGTATGTGGTGTGGACAGCAATTGACCCAACCTGGAATCAGGGGAAAAGTTTCAAGAGGAGACTTTTCCTCGCTTTGGTGACTCCTCTTATACAGCGATGCCAGCACATTCCCCGCACACCAGCCTCCGCCAGTCTGGTTAGGAGCATGCAAACTCCAGCCCCAGCCGCTGCCCTGGCTGCTCTCCCCCAACAAGGACATGGGCAGAAAAGGAAGCGTTGTGGCCTCTGTGCCCCTAGAGACATCAAAACGAGCCTGACATGCTGCAAATGTCATGCTTATGTTTGAAAGGCCCACTCTGACCTGAGTGTCATATGTCACTCATGTGCATGAATACACACACACACACACACACACACACACACACACACACACACACACACACACACACACACACACACACACACACACACACACACACACACCCTGTTGAGTTTGGTGTTTGGTTTTCCATTTATTTTTTGTATTATATGTTCATTTTATAGTTCATTTTCAGTGCCCAATTGTATTTTCACTGATGTTATTTAATGTTTACTTCAATAAATTGTTGTTAGACACTACTTTGAAACATTGTTCTCAACTAAAGAATGTTTAATAAAAAAATTGGTGGTGAAAAAAAATGTTTTGTGCTCATTTAAGAGCAGTTAAAACAGACCGGTCAATTTTGACCGGGAACACTAAAGTAGGGGGCTGGAGGCGAACACGACCGGAGGGTTAAAGCAGCATGCAAACCAGACTTATTGGCTCATTTTAAAGGCGGAGTGAAGGGCTGTCTCTGTGCCTGTGTCTCGTGTATATTTTATCTTTAATTGAATCGATAGCGGCTCCTGAAAGCTAATTAGGCGTGTTGAAGAGGCTGTGGAACATGTTAATGCAGAAAGAGAGCACTTTGGCACGCTGTGAGGTGTATCAGTGGTGAAAAGAAGACAATGCAGATTTTGTACGGTGGAAAAGGGATTGAGAAATGAACCTCATAGCACAAGTCAGTGGATTTTGAGAAAGTTTACATAAGAATGGACTTGGATGGTCTTTGGAGATTCAGTCTTTGTTTAGTTCTGGTTAAGATCTGGCTCTCTTTTCATGAGGCTGCTTAGGTGTTTGTAATCTTCTGTGTAGTATAACAGACTGTATAAAGAAGTGGAGCGTAGCATTCGGCTTCAGTAAAATGAAGCTCACTGAGGCTGGCGATAATATTTAGTGGATCATGTAGCGGGTTAATACGAACATTTTAAGACCAAAATGAGGGGCTCACTGCAGCAGTTACACAGAGAGGGGTGACAGTTTTTCAGTATGAAGTGAATTGGAGTTAATGGAACCAGAAGCGTGGCCATGATCACTTCTTATTTGGAACGCAGTGGTTAGTGTATTAGCTATATCCACTTATATACAGCTTTGGAAAAGAGACCACTGCAAAATGATCCGTTTTTCTGATTTTACTACTTATAGGTATGTGTTTGGGCAAAAGGAACATTTTTGTTTGAGTCTATAAACTACTGACAACATTTCCCCCAAATTCCAAATAAAAATATTATCGTTTAGAGCAGGGGTGGGCAATTATTTTTCCCCAGGGGCCAAATGAGAAGCAGAAAATATTGTGGAGGGCCAGGCCAAAAGTTTGAAGTCTACTCTGGTTATTAATTTTATTTCTACGTTGAAATCAGTAAATGGCATTGTTTACAGAAGCTGGTAATTTATGTGTTATTATTAAGTAATGAGAGAGTGACTGAATTTATTCAGTAAAATAATTCAAAACAATGGTAAACGTGAAACATTTGTAACTCTTTTTCAGCGACATTAACCCCACGATGCTTTCTGAGTTTAACTTTCTTAATTTTGTCTTAAGACACCACAATGTCTTTGTATGCCAAATAATAAAATACAAGATATGTCACAACATTGTTTTGTCCAACTGCCAAACTGTGTAGAAAAAAAGTCAAAGTTAGGTCATGTCAGGTTGCATGTTTGAGGTGGAGATGTGAAGCACGTCCGACAGATGATCATCAGTACAAATGCATTATAAGATAAGATGAGCCTTTATTGATCTCACACAGGAGAAATTTACTCGCCACAGTAGCTCCAGGACATTTGGACAAGAGGGAAAAAGTGCATGCAGGCAGGGAGGGGATAAAGTAAGTAATAAATAATACAAATAGTAATACGTAATAATAGTAATAATGGAAAAAAGTAATAATGGTAATAGTAACAACAAGCATCAACATGAAAAGGAGGATATTGCACGTCTGGCCTATATGTTAGAATTATACAGTCTGATGGCGGTGGGGATGAAGGATCTGCGGTAGCGCTCCTTCTTGCACTGGGGGTGTCTTAGTCGGCTGCTAAAGGAGCTGCTCAGCTCCTCTACAGTCCGGTGCAGAGGGTGAGAGGTGTCGTCCTTAATGGACATGAATTTGGCCAGTACCCTCCTCTCAGCCATCTCCTCTACACGGTCCAGAGGACAGCCCAGGACAGAGCTGGCCCTCTTGACCAGCATATTCAGTCTTTTTCTGTCCCGTTCTGTGCTGCTCGGGGCCCAGCAGACGACAGCGTAGAGGAGAGCAGAGGCCACCACAAATTATGTACAATTTTGAAAGTAGGTTTTATTTTCTAAATTCCAAGGAACCTTTCGTGAGCCGGTCAGAGTCAGCTTGCGGGTCACATTTGGCTCCTGGGCCTTGAAATGCCCAAGTCTGGTTTAGAGAATTTATTTGCAAAAAATGACAATTGGTCAAAATAACAAAAAAGATACATTGTTTTCAGACCTCAAACAACACCAAATTCATTTTAAAACAACATAATACTAATGTTTACACTTAAGAAGAGTTCAGAAATCAATATTTTGGTCCAATAACCCTCATTTTTAATCACAGCTTTCATGCGTCTTGGCATGCTCTCCACAAGTCTTTCACATTGTTCTTGGGTGACTTTATTCCACTCCTGGTGCAAGAACTGAAGTAGCTCAGCTTTGTGTTTGTGTTGGAATTCAACAGAATCAACTGGAATGGAATGGCTGTAATACAGTGGTACCTCACCTTACGAAAGACTCTACAAACGAAAAATCCAAGTTACGAAACGCCTTCACGTTAAATTTACGAAACGCGAAATCTCAAAAATTCAATTAATGCGCGGTCAGATGCACGCCCCAAAACGTAAATACACTTTATCAACACACATGGGGTTAGGTTCCAGAGGTGGCCCGCGGTGGGAGAGGTCCGCGAGGTAGGACAACTTTGTATTTTGCAATTGTTCTACATGTTTAGGGCTGTAAATGCCTCACCACACACATTCTACGCTTTTCTCAGACTGGAGTTGGGCTTTTCTCGCATTTCTCTCTCATTTGAACACTCGAACTTTCATAGATTTTCAAGGGAATGTGTTGATAGTGAAGCGTGGGGGGGCACGGCTCAATATAGCGCCGAACGCGCGAGGGGAGCAGAGACACAACAACACATCATCAGTATGGTAAAACTAACCTGTCTCACGACAGTCTAAACCCCGCTCACGTTCCCTTAGTGAGTGAACAATCCAACGCTTGGTGAATTCTGCTTCACAATAATAGGAAGAGCCGACATTGAAGGATCAAAAAGCGACGTCGACACGGCGCAAGGCCGCAGGCGCGGGATGGAGCTGCAGTGCCCGGGCTGTGCCTCCCTCTTGGGGCCGAGCACGGCTGAGCACGCGCGGGCGAGCGCAGGAGCCGTGCGAGGCCAGCGGAAAGCCGCACGGGGTGATTTAATCCTGGTCTGGTCCCGGTTTGGTCCGGGTCTGGACCTGGTCCGGTCCTGGTTTAGTCCAGGTCCAGTCCAGGTCTAGACCTGGTTTAGTTCTGGTCTAGACCTGGTTTATTCCATGTTTAGTCCTGGCTCTACAGTCTCTTAGCCAATCAGGAAGCAGAACACAATGTTACACTATAAAAAAAAAAGTTACACTATAAAAAAAACAACCTTGGAACGGATCAGGCCTTTTCCATTGAAATAGCTACTCAACTTACGAAAAATTCACGTTACGAAACCACTTCTGGAACGAATTAATTTCGTAAGGTGAGGTACCACTGTACGTGTAGAGATGTTGATTTCAGAAAAAAATGCAGTGGTCTCTTATATTTTTCCAGAGCTGT
This sequence comes from Paratrypauchen microcephalus, assembly GCA_036785185.1. Taxonomy (NCBI): domain Eukaryota; kingdom Metazoa; phylum Chordata; class Actinopteri; order Gobiiformes; family Gobiidae; genus Paratrypauchen; species Paratrypauchen microcephalus. The sequence goes on from JAVJIX010000267.1 coordinate 827,352, forward strand.
ATATACAGTCTATGAGTGTATCTCAAAATAGACCTTGATATTCCAGAAATCAAAACCAACTTTATCCATTACTTACACAGAATGTTTTTGTGCTTTATACATTGTGGGATTGCCATATTTATCTGGCACATGAATTAGGTAAGATCTTAATTAACCTTAATTAAGCATGAACAAGAATGTTAATCATAATGCACACAGTTAGTTGATTAAAGAGGGGGCATTTTACTTCTATGGGGTGTTAACTGCTAACACATAAAATATTTAGATCACCACGTTACCTTGTATTGTGTTGCTATATTTGCCTGAGACAATGTATTAATAAGTTTTAATTTATGAGTCACCCCTCCCTTTGCTCCCCATTTAGCTTGGTATGTTGCTTGATGACGCCCTGACTTTTAAACCCCACATTGAGAATCTTGTGAAGAAACTCAAATTGAAATTGGGTTTTTAATTCCGAAATAAATTTTGTTTTTCTTTTGAGGTTAAAAAGCGCCTTGTCACTGCAACTTTTTTATCCATTTTAGACTCTGAAGACTTTCTGTATATGAACGCTTCAGCTCAGTGTCTGAGTAAGATTGACTCTGTGTATCATGCTGCTTTGAGGTGAACTGTAGGGCCTTGACCCACCACTGTGAACTGTATTCATTCTCTTTATCCACTAGGGTATTGACTCATATACGTACACTTTTATCTACAAGGCATTGCTTGGACTACTGCCCTCCTACATGTGTAACTTAATCACACAGAGAAGTGTTGATTCTTTTGGTTCTGATCAGTTGAATGATCAGTTGTTGCTCTCTGTTCCATTTGTTCGAGTTGGGAAAAAGGGCTTCTGTCTTCTCTGCCCCCTCGACATGGAACAAGCTGCAAAAGGACTGGAAATTAATGGAATTTATCTCATTGAATGGCTTTAAATCCAGACTGAGAGCACTTGAGACAGCCTCCATAAATTGTACCTGTTTTAACTCATTTGTATGTCATTTTAATTGTGTTGTAATTGTCTTTTTTGCTGCCTCTTGGCCAGGGCTCCCTTGAAAAAGAGGTTTTTAATCTCAATAGGATTTCCCTGGTTGAATAAAGTTTTAATAATAAAAAATAAATAAATAAATGCTAAGTCACACCCCCCTCATAGCGCTATCACAACACAATCAACGTGCATCCCGCAAATTAAACTACCATAATACCCCTTCTTTAGGAATGATTGAAGCTTTGTAATTAGTTAAGGGGTTAGGGGTTAAGAGATCAATTAAGTAGTTATTTAACCTGAATCCTTTTTAAAGAGCCTGGACCAGATTTTGACCCATGAGTCTTCATACTTTATATTATGTTACAGTTTGTTTTTATTCACTGTTGTTGATTCAGATATGTTTTCTCGGATATTATTATTATTTCTCCTCCTCAGTAAAAAGGCTTTTGTTTGATCCAGTACGAAGAAACATTTGATTTATTTATACGCTGAGAGCTATGCAGGCTACTATAATGGCTGTGATGTTCTGTGCTCTGAACGTTTACTGGATACTTCTGGACACTCTCCAAGATGGAACCAGATACCTTGATCGGCTCTTTAACTCAAACACTTATCCAATGAGATGCGGCCCTGCCCTGTTGCAACATGCGGAACAAAATGCATTATAATATGATTATGGTCTCTGCGAAATGGAAAGATACAGCTCAATAAACGCTGCATGCCTCTTTAAATAGAGAAGTCGTATTTGATAAGGACAGATCATGCTCCATTATCAAATTGGATTTCAGTTACTCAGAATACTATACCAAAGTTCTGTAGCAGCTATGTATGGAGAAAGATCAATGAATATTACGAATGTCATTGTTATAAAAAACTATGTAACTTTGCCTGGAATGTTATTGGATGAAACTGATCTATCCGGCATTTATCCAGTTTGGAGTAGGCTAATGAGGGAATACTGAGTTAAAGCTGCGTTCACACCAAGGTTATTATAGTTAACGAAAACTAAAATTGAAAAAAATATTTTCGTTAACTGAAATAAATAAAAACAACAATTAAAAAAAACAAAAAAAAACAACTGATAACTAACTGAAACTGTATTGTGTGTTTACAAAACTAACTAAAACTAACTGAAATTATACATAAATTGCTCTTTGTTTTGTCTTTGTCAGTTTATTTACAAGCCTTTTTTTGGAGTTGGTACATTTGGAAGTTTTGGTGTGTATTTTTATTTGTTTTTGCACAATTTACCTTGTAAATCAATAAAGTTTATCTAAGTCTAAGTCTAAGGCTGCAGCTTGTGGACAGCTTTGGTTGTCGTGGGGGTATACCTGAATACATTTTTTTAAATGTTATTTTTTTGTTGTTTGTACTTTCTTTTTAAATCCTGCACTTGACAAATAACCCAAAGTATAACTCCAAAACTAAAACTAATAAAAACTCAAATAAAACTGAGCAGTTTGAAAAAAAATCAAAAACTAACTAAAACTATTAGAGCCTCTCTAAAAACTAATTAAAACTAACTGAATTAGAGGGGGAAAAGTCAAAACTATTTACCGGTCAGTCTACGTTCCTACCCTCACCTATGGTCATGAGCTTTGGGTAATGACCGAAAGGACGAGATCACGGATACAAGCGGCCGAAATGAGTTTCCTCCGCAGAGTGGCTGGGCGCACCCTTAGAGATAGAGTGAGGAGCTCAGTCACACGGGAGGCGCTCGGAGTAGAGCCGCTGCTTCTCCACGTGGAGAGGAGCCAGCTGAGGTGGCTCGGGCATCTGTTTCGGATGCCTCCTGGACGCCTCCCTCGGGAGGTGTTCCGGGCATGTCCCACCGGGAGGAGGCCCCGGGGAAGACCCAGGACCCGCTGGAGGGACTATGTCTCCCGGCTGGCCTGGGAACGCCTTGGGGTTCCCCCGGAGGAGCTGGAGGAAGTGTCCGGGGTGAAGGAAGTCTGGGAGTCCCTGCTTAGACTGTTGCCCCCGCGACCCGGCCCCGGATAAGCGGAAGAAAATGGATGGATGGATGGATGGATGGAAGTCAAAACTAACTAAAACTAAACTATAATGAAAAATCCAAAACTATTATAACCTTAGTTCACACTTGCTTTGCTAGAGTTTGAGCCCTGGTTAAGTCCTGGTGTTGTCTTGACTTGTTCCTGGTTTTGTTCCAGTTAATTAAAGGGTCTATGTTACACTGTTTTCTGATCTATGTTATAATGTTGTTTCCTCATCAAAGACAACCCTAATCCTAACCTGGAGTTGTGTTTCATTTAATTCACACACAAACCCTGCATATTTAAGAGTTCTTCTTTCTAATGAAAAAGTTGTATAGCAGTGATGCGTGGGAGGAGATTGACCAATATTATGTTATAAAAGATGCACTATGTAACCTTTCTGATTGCTCTATATTCACCTGCTTGTCTCTATGGGGATGTTGTTGCTTAGCTTGGTATTGATTTAAACTGATCTATCCAGTTTATTCAGTTACATATTTCAATGCTCATAAAGCATACAGCTCTGGAAAAAAAGAGACCACTGCAAAATTATCAGTTTTTTCTGATTTTACTACTGACAACATTTCCCCCAAATTCCAAATAAAATACAGTGTTGTATAGTAACGAAGTAATAATACTTCACTACTGTACTTAAGTACATTTTGGGAGACTTTGTACTTTACATGAGTTTTTAAAAAAATGATAACTTTTACTTTCACTTCACTACATTTCCGAATTTAATTGCATACTTTTACTCCAATACATTTTCAATGTGCCGTTTAGTTACTCGTTACAAAAAAAACCCTCTACTGACTGCAAGGAAGTCAGGACGTGCCTGGGCTTGTTCACTACTTGCGCATGACAATCAGCCTACACCTGTTGGTTTCATGCAGCTCGTTTAATCAACCAACATCCCAGATGGAAGAGGAGACAGCATCCACGTCGGCTACAAATGAAGGGGGACCTGACGATGAGCTTCCCTGGCCGTACTTAAACACAATGTTCTCTTACGCTGATATGAAGGATTCGTATAACGTATTTTGTGCCTGCATTTACTTGCTCGTAGGACGGCGTTTCATGGATATCACCAAACCCAATATCTTCGACAGTGCTCCATATGACACAAAACTACCATGGGTGAGTTGAACATGGTGTTTTACAGTAGAATTAAGGGCCCAATTGCAAAAACACCTCCTCCAAAAACACTCCTTCAATGGTGTTATGTATGCCTTATTTTCAGCACTGTTATTTAAAAAAAAAAGGTTTGGGGGGGGGCATTAAAAAATATTAAATTCAGACTGCCTTTGCTTGATACTTTTACTTGTACTTTTAATTACATTACTTGAGTAGATTTATTTTTACATTACTTGTCATACTTAAGTACAAGAAGTTCCAGATACTTTAAGACTTCCACTCAAGTAACATTTCAGTCAGTGACTTCGACTTTTACCAAAGTCATTTTTGGGAGGGGTACCTATACTTTTACTTGAGTTTGATTTTCCAGTACTTTATACAACACTGATAAAATATTATCGTTTAGAGCATTTATTTGCAGAAAATGACAAATGGTAATCAATATTTGGTGCAATAACCCTTATTTTTAATCACAGCTTTCATGCTCTCCACAAGTCTTTCACATTGTTCTTGGGTGACTTTATTCCACTCCTGGTGCAAGAACTGAAGTAACTCAGCTTTGTGTTTGTGCTGGAATTCAACAGACGCTGGAATGGAATGGCTGTAATCAATGTTCCTTCTAAGCTGCGCAACTGCGCAATTGCGCACTGCTCGCACATTCTCAGCGCACAACAAAACCTATGCAGCGCACTGTAAATGAATTAGATCTCTAACATTTTTTTCTGTATCATTTTGCTGCGTAACTCAGTGAGTGACAGGTGTCCAGCCAATCATACGATATGATTCATTTACGCAGCCAATCATGGCATTGACAGTACTTGTGTACGTGCCCTGAACATACACGCTATATAACAGTAATAACAGTGCAGTGGAGTTAAGATAAGTTAATGCTAACCAGTGCTCCCTCTAAGGTGCGTGCGTGCAGCGCATAAAATAAAATCTAACCTGAACTGACAACAAAGCTCTGGTTAGACGCACGGAACGACCAATCTGATGGACTGCACACGTGAATGTGACACACGTCAGGGAGAAGCCAACTACAGACACATTTCGCCGCCCGCACACACTTCACGGAGGGAAGAACACAGGAAGAGGAAGGAAGAGGTAGAGCCATAATGTAATCTTCCCCTGTTTACTTTATTTTCATAGTTTTTTGTGAGCCAGGACTTTGTCAAAGACAGGACTTTGTCAAAGTGTGAATCCTCTCCCCAGAGCGTTATACCACAGAGCTCTGACACTCACACAAAATTACAGGCTAATGATTTAAAAGTGATAAAGATATAAAGTGATAATAATTTATACTTATTTTGAGATCATTATTTTGGGAAAAGTTACCCATCTTATGGCCTATAGGTCCTACAATTCATAAAAAAAATCTGTAGCTATATGCAGGCTATATTTATCAAGCTGAAAAAGTCTCTTAATGAGCTCACTGCTCATTTATGGGAGAAAATGAAATATTTTTTATTTGAAGTTATTTTATTTATTTGAGGTTATTTTTCAAAATATTGTACTGTTCAATGTTTCACTGACCACAGCAGGACCCTCACATTGACATACAACATATACAAATCTCAGGAACAGATTTTTGTCTTTGTCATTCGAAGTGGACCAAAAAATCAGTTATATTAAAAGAAATCTAATGGAAATAACTGCAGTAATTTGATTAATAAGCTGTAACATGCGATGATCTCAGGTGTGATACTGATGTGGCCACAGTGTGCAGGTCACAGTTGCTCACAGTTCACTTGTGTGAACAGGCTAATAATACTAATAGGCGTGCAGTGATACGACTCGAGAGAAAATAGCAACATGCGAATTAGACTGCTGAATTATTCGCGGACAACTGTTTGTGACGCAAATATATCACTTATTGGACGTGTGCTGCTGACCTCTTGGCCAGGTCACCCTTGTAAACGAGGTCTTGATCTCAATGGGATTTTACCTGGTTAAATAAAGGTTAAATAAATAAAAAATAAAGTCAGTGTTAATGGACGACACTGGTGAAGGGGATGCCATACAGATTCACATTAAAAAAACACACTATCCCTTTAACACCAAACAGGTTGCGGTAATGACGCCAGTAATTTCGGTTTCAATCTGATACCAAGAAATGCTATGGTAAGTATCGCAATATTGATCCGCTACTGAACCTCGTTAGCTATAAGGATTTAATAATTTCTCTCAAAGAGGAAGCACTCGGTTCCACCTTGTGATGTCATGTGGTTGTACAAGAAGTGCTCCACCATGTTTTTAAACTCCATACACTTTCACTAGAATCATTTGGATAATTTCAGATAATTTCAATCATTTCAGCAACTGCAAATCTCTACTGAACAAAAGATAAAAAGGTAGCTGTTGGCTTGAAAACTACCGCTTCATTTACCTGGCCAGCCAAATTATATCTCTCTGTATTTCCTATACACCGCGATACCATTTGGACACTCTCCATCCACTCTCGCTCCTCCGGTTCCAAACCGACTCCGCGATTCTGATTCGTTCAAAGATGGTGACGTCAGTGCACCCGCCTTTGCCCGCAAAGTCACTCTTAGGCAGCGGAAGTTCCGCCTCAGTTTTGAATCAAGATGGCGCAATCTCTGATTGGTTCACTTAGCTGTCTGTCTACGCGCAACCGCAGCGCATTCTGTGGATCAAGCGTTACCAGACTCACTCGCTGGTACAGCGATGAGTCATGGATTCTTCCAGGCAACCGCTTCATGACATCACAAGGTGAACTTTGGAGATATAGATAGACTACTTATAAAAGACAGTTACACAAAACACAACTCTTGGCATGTTTTTGATGAGGTAACAACATTCTAACATGGCTTAAAGCTCAGAAGAGTAAATTTTGCATAATATAGGACCTTTAAGTATTGATATTTTTTGCATGAGAATCGATTATTTAAACAACTAAAAGGGGACAGAGTATAGGTAGGAGGGAGTATACAGTCATGGCCAACAGTTTTGAGAATGACACAAATATTAAATTTTCACAAAGTCTGCTGCTTCAGAGTTTTTATACATTTTTGTCAGATATTTCTATGTTATAATGAAATACAATTAAAAGCATTTCATAAGTATCAAACACTTTTATTGCGAATTACACAGAATTCATACAATACTGTTGACCCTTCTTTTTCAAGACCTCTGCAATTCTCCCTGGCATGCTGTCAATCAACTTCTGGACCAAATCCTGACTGATGGCAGTCCATTCTTGCATAATCAATGCTTGGAGTTTGTCAGAATGTGTAGGTTTTTGATTGTCCACCCGCCTCTTGAGGATTGACCACAAGTTCTCAATGGGATTAAGACCTGGGGAAGGGCCCAAAATCTTAATGTTTTGTTCCCCGAGCCATTTTGTTATGACTTTTGCTTTATGGCAAGGTGCTCCATCATGCTGGAAAAGGCATTCTTCATTCACCAATTGTTGCCAAACAGGCTCCAGGGCGCCCAAGAAAGTCCAGCAAGCGCCAGGACCGTCTCCTGAAGGTGTTTCAGCTGTGGGATTGGGCCACCACCAGTGGAAAGCTTGCTCAGGAATGGCAGCAGGCAGGTGTGAGGGCATCTGCACGCACAGTGAGGGCGAAGACTTGGAGGAAGGCCTGGTGTCAAGGAGGGCAGCAAAGAAGCCACTTCTCTCCAGTAAAAACATCAGGGGCAGACTGATATTCTGCAGAAGGTTCAGGGACTGGACTGCTGAAGACTGGTGTCCAGATGCCCAGATCTGGAAGAAGGCTTATTCGGAGAAGACGAGCGCTACCATCAGTCCTGTCTCATTCCAACAGTGAAGCATCCTGAGACCATTCATGTGTGGGGTTGCTTTTCGGTCAAGGGAGTGGGCTCTCTCACAATCTTGCCTAAAAGCACAGCCATGAATAAAGAATGGTACCAGAACGTCCTCCGAGAGCAACTTCTACCAACCATCCAAGGGCAGTTTGGTGATGAAGAATGCCTTTTCCAGCATGATGGAGCACCTTGCCATAAAGCAAAAGTCATAACAAAATGGCTCAGGGAACAAAACATTTAAGATTTTGGGCCCTTGGCCAGGAAACTCCCCAGATCTTAATCCCATTGAGAACTTGTGGTCAATCCTCAAGAGGCGGGTGGACAATCAAAAACCTACACATTCTGACAAACTCCAAGCATTGATTATGCAAGAATGGACTGCCATCAGTCAGGATTTGGTCCAGAAGTTGATTGACAGCATGCCAGGGAGAATTGCAGAGGTCTTGAAAAAGAACGGTCAACACTGCAAATATTGACTTATTGCATGAATTCTGTGTAATTCTCAATAAAAGTGTTTGATACTTATGAAATGCTTTTAATTGTATTTCATTATAACATAAAAACATCTGACAAAAACATATAAAAACTCTGAAGCAGCAGACTTTGTGAAAATGTAATATTTGTGTCATTCTCAAAACTTTTGGCCATGACTGTAGAGTATAATATAGTGTGAACAGTATATTTTAGAGCTGTTCCATCTAGTGCACTAGTTATATAAGTCTAAATAGATCCTGACACCAGATCTTTATCATATTGTCAAATTTCATAAAGCTGAAACAATCTCATTTGAATTTTACATAGCTTGACTAGAACCATATGTTACAGAGGCACTCATCAGCAACTCAACAGACAATAGTGATTCAGCAGTAACCTTGAGGAGTGCATAGAGGAGACAAAATGTATAATGTAAGCAGGAGGAACAATAACAATTAAAGCAGCTTGTTGTGATGACGGCCCTCGCTCCCGACGACAGACCGACAGATCCTCCACCATAAAAATTACATAGTGCATCTTTGATAACAGGAGAAGTTCAATTTGTCAACTGGACAAAGTTTGTTTGGTTGAAAACGTTTCGCCGCTCATCCGAGAGGCTTCGTCAGCTCTGCTCAGCTCAGAGCTGACGAAGCCTCTCGGATGAGCGGCGAAACGTTTTCAACCAAACAAACTTTGTCCAGTTGACAAATTGAACTTCTCCTGTTATCATGGATTCTACCTGGACGACTGAGGGACTTTTCACGCATCATAGTGCATCTTTAATATTGGAAAGTGGGAATGATTCTAGAGGCAGACTACAGAAACTAGACCATAGGTCACGTGACTTTCATGATCAAGAGCACTGTCAGATTAAAACAGACCCCCCCTCCACCAGAAAAGTTAAAATTTTAAAAAGTGAATGATTCTCAAGGCAAAACTATAACAACGAGGGCTTAGATCTCATTGACTATTATGATCAGGAGCACGTCAGTCAATGTCCTGCAAGAGTTAAGATCCATCCTGAGCATCTTAAGTCTCTGGATGTTGTGGGAATGTCTTGGTTGACACACCTGTGTAACAGCGCATGCCGATTCGGGTCGCCCGGGCCTTTTTGTGTGGAGTTTGCCTGTCTCCATGTGTCTGAGTGGGTTTCCTCCTGGCACTCCGGTTTCCCCCATCAACCCAAAAACATGCACCATAGGTAAAATCCTCCAGCTGAGTTCCTGACCAAGCCTAAGCAATAAAATCATAGAGATGGGTCCCCGGGTGCAGTCACGTGCTGCCCAGTGCTTCTAATAACAGGATGAGCCAAATGCAGAGGACAATTTCTCCTGTGTAAGATCAATAATGTCAATTAAAAAAAAGTTTCCTCAGAGTGCTGCCTTCGTGACACAGCCTCAAATAAAGCACCCTAAAATGGATCGAAAATGGATGACGGTAATACACTACATAAAACTCATTTAGCCTTAATGAACAAAAAAATCTGTGGTTTAATTTAGTTTATTAAAAAGGATTCAGGCAGCTTAGATATCAAGTAGTTATTCAATCTGAATCCCCTGTCCTTAGACTCTTCTTCAGGGTGAGGAAAAACCACTGAAGGAGGGATCCACTCCCTGGACGGACAGGCAGCATTTCCACAACAAACAGTCAAAACAGTAGACACTCCTTCCCACGTGTTTTGACATTATCTCTGTATACAGTAACTGTATAACTGGTGCTAATATCCAGGGTGCAGTTTGCTTGGGGTCCTCTCTCCTCTCTTGCTGCTGTTTTTCAATCCTTTCCACTATGTCTTTCAATCACCAGGGGGTAAACACATTCTTTATGCCTATGTCTCCTAACACAGACCTAAATATTCACCTATATTGTGTTACTAGTACAAATATTGTGTTACTAGTACAAACTTTGGTCACCTTGTTCTCCAAATCGCCCTCTTAAATGTATGTTTCTATCATTATTCATTGTTTTTTTGTTTTTTTTCAATTCCCTCCCACTATTTTCTTCTTTTATTAACATCACGGGGATTCAACAAGGTGGCCACGTAGAGCATGAATTGTTTTATCAGTGCAAACATTGGTGACCTTGTTCTCTAAATCCCCCTCCCCTGGTTTCTATCATTATTTACGCTTATGTCTCCTAACACAAGCCTAAATAAACTGCACTCCCGCTATTTTATTTTTGTATTAACCACCAGGGGGATTCAACAAAGTGACCAAAGTGACCCCCAACCCTAACTTTAACCCTAACCCCCACACCCACAACACTGCACCCCATAACACCCCCTCAAGCCCCCTCAAACCCACTGGGGGCTTGTATGAAGGAGATGGCACAGAACCCCTTTGAAGCAATTCCTTTTCTTTGGTGAGGCAAAGGAACCTAAAAAAACACACACACACACACATGAGCAAACCCATCTTGCCATCGGCATACCAAAAATATGATTTTGATCTGAATTCTGGAGTTACAGATTATGTAATGGTCATGTTAACAATATTATAAGTAATATTACGAGCATTATCCGATTATTAAAATGAAATGTAAACCGCAAATTTATCAGATTTTTTTTTTTTTTCTGATCATGGTCGATCTGATTACTCACTTCAGATTGTGCAGTTTGCATGTCCTTGAAGTAATTTAACTTTTCTAGAAACCGAATATTAATCAGATAACTACAGCCAGTAAGTACATTTACATGGCCAGTAAAAATCAGTATAAACAGATAATCCAATAATTATATTTGATTTTTGATCGAAAACCACCTTGTGACGTGGCAGTTAATGATTTTTAGACTAGACTAGAGTTGTATTTAGAAGGCAAAGTGCAAAGAATTTGAAAATAACTCTTTCAATCTTATAATTTTGTCTTTGCCACATCAGTTTTCTCTTTCTGCTTAATCGTTCAGACCTGTGCAGATTTTGACAAGGAACAATCACCAAGAAATCAGATTACTCACGTCTTTCTATAATCTGATAACTCCAGAAATCAGATGTTTGGTGTGCATCTACACCAGAGCTAAAGCAAAGTGAGTCTTACCTGCTGTGGGCTGTTCTTTGGGCATCAGAGTGACTCTTCTCCTCCACCAACGTTTCTTCTGTTTTTTAGGGCTGGAAGAAAAGAAATGTTTAGGTGTCAAACCCATGCATATCATCAATTGTAACTATAATTATTTAAGTATACTGCGCTAGACTTAATTAATGCAGCAGGTTTTAACATGATCACAACTGGTATCATAACATTGTCTTATTTTCACCCATCTTTCAGAATCACTGGGGCGATTATCTGGATTGTGGGCTGCCTATTTTAATCTATTTTATTCAATTTTGGTGTTTATAATTGTACCTGGTTGGACATAGGCAGCACATATGACATACTACGTGGAGGTAATTCTATAACTTTTACTTAGCAACCATTATGTTAACATGGGCAAAACATGTCTAAATTACACAGTAGTTATGATTAAAGTTTTTTTTTAATTTTTAATCATTTTAAATAATTTCTTTATTTTGTTAAAAGAAGGCTAAAACTGCCAGAAAATGCCCTCATTGTGTGTAAATTGTCTCTAGATTTTGGATGTAGTTTTGATTATATACGTAGATGCATTCCTTTTTAGAACTCACTGCTACTTCCTGTATTTTTTTTTTCATAATCTGACCCTTAACTGGTGTAAAACTATGATACATATTGGCCTCAGACACTGTATACTGGTACAGTTTTGTTGTTTTGTTGGGATTTTCTACTTACCGGATAAAGTCGTGTTCAAGGATCTGAGCAGGAGTGATCCTCTGAGTCCTGTCCATATTGAGCATGGCCTTCAGCAGGTTAATGCAGGCTGCTAGCTCAGTGTTTTCATAATTGTGGCTCGTAGGAATATGGAACTAAAAAAGAGTAGATAATTATAAAAAAAATTGTGAACACTACAGAATAGATTTTGCATAATAAATGTTGACCTATTAAATCATACCTCAATGACTTTATCCAGTGATTCAAAGTCGTCTATTGGGTGGGTCTTGATTGTACCCTCAGGCTTGACAGCAGATGTTTCAAACTCACTTGCAGTCTAGTCAAAAAAGAAACTTGTGTGAATTACCATGGCGACCTTAAATTAATTGACGAAATAAAAAGCTATGTATTTACCATTAATCTCCAACTGTCCCCAACTGGTGTGAAAAACTCATGAGTATTGATGGCTTCATCGAGGACGTTGTCAGGAGGTTGACCGAACATTTTGATGATAGTCCTCAGCTAAAGAAACAAAAGATAGAAGATGTGGTTAAACATTTGGATTATTTTAAGAATGTGTTAAAGTTAATGTACTTACAGTCTCAAATTCTGTCCGGTCAGGAAACAGATCGATCCCAGTGAGCATTTTGACCAACGTGCAGCCCAGAGACCAGACATCTATGGCGTGGTCGAATGGGAGGCCGAGGATGATTTCTGGAGCTCTGTGTGGAACAAATGCAAAACATAAGCACGTGGCATGTTCAAACCCAATAAAAACATAATTTATCTCCATTTGTGCAGAGGTGGGTAGCACTCATTCAGTTATTTTAGCTCGAGCAGCTTTTTGAAGAAGAAATTAACAGTAGTACACTATACTTTTACTCCTACTTTGAGTTTGAAGTTACTTGAGTAAAGGTTATGGTTACCACTGTGAACAAATGAAAAGCTTTATGTTGACAATTTATATCATTTTAAAAGTCCCATGGCATGAAATTTTCACTTTCTTGTGAACGTTATTGTGAGCTCCCCTACCCTGTTTAGCCCCCCCCATGGCTAAAAGTTGCGAAATGTGTAAACTGAGCATTTGCGGTCCTTTTCTGCATTTGAAAAAAAGACAGTTCAAACGGGCGATTCTGAACAAGGAAACTATGTGACGTCACATTGAAGAAAAAATGCAAATGCAGTTCCACCTCCCGTCTGGATATTTACCCACCGTCACGGCCAGAGTTTGGACCGCAAACGAGCTACGCAATACGAAATGCATTTTTTAATTTGCCTGGAGGCACGTGAGAATGTTTCCAGGCTCGGATGTCCTTTATCCGAGCCTCTGGCCCTCTGAAACAGCAGTGGTTTAATTTTATTTTCTGTGAAAATGTGTTTTTTTCATTGAAATACCTCTCCTTTCTTCCTTCGCGCATAAAACGTGGAAGTGGGACCAGCGCACAGCGCACCGCTAAAGAGGAAAGTGCGGAGAGTTTGCCCCCCACCCCCACCCGCTGCTCTGGCCTATCTCTGTCATTTGCATTCAAGCAACAACGCCCATAATGAGGTGTTCAGAGAGATATTTTTTGACCCTACCTGTGTTAATGGGTCTTTCTCATGCACTGAGTCTTGATTTTGAAGAAGGATTCATTTACAGTATTAGGGAACCATTAAGGCACCATATAAAAGCATCAAGAAGTACCATGTCATGGGATCTTTAACATCTGCGCTACTTACAATTGACCTTCAGATATGATTTTTGGGGGATTTTCATGTATTTTCTTTGGAAATGCCATATTCTGTGTATTGTCCATCATAAATGTGATTGTACATTTTACATTCAAACTTTTACTCAAGTAGTAGTTTTCCCAAATACTTTTAGTTACTCCTTACTACTAGTCATTAACATTGCTCTTACTTAAGTACCATTTATGGCTGTACATCTTACCTGTAGTGGACCTGTTGCGCCGTCATCCCCGGAAGTGCCCTTTTCCGGTCAATAAAAGCCCCAAATTCAGCCAGTTTGATTTTGATTGGCTCCTTGCTATGGTGACACAGCCAGATATTTTCCACCGTAACACCCGTATGGATTATCCCCTTGGACTCCAGGGTCTGCAGAGCTGTGGCCATCTACAAAAGTTGTAACATTCAATTAAAAAAAACAAATTCAGTATAAAAAAACTAAAACAGAATCTGCATTTATTTAACCAGCTCTTACCTGCTGGATGATAGAGCGGATGTCACTCATTGGTAGTGGGCGGTGTTGTTCGATGTATGAAGCTAAGTCCATGTTTAGCTCCTCCAACACTAGAGCTGTCCCGCCGCTCTTTTGCAACGTTTCAATCAATTTAACAATATTTTTCTGATCAGTTTCATTTCCTGCAATTCTCTCCAGCAGTTGAACCTGATTTTGAGGGGAAAAAACAGGTTTGTGGGGTGTTAACATGTAAGAATCTATTGATACATTACATCTCCTGGGGGGTGAAGCTAACTAGAGGCACTACTCTGTCTGAAACCCTTAATATTAACTTAGGCTACGTTTATATGATGACGGTCTGAACAGAAGACGCAAAGGTGGCATCGCGTCTTCACTTTTTATTCCAAGTTTGGACGAGCGTTTTCAGGAGGAAATCTGCGTGCATACGGTGACGCAAAAGTGTGTGAAATTCGATTGGGTATGCGTGCCAGGCGGCTAGGTGGTGCTGTGATCCATTATCACTATGTCCGCGTGCATGTGTAGAATCTTCCTTAATTTATTTACTTAATTGAATTTAATTTACTTACCTTTTTAATTAAATGTATTTAACTTATTTAATTTACTTTATAAATATAAATATCCAGAAATGGTGATGTAAATGCGTACGCAACGTCAGCAGATTTGACCAGAGTTTTGCGACAGTGTAGATGAAAACGCTGCAGCGGAACATATTCAGGTTTTGCGTGAAGAATCCCTCAGTCGTCCAGGTAGAATCCATGATAAAAGGAGAAATTCAATTTGTCAACTGGACAAAGTTTGTTTGGTCGAAAACGTTTCGCCGCTCATCCGAGAGGCTTCGTCAGTTCTGGTTCGAGTGCTGGTTAGACACTGCTTATATCTTGCCAGAGTGGACCGTCATCTGCTGTACATCTTCACCTAGAAGCAATGGGCCATTCTTTTGAGGACAGTGAGGTTCAGATCTTAGCCAGAGAAAAGAACTGGTTTGAGAGGGGAGTTTGTCAAAAAAGAGAATCCTTCTTTAAACAGAAATGGGGGAGTCAGACATAACTTGTCTCCCATTTATAATTCCATTCTCAAAAGTCAAAACAGACTAAAGAAACAATAGGGCAGACAGTTCAGGGCCAGAGGTGTGGGGACGGTCGTTAGGTTTGAGTAGGTATGCTAAACTAGACGCCAGAGAATTTCGAAAAACAAAAGAGAGAATCGGAAAACAAATTAGTTGAGATAGTTTCAGAAGGATTCAGAGTAGTGAGCTCCTCCCTTGCAGCTAGATATAAGCAGTGTCTAACCAGCACTCGAACCAGAACTGACGAAGCCTCTCGGATGAGCGGCGAAACATTTTCAACCAAACAAACTTTGTCCAGTTGACAAATTGAATTTCTCCTTTTATCATATTCAGGTTTTCCACTTTGGAGGGTGGTTTCAGTTTTTGGCATTTTTAAGCCCCCAAAACGCCGTCATCATCTAAACGAAAGGCACTTCCAATAAAATATTTTGTCGTTTTCTTGTAAACAGGCCTTTAGACTTTAAAGTGAGCACTCATTAGCCATCAGTTTTTTTCTTTTGTTGTTGAAAGTGTCCACAGACACTGGGGGCATACTTATTATTATTATTATTATTATTATTATTTTTTTTTTTTTTTTTTTTTTTTTAGATTGCAAAATGGAACTAATTTTCAGCAACTTATTAATTTGAGTGTTCATGGTCACGTTTATGTGTTTGACTTTCAACAACAAAAGAAAAAAACTGATGGCTAATGAGTGCTCACTTTAAAGTCTAAAGGCCTGTTTACACGAAAACGACAAAATATTTTATTGGAAGTGCCTTTCGTTTAGATGATGACGGCGTTTTGGGGGCTTAAAAATGCCAAAAACTGAAACCACCCTCCAAAGTGGAAAACCTGAATATGATAAAAGGAGAAATTCAATTTGTCAACTGGACAAAGTTTGTTTGGTTGAAAACGTTTCGCCGCTCATCCAAGAGGCTTCGTCAGTTCTGGTTCGAGTGCTGGTTAGACACTGCTTATATCTAGCTGCAGGGAGGAGCTCCCTACTCTGAATTCTTCTGAAACTATCTCAACTAATTTGTTTTGCGATTCTCTCTTTTGTTTTTCAAATTTCTCTGGCGTCTAGTTTAGCAATGGAATTATAAATGGGAGACAAGTTATGTCTGACTCCCCCATTTCTGTTCAAAAGAATGGCCCATTGCTTCTAGGTGAAGTGTCTTGCCCAAGGACACAACAGCAGCTCATCTGTGGGAGCTGGGATCACATGCGGTCAACCCGTCAAGAGCGGGATTCGAACCAACCCCTGGATCACGAGGCATATGCTCTACCAACTGAGCTACTGCCGCCCCTTCAATACAATCAATCAAATGCATTTTTAAGCATTCTAAAAGAAAAAACCACAACTCCCAACTATTTCAATGTAAGGTTTAACGAATGTGGATTGACATTTACCTCACGCTGAGTCCTGTTGTTTGAATTGGGAAACTTGATCGTCACGGTTGTATTGGTGTTCAGTCGTCTGCATTTGGACAACGTACCAAACCTGCCACTCCCCAGCGTTTGGATCACTTCGAAGCCTTCTGGGAGAACTGCACTGCTCTCACGGGTCAAAGGGCTGTTGAATCTCTCACTGTGAATGAAGACAGTGACATAAACTTGAAATGTTTTATCTTTTTTATCATTATAAGCTGATTTTTCTTGCCTGCCTTTCTCTCACTAGAATAACATAAAAACAGTTTAGCTCATGTTGTTGTTGTAGCTCATGTTCACCAAATGTACTGACTAATATTGTGTAGAGTCAAGATGAGAACTCGAAAAGTGAAAATACAGGTTAAAAAGTGGCGGTTTCTGACTGTGTAAACCTTTATCTTACTAAATAAAAGTGTTGCCATCTATTTTAGTTAGTCTAATTGTAATTACTGTAATTACATTATACTTGCTAGAGAACAGGTATAGAATTATATCAGCTTCTTGTGTCTGACCAGGAAGTAAAATTACAAAATATATAAATAGAAAAAAAGTTGGCAAGAGTAAAATCTTCTACAAAGTTTAACCTGCCATATGCACTTCATTTTATATCAAGACTAATTAGACTAAATAGTTATTATAAAGTGGCACAGATGATTTTATAGACTTACAGTTCGTCACAGATAAATGGATGCTGGAGAATTTCAGATGGTGTAATTCTTTTCTCTGGGTCAATTTCCAGCATCCTCCCAAGCAACAATATGGCTGATTCCATGTCTCTGTCCTGTTCCAGGCTCGAGCGTTCAGTGTAGGACTAGGAAACAAGTCATCAATAGATTAGTATTTGCAGTATTTTCAGGTTTAACATCCACGTTTCATTTTTGGTCTATTGTATACCTGCATTACATGACGGAGTGAATGGAAGTCTTCGGTACAGTAAACATCCGGGACGTATGTGTTGTTATTCTCGATGTCCTGGGGAGTCTAAACAAGATTTTGAAAGTTAAAATGACATGTTTTAATAAATACCAGTCAAAAGTTGAGACACATTTTTTCATTTATGTGTATGTGTATGTGTATGTGTATATATATATATATATATATATATATATATATATATATATATATATATATATATAATCTCACCATTTAATAGCACCATTTGCTTTGAACCCTGGTTTGCACTTTGGGCATTTCCTGACCCTGACAAGGCACACCTGTGAAATGAAAACCATTTCAAGAAGACCAAGGGTTTGCAGCACTGTCAACAAAGCAAAGGGTGGCTACTTTTTTTTTTGCTCTATAACACCAAATACTGTACATCATATAATGTATGTTAAAACGTAGAAAGTAGTAAACATGAAGAGAAAAACTATGAATGAGATGTAACTTAGAGGTAAGATCTTAAGCCCGAGCCCGAGCCCGACCCGACCGGGCCTAAAATGTCAATCATTGCTTCGGGTCGGGCTCGGGCCGGGCTTCTCTCTCGCTGACTTTTTAAAAAATAAATATATGTTTATAAAAATGTATACTAAAACGATGTGTGGATACTAAACTAAGGAATACTTTAAAATAAATAATTTGGATAAAACAGAGAAGGCGCTCTAAGGTAATTGCTATTTAACTATTAAACAGGAGCCGCTCTTAATAATCTTCCCCTCCGCAAGTCCGCATCTATTTTGACCTGGTATCCCCAATATGGAGGAGCAAGAAGTTAAGGATAAACTAAAGACAGGAGAACTGAAAAGACAAACACGCACCGGTAAGAGTGAGGTGTGGAAAAGCTTCAAATTGATTGTTGAAAATGCTACAGAAACTTGCGTTGGCTTCGCTGAATGTCGTCAATGTGGCGCTTTGCTTTCATACGAGAGCAAAAAGACTGGCACCTCGACCAACGTTCCCTCTAAGCTGCGCGCCTGTGCAATTGCGCACTGCTCGCACATTCTTAGCGCACAAGAAAACCTATGCAGCGCAGGGATGAAAGAGTTCCGCTTTTTTTTTTTCAGCCGCGGGGTCATCTGAATACGGGGGAATCGTCCAGTATTCAGAAACAAAAGTATGTGTCTCGTATTAAACTTCTACCGGTGTAAGCCACGAGCACGCGCAAGCCACGAGCACGCGCAAGCCGCGAGCACGCGCAGCTCTTTCGCAACAGCGTGTAGCGGGGGTGCATGTCGGATGTCGCGCACAGGGTTCCAAGGAGCGCTCAGGGAGTTAGTGTGTTTGCTCAGACACATAAAACATTAGGGGGAACATTGACGCTGAGCAGGCATTTAAACAGCTGTACTAGCAAAATTGATGATCGTCAAACATCTATATTATCATTTGTTTCAAAAAACGCCCCTCACAAATAAAATATGAAATTTCGGGTTTGCTTCGGGCTCGGGCCTGCAAATCAAGTTAATTGGTCGGGCTCGGGCCGGCTCGGGCTTTAATACCCGCGGGCCAAGTCGGGTCGGGCTGGATTTTTTAGGCCTGATCTTACCTCTAATGTAACTCTTGGGACTGGTAGTGTATTTGTTATATAAGATGATGTAATTTTTGAATCCAACAAGAAAAAAGAATGCTTACCATAAATGTCCAGTTTTCACCATTGCGTATAAAGTTAGAGTTTGTCTTAGTCCCTTTGTCGAGGTAGGCTCTAGATGGTGTGCCAAGAAGTTTCATTATAACCTTCAACTTTATAAGAGAAACACATGTTAGATAAGGCTTATTAATATGATTTACTGATTACACAGAGGTGGGATATAAACAAAATTAGATAAGCAAAATTCATTGCTAAAAAGGGGGTATTTTGCAAAATCGACATTCCCTCATCAAAAACATGCCTAAAGAGGTTTTAGATATCATCCATGCATGTTTGAGTAATTTAGGGACTATTCGAACCCTTCTTACAGTTATCTGTAAGATTCTGTCCAGTGCTCAGCTCATCCATGCCCCCACATGACAATTTTCCATAAATATACAAAAGCAAGATATAAAACACTCCAACTTCACAAACCTGAGAGCAGATTCAAAACAATAAAGGGTAATATGGTACCTAAATATGATACGTGTTAGCGTTAACGTAGCGTGTAGTTAATACCCCATATTAGTGGAATACCCCTCTGAATATTGTTATCAAGATAATGCAAAAATCAAGATAATGCAAAAATATTAATTTTGTCAGTATCTCCCACCTCTATGTCTACTTATGGAGAGTAACTTACTGTTTCATATTCAGAGCGGTCCGGGAATAAATCAAAACCCAACATTAATGAGGCCATCATGGTTCCCAGGGCCCACACATCCACAGCTTCATTAAAAGGCAAACCCAGAATCACTTCAGGAGGCCTAACGGAGGAACACATGACATGAACATAGAAGATGGACTAGATCGATGTTTTTAAGGGAAGACACTGTAGGCGATCAGGAAAAGAACCTGAAATTTGAAGATATCATTTGGAGACCTCTTCTGTAGTATAATAGTATTAAAAAGACATTTATAAACAAGGCATTTTATGTATAAAAATTGCCAATGTTGCAAATATTTTGGACATGTGAATCTGAAAATGGACAGAGCCAGGTTTAAATTTCTTTCTTTGTCATTTTTCAATTTTGTTGTCAAATTAATATTAATATTAATATAAGATTGGAAAGTTTGGTGTATGTGCTACTTACAGGCGTGCATTTAGTTAAAATTGATGTTGTAATGTCCTATATATTGTAAATCTATGGAAGCAACTTGGTTAAATGAAATAATAAACCATGTGTATTTGTATCTGCCTGTAGTGTCTCCCCTTCATCACAAAAACAGAAGCTCACCTGTAGCACACATGATTGATCGCCATGCCTGGTTCGGCCTCGGCTGTGTGCATGGCTAAACCAAAGTCAATCAGTTTGAATTGTAAAGGCCTCTGGGTGTGATCACAGACCAACACATTTTCACGTTTAAGGTCTGTGTGGATTATGGACAAGTTCTTCAGCACCTCCAAAGATATGGCCACCTGCACAATGTCACAACAGAAACATTTATATAGAAAGTTTGTAATTTATTTATCATTATCTTGCTAAAATCCCCATTTATTTTTCCTGTAGACTTTGCTATGCCATAACTAATGACGACAAGACCTACTAGTATATATTTACTTAAAATCTGTTTTTGAAAACTTGAAAACGCAAACCTATTGAAACAATTTTGGACTTAAACAACCACATTATGGATGTTTTTCAACTTTTTTGAAAATTCTATGGGAAAAATTAATGGGAAATATTTCTAGAACCAGTGCAGAACTGGGCAGGACTTTTGAGCCACTATGACATAGTCTGGTTAACACCTGACCATATCACAAGTGAGATATGGGTCTGGGAGCTCGCTTCGAAAAATCCCGTAGCGGAGGTGTGGTTAGCGATTGCCAACGGCCGTTTATTGGGCGTTATGAATGTCTATCATTGAGCGTATACGTAAGTCCATAGCCAATCATGTCAGTTGTCAGTTCAAACTACAAGCTTCCGTTTGTCATGTAGTACGCGTCACCGTCTTGCCACACCTCCCCCGCTCTCTGATTGGGGCCCTAAATCTGGGACTCTCGCTTGGACGAGTTTCCAGGCCGCCTTCCAGTTCGAAACGAACGGAAGCGGCCTGGGAATTCCCAGGCTAACTATGACCTTTTTTTTAATGACATTTTTATATTGCTATACACTACCAGTCAAAAGTTTACTATACGTTGAGGCATCTAAATCCAACATACAAATATAGTGGTTTTTTAAATAATATTTTTGACATATGTATAATTGTTCACTCTCAAGTTAAGGTTAGGGTTAGAACAGTTCATTTGGGTAAGTGTAGGGCTTTGGGACATGGAACACTAGGTCTCACGACACGCCAAGGGAGTCCCGGATGAGAGTCTGTTTACAAACTTTTGACAGGTAGTGTATTACATCAGAACAATATAACATAAATTGGAATAAAACCTGTAAAGTCATTTAAACATTTTGTGTATACTTAGACAATAAACACTGCGTTCCATTGCACTGTGTACCTGTTTGATTATGGTGCTGAGATCCGAAAGAGGCAATGGATCATACATGTCCATATAGTCCACCAGATTCATGTCCAGCTTTTCAAAGATCATGCCTTCACCCAAATCAGTCTGAAACTCCCCGAAAAACTTCACAATGTGTCTCTGGTCACTCCCCTCATCCATCAGGCGGCGCAGCAGACAAATCTGAACAGACAAGAATAGTTAGTTAGTTACATGTTTCAATTTTATTTACATTTTTACTAACATTCTTGAATAGTTTTCTTCAATTATTCTATTTTGTTGTTATTTCTATTTTCATTTTCTTAAGATGCGTGAAAAGTCCCTCAGTCGTCCAGGTAGAATCCATGATCAAAGGAGAAGTTCAATTTGTCAACTGGACAAAGTTTGTTTGGTTGAAAACGTTTCGCCGCTCATCCGAGAGGCTTCGTCAGCTCTGGTTATTGTACTGGTTAGACCCTGCTTATATCTAGCTGCCGGGAGGCGCGTCCTACAATGACAAAAGCTCTGAAAACGATCCCCCCTAATCTGTCTCTTTGTTTTTCAAATTACTCTGACGGCTGGTTTCGACCCCCTATTCAACGTCTAACGACCCTCTCCACCCCTCTGCCCTGGCTCTGTTTGACTGGTCTAAGAATCGCATTATAAATGGGAGACAAGTTATGTCTCACTCCCCCATTTCTGTTTAATGACGGATTCTCTTTTTTGACAAAAATAGCCTCTTTAACTCCCCTCTCAAACCAGTTCTTTTCCCTGGCTAAGATCTGAACCTCACTGTCCTCAAAAGAATGGCCCGTGGCTTCTAGGTGAAGATGTACCGCAGAAGCCGGTCCACTCTGGCACGCCCGCCTGTGTTGGTACATCCTCTTGTGAAGTGGCTGTTTTGTTTCCCCAATGTAGCGCTCACTGCAATCCTCACTACACTGAATGGAGTAGACCACATTGCTTTGTTTGTGGCTCGGTGTTCTGTCCTTTGGGTGGACCAGTTTTTGTCTTAAAGTGTTTGTGGGTTTGAAATAAACTGGAATTTCATATTGTCTGAAAATCCTCTGTAGTTTTTCCGAAACGCCGGCCAGGTACGGAATCGCTACCCCTTTCCTCCTGGGTTCGGATTCTCTGTTGTCTTGTTTATTGTCCTTGTCTCTCTTGGTTTTGTTGACAGCCCATTTAGGATATCCACAAACAGAGAGGGCTTCCTGCACATGTTGCTCTTCTTTCTCCTTGACCTCTGTGCTTGTGGGAACCACTTGGGCCCTGTGTTGTAATGTCCGAATAACACCCAGTTTGTGCTGCAGTGGGTGGTGTGAATCAAAAAGCAGGTATTGGTCTGTGTGTGTGGGCTTCCTGAAGACTTCTACTTGGAGTCCCCGGTCTCCTCCTATCGTTACTGCACAATCTAAGAATGCCAATGTGTTATCCTTGGCATCTTCACGGGTGAATTTGATGTTCGGATCTACAGAATTGATATGTGCAGTGAAAGGTTCCAAATCTTGAATTTTGATTTTTGTAAAATTATCATCAACATAACGAAACCAGTGTGTGGGAGGAGTGCCTGGATATGAAGCTAAGGCACTCTGTTCAAATTGTTCCATGTATAAATTAGCCATGATAGGGGAGACCGGTGAGCCCATCGCACAGTCATGA
Organism: Paratrypauchen microcephalus; assembly: GCA_036785185.1. Lineage (NCBI taxonomy): Eukaryota > Metazoa > Chordata > Actinopteri > Gobiiformes > Gobiidae > Paratrypauchen > Paratrypauchen microcephalus. The sequence goes on from JAVJIX010000267.1 coordinate 850,768, forward strand.
ATTTGCCTGTAGAAGTTCCCTCTGAACTGGAAATAGGTGGTATTTAGACAAATTTCCAGCAGTTGGCAGATTTGGTCAGGAGAAAGTTTGGTTCTCTCTTCTAGCTTGGAATCCTGTAGTAAACTCCTTCTCGCTGCTTCGACCGCTACAGCTGTGGGGATACAAGTGAAAAGAGAGGTTACATCAAAGGAAACCATTGTCTCATCCTGACCAAACTGGAGAAACTTAACTTTGTTTACAAATTCGGCTGTGTTCTCAATGTGGTGCTCCGTGTTGCCCACCAATGGAGCCAAGATGGTTTTAAGGTGTTTGGCCAAATTATATGTGATAGAGTCAACACTACACACAATGGGTCTGAGTGGTACTCCTTGTTTGTGAATCTTCGGGAGGCCATAGATGCACGGGATAGCATCACCAGGGTACAATCTGTAATACAGCTGTAGATCAATGACTTCTTCTTTCCTCAACTTCTGCAAGCAATCAATGATCTTCTTTTTGTACCCATTGGTGGGGTCCCGTTTCAGTATTTCGTATGTTGTCGTGTCACTGAGTGTGTCACTCAGTGACACACTGATGATAATTTTACAAAAATCAAAATTCAAGATTTGGAACCTTTCACTGCACATATCAATTCTGTAGATCCGAACATCAAATTCACCCGTGAAGATGCCAAGGATAACACATTGGCATTCTTAGATTGTGCAGTAACGATAGGAGGAGACCGGGGACTCCAAGTAGAAGTCTTCAGGAAGCCCACACACACAGACCAATACCTGCTTTTTGATTCACACCACCCACTGCAGCACAAACTGGGTGTTATTCGGACATTACAACACAGGGCCCAAGTGGTTCCCACAAGCACAGAGGGCAAGGAGAAAGAAGAGCAACATGTGCAGGAAGCCCTCTCTGTTTGTGGATATCCTAAATGGGCTGTCAACAAAACCAAGAGAGACAAGGACAATAAACAAGACAACAGAGAATCCGAACCCAGGAGGAAAGGGGTAGCGATTCCGTACCTGGCCGGCGTTTCGGAAAAACTACAGAGGATTTTCAGACAATATGAAATTCCAGTTTATTTCAAACCCACAAACACTTTAAGACAAAAACTGGTCCACCCAAAGGACAGAACACCGAGCCACAAACAAAGCAATGTGGTCTACTCCATTCAGTGTAGTGAGGATTGCAGTGAGCGCTACATTGGGGAAACAAAACAGCCACTTCACAAGAGGATGTACCAACACAGACGGGCGTGCCAGAGTGGACCGGCTTCTGCGGTACATCTTCACCTAGAAGCCACGGGCCATTCTTTTGAGGACAGTGAGGTTCAGATCTTAGCCAGGGAAAAGAACTGGTTTGAGAGGGGAGTTAAAGAGGCTATTTTTGTCAAAAAAGAGAATCCGTCATTAAACAGAAATGAAGTGAAGTGAACTTTATTGATCTCACACTGGAGAAATTCTTCTCTGCATTTTAACCCATCCTATATATATATACATATATTTGGAGCAGTGGGCAGCACACATTAGGGCGCCCGGGGACCATCTCCATGATCTTCTTGCTTCAGTTTGGTCAGGACCTAAGCTGGAGTACCTATGGTGCATGTTTTGGGTTGGTGGGGGAAACCGGAGTGCCCGGAGGAAACCCACCCAGACACGGGGAGAACATGCAAACTCCACACAGAAAGGCTCGGGCGACCCGGGGATCGAACCCAGACCATGCATGCAAACGCCACACAGAACACACACGGAAAGGTCTGGGCGACCCGGGGATCGAACCCGGAACCTTCTTGCTGTGAAGCAAGAGCGCTAACCACTCTGCTACCGTGCCGCCAATGGGGGAGTGAGACATAACTTGTCTCCCATTTATAATGCGATTCTTAGACCAGTCAAACAGAGCCAGGGCAGAGGGGTGGAGAGGGTCGTTAGACGTTGAATAGGGGGTCGAAACCAGCCGTCAGAGTAATTTGAAAAACAAAGAGACAGATTAGGGGGGATCGTTTTCAGAGCTTTTGTCATTGTAGGACGCGCCTCCCGGCAGCTAGATATAAGCAGGGTCTAACCAGTACAATAACCAGAGCTGACGAAGCCTCTCGGATGAGCGGCGAAACGTTTTCAACCAAACAAACTTTGTCCAGTTGACAAATTGAACTTCTCCTTTGATCATTTTCATTTTGTCGAAGTTTATCGTGGACATGGGCAGATATGACATACAGTTAGGTAATTTCAGAACTGTTACCTATCAATTATAATGATCAAAGGAGAAGTTCAATTTGTCAACTGGACAAAGTTTGTTTGGTTGAAAACGTTTCGCCGCTCATCTGAGAGGCTTCGTCAGCTCAGAGCTGACGAAGAAAAACTACGAGCCTAACATCATTGGACTGGTAAGAAAGCTGGAAAAGGGCACAAGAAATCTAGCTGAGAAGAGGAATCGTCTACGCTTTAATCTTAGATGTCGACAGGAGCAACTTATTCTCAAGGTTCTACAAAAGAAAGCACCGGAACCAGGACAAAGGGCAGACAGGTTAACCCAGTGTTACCTGAGAGGTATACTTAGCCTTAGAATTAGCCGTCTCAATCAGAGCTGACGAAGCCTCTCGGATGAGCGGCGAAACGTTTTCAACCAAACAAACTTTGTCCAGTTGACAAATTGAACTTCTCCTTTGATCATGGATTCTACCTGGACGACTGAGGGACTTTTCACATATCAATTATAATGTTAATGTTAATGTTAATGTTTCACATTTATCTAAATTGCATATTAGACCAAAAAAGTATTTTTGTACTTTTCTTCTCATCTTTTTTCTACACAAACTGCCCTTTAACTGATGTAAAACTATAATAAATATATAACATATACTACCTCACCAAACCAAGTAATCATTAGAACGTCATGAAACCAGTCATATGCATTTTAAATAGTATTGAAACGGGCTTACCTCATCCTTGGTGTCTTGAGAGAAGTAGGGAAGTTTAACCGCCACAACTTCCCGAGTGTCTTTCTTTACACACTCCACCACTTGACCGAAGCCTCCTCTGCATATAGTTTTTATGAATTCATACTCTCCTGGTATTATTGCCTTAATCACATCAATGTTCATGTCTGAAGAATCCGAGGATTTGGAGGAAGGATATGAAGAATCCATTTTGATTCTTAGCTAGGCTGTCTTAACTAGTAATGACAACACAGTAAATTAGTTTTTCCCCCACAGAAAGTGTACCCACAGACAGCTGAAAGTCTGGTTATGAAGTGAACAGGAGTCTATGGCAAGCCACCTTAACATTTAAAAGCTAAACTGGATATGTGATGCAGATATGGTCATTCCTCCTAGTCAAAATGTAATTACAGATATCTTGAATTGGAGTTTTCACTAGGCGAAATGACATTGCAGATATCTGTATGCAAATGATCCCACTTTAGGTGAGAACGGTATTTCCACATGGCACCTGTCGGCTGTTAATGGAAAGTTAATTTATCAGTAAGAAAGCCAAAATGCATCTTAGGGTTGTTTTGTTTATGCACTTATGAAACGTTCGTTGAAAATTACATTCATGACAAAAACAAATTTTAACACTGACGGTTGTTTAGCTTTAGGCTCAAATGGCTTTTTGGACGGCTTGGTGCGCTGCTAGTAGCTCGAGACAATGTGGTGCTTCCTGTGTCATGATGTCATAATGACGTTTGCGATATCTTTAACTTAATCTGCCTAGTCAAAACTGAATAACAGATATCTGCAGTGGTCATTTATGATGTGTGACGAGTTGAATGTTGTTTTCAATGACATAATTGCAAATATCTGTAATTCCGTTTTGCCTAGTCAAAACTGAATTGCAGATATCTATTAACTGTCTTTTCGTCTAGTCAAAATTACATTACAGATATCTCAAATGACAATCCCCACTATCCAAAATGAAATTAGGCCTAGTCGGAAAGCCGTTGTTGATATCGACAATGTTAACTCCGGATAGTCAAACTTAGCATTTAAATGTTAAAACAGCTTGCCATAGGAGTCAGTTGATGTTTATAACTCATTTTTCACAAACAGTTAAAGTACTGCAAAAGACATTTTGTTAGTCAAAACGAGAGGAAATCTTGGTAGTACCTTGCCTGGGTGACTATAGAAGAAAAACAGCTAATTTTAAGGTTTGTTTGTTGAATTGTGTCTCTCTGACAAAAAAAATCACTGTATGTTGAACACATATGGCAGAAATGACAATAAAGCTGACATTGGTCTTTGATCTTTGATGTAATGCAACTTTAAATGGTTTTCGGAGAGTCTGTGCGCCCCTGCTGGTCAACTGTGAAAAATACCCATGGCAGTAATATATATTTTTGCTTGTAATCATGCATAGAATACATTCCCAAAATTTGATCCAAATCTGATAATGTTGACTTTTCATGTCTATGCTAGGGGGTGCTATAGTGGTCACTTTTATTATTTAATATTTCATTACATTCAGGCCGTAATTACGCAATTGTGATTTGAATTTGAGCTCTCCAGGCCAATGCCTGTGGCCGTGAGAGGTAATCAAAGAAACAGGAAATGAAGGTGTTATTCGCGTGCTACGAGCAAACTGTGAGGAGTATCCCAAAAAAATTGTTAACTTTTGAGAACCTCTGTCTTTAGAACTGACATGTCAAATCTGAGGTCATTTGGACCAAACACAAAATATTTGATGAAAAGTTCTGCACACACCCAAGTCAAAACACTCTTTTGTGTCAAACGAGAAATGAACGTCAAAGTGCACGCGTTCAAGAAAACACATCTGATCGCCATAGAAACATTCTGGAACTCCCTTACTGTACATTTGCATATTATGCTAATTAGTATTATGTTTTAAAATATGTGTTGTTTAGCTATGTTCCAATCATGCAGTTTTAAGTGAAAGCATTAAAAGATGAAAAACATGTAATACACTTTTTCTTACATATATTTGAGTAAACTACAGTTTCCAAATGATACCTCTAAATTTAAGGCAAGACACTGCAGTTGAATAGGACAAAATCACACATTTAGAGATATCAATTTGAAACTTCTCCTGTAGTTTACTCACATAAATGTAAGAAAAAAAAGTATTACATTAATTTTCATCATGTAATGTTTTCATTTAAAACTAAGCCAATTTATATGTACGTCATAGGGGCGTGCTTCAATTCATTTTTAGGCTTGTCTCATTGTTCTCTATCACTGTTCCAAATTTCGTTTGCCTGCAACAAACTTTGCATGTCCCCACTCCCATAGGGGTCCGATTCTAGGTGGTGCTGTCAAGTCGGGTCACTTTGGGCATTGTCACGATGCCCATTTTATCAAATTTTTTGCCTGACGAGTCGATCTGATACCCCCATGTGGGACTTTTCGTTGATGTTTAGGCCTTCAAAGTCACGATTGTTTGCAAAGAAAAATAATAATAGAGCATAAGAAACCGATGAAGAACAAAACCACAAATGAGCCAAATTATACATTGACTTATACTGAATGCATTTAGGTACTTAGATCCCGGGCCAGTAGACACATTATGGAGAGAAGAATGGATTTTCACTGGAAAGTAAATATACAGTATGGCGCTAGAAAAGGGGAGAAGATAGAGAGGCTGAGGTGGCTGTTACATTAGTTCTGTAATTCCGTTTTGCCTAGTCAAAACTGAATTGCAGATATCTCTTAACTGTCTTTTCGTCTAGTCAAAATTACATTACAGATATCTCAAATGACAATCCCCACTATCCAAAATTAAATTAGGCCTAGTCGGAAAGACGTTGTTGATATCGACAACGTTAACTCCGGATAGTCAAACTTGCCATAGGAGTCAGTTGATGTTTGAAACTCATCTTTCACAAACAGGTAAACTACTGCAAAAGACATTTTCGTTAGTCAAAATGCATGGAAATCTTGGTAGTACCTTACCTGTGTGACTATAGAAGAAAAACAGCTAATTTTAAGATGATGTTTGATGAATTGTGTCTCTCTGACAAAAAAATGCGTCTGTACGTACTCTTTTGTGTCAAACGAGAAATGAACATCAAAGTGCACGCGTTCAAAAAAACACATCTGATCGCCATAGAAACATTCCGGAACTCCCTTACTGTACATTTGCATATTATGCTAATTAGGGGACAAGCACCGTAGGTGCTAGGCGTATTATTGTGTACCTTGTAATAATAAAAGATTTAAAAAAAAATAGTGTTTGTACTGCGTTGCCTAGCGACGTTGCCTAGCAACCCTTTGATCTTTCCTTTGATGTGTCTTGTCTCCTGATTCTTATTGGGGCCAAGCAGCGCTAAGCTGCAAGGCACCTATAGTGTTTGTATTGATTCTTATTATAAAATATCTTCCGCCTCTGGGAGTCTATGGCAACCCCTAGAACCGTCTGGTAAAAAGTTGTGAAATTTGGCATGCACATTCCAGCCAGTCTCCTCATTACCCACAGCAATTTATAGGTCCCCACCCCCAACCCTCTAGCGCTACCAGCAGCTCAAAGTTGCAGGAATTTCTGCATGTACAGTGGCTTGCGAAACTATTTGGCTCCCTTGAACTTTGTGACCTTTTGCCACATTTCAGGCTTCAAACATAAAGATATAAAACTGTAATTTCTTGTGAAGAATCAACAACAAGTGGGACACTATCATGAAGTGGAACACACTTTATTGGATATTTTAAACTTTTTTAACAAATAAAAAATGAAAAATTGGGCGTGCAAAATCATTCAGCCCCTTTACTTTCAGTGCAGCAAACTCTGTCCAGAAGTTCAGTGAGGATCTCTGAATGATTCAATGTTGACCTAAATGACTAACGATGATAAATGGAATCCACCTGTGTGTAATCAAGTCTCTGTATAAATGCACCTGCACTGTGATAGTCTCAGAGGTCTGTTTAAAGCGCAGAGAGCATCATGAAGAACAAGGAACACACCAGGCAGGTCCGAGATACTGTTGTGGAGAAGTTTAAAGCTGGATTTGGATACAAAAAGATTTCCCAAGCTTTAAACATCCCAAGGAGCACTGTGCAAGCAATAATATTGAAATGGAAGGAGTATCAGACCACTGCAAATCTACCAAGATCTGGCCGTCCCCCTAAACTTTCAGCTCATACAAGGAGAAGACTGATCAGAGATGCAGCCAAGAGGCCCATGATCACTCTGGATGAACTGCAGAGGTCTACAGCTGAGGTGGGAGAATCTGTCCATAGGACAACAATCAGTCGTATACTGCACAAATCTGGCCTTTATGGAAGAGTGGCAAAAAGGAAGCCATTTCTTAAAGATATCCATAAAAAGTGTCGTTTAAAGTTTGCCACAAGCCACCTGGGAGACACACCAAACATGTGGAAGAAGGTGCTCTGGTCAGATGAGACCAAAATCGAACTTTTTGGCAACAATGCAAGACGTTATGTTTGGCGTAAAAGCAGCACAGCTCATCACCCTCAACACACCATCCCCACTGTCAAACATGGTGGTGGCAGCATCATGGTTTGGGTCTGCTTTTCTTCAGCAGGGACAGGGAAGATGGTTAAAATTGATGGGAAGATGGATGGAGCCAAATACAGGACCATTCTGGAAGAAAACCTGATGGAGTCCGCAAAAGACCTGAGACTGGGACGGAGATTTGTCTTCCAACAAGACAATGATCCAAAACATAAAGCAAAAGCTACAATGGAATGGTTCACCAAAAAACATATCAAGGTGTTAGAATGGCCAAGTCAAAGTCCAGACCTCAATCCAATTGAGAATCTGTGGAAAGAACTGAAAACTGCTGTTCACAAACGCTCTCCATCCAACCTCACTGAGCTCGAGCTGTTTTGCAAGGAGGAATGGGCAAAAATATCAGTTTCTCGATGTGCAAAACTGATAGAGACATACCCCAAGCGACTTGCAGCTGTAATCGCAGCAAAAGGTGGCGCTACAAAGTATTAACTCAATGGGGCTGAATGATTTTGCACACCCAATTTTTCATTTTTTATTTGTTAAAAAAGTTAAAAATATCCAATAAAGTGTGTTCCACTTCATGATTGTGTCCCACTTGTTGTTGATTCTTCACAAGAAATTACAGTTTTATATCTTTATGTTTGAAGCCTGAAATGTGGCAAAAGGTCACAAAGTTCAAGGGAGCCAAATAGTTTCGCAAGCCACTGTATCTTTTGAACCGTATGTCCAATTTTCAAAAACTTGGCATCCCTGGACTCCTTGGGCCAAGCCGAATCCAACGCACCATATGACGCCATTTTCCTCCAGGGTAGATTTTCCGCCATTTTGAATTTTATGAAAAACACTCAAAATGCTTCTCCTCCCTCAATTATGGACCAATTTTGCTCAAATTTGGTACATAGCATCTGTGGACTGAGCCTCATCAGAAATAACCCTGGATTTTTAAAATATCTCTTATCGTTTTGTCGTGACAGCCAATCAAACGCGTCCTAAAAGTCGCCAAACAGGAAGTGAGCTCATATCTCAGGATCCCTTCATAGGATTATTTTCAAACTTTTCACACTTATTCTAGTCTGTCCCAGGATTCCCCACAAAAATGACAGGGCCCCAGCTCAAACCGTCTAGCGCCAGTAACAGGTCAAACTTTGCGGGACATTTCTTTCTAGAAAAGGGGAGAAGATAAAGAGGCTGAGGTGGCTGTTACAGTAGTTCTGCTGCTCTGATGGAGATGGGAGGAGGAGGGTTAAGTCAAGTTGACAAAATAAGTTGTCTGCAGACAGTTGATTTGCAGACTTGAATTTGAGCTCTCTAGGTCAATGCCTGTGGCCGTGAGAGGTCATCAAAGAAACAGGGAATGAAGGTGTTATTCGCCGGCGTGCTACGGGCAAACTGTGAGGAGTATCCCAAAAAAAATGGTTAACTTTTGAGAACCTCTGTCTTTAGATCTGACATGTCAAATCTGAGCTCATTTGGACAAAACACAAAATATTTGAAAAGTTCTACACACACCCAAGTCAAAACAGCGGCAAATTTTTGATCTAATATGGCCGACTTCCTGTACAACATAGGGGCGTGCAGATATCTGCAGTGGTCATTTATGATGTGTGACAAGTTGAATGTTGTTTTCAATGACATAATTGCAAATATCTGTAATTCCGTTTTGCCTAGTCAAAACTGAATTGCAGATATCTCTTAACTGTCTTTTCGTCTAGTCAAAATTACATTACAGATATCTCAAATGACAATCCCCACTATCCAAAATTAAATTAGGCCTAGTCGGAAAGATGTTGTTGATATCGACAACGTTAACTCTGGATAGTCAAACTTGCCATAGGAGTCAGTTGATGTTTGAAACTCATCTTTCCACAAACAGTTAAACTACTGCAAAAGACATTTTCGTTAGTCAAAACACATGGAAATCTTGGTAGTACCTTACCTGTGTGACTATAGAAGAAAAATAGCTAATTTTATGGTTTGTTTGATGAATTGTGTCTCTCTGACAAAAAATGCATCTGTACTCTTGTGTGTCAAACGAGAAATGAACGTCAACGTGCACGCGTTCAAGAAAACACATCTGATTGCCATAGAAACATTCTGGAACTCCCTTACTTGCATATTATGCTAATTAGGGGACAAGCACCGAAGGTGCTAGGCACCCTATAGTGTCTTCTGAGTGCTTTGCGAATGTTATTGTGGTGTCAAAATATGTATTATTATGTACCTGAAGTGTGTATTATTGTGTACCTTATAATGATAAAAGATAATAAAAAAAAAAGTGTTTGCTCTGCATTGCCTAGCGAAGTTGCCTAGCAACCCTTTGATCTTTCCTTTGATGTTCTGGTCTCCTGATTCTTATTATTCTTATTCTATATTCTTCTCCACATGGGAGTCTATGGCAACCCCTAGAACCGTCTGGTAAAAAGTTGTGAAATTTTGCATGCACATTCCAGCCTGTCTCCTCATTACCCACAGCGATTTATAGGCCCCCAGCCCCAACCGTCTAGTGGCACCAGCAGGTCAAAGTTGCAGGAATTTTCAGGAATTGCCTAGCAACGCACCTAGCAACCTTTGATCTGTCTTTGATGTGTCTGTTCTGACAGGGTCTAACCCTGTCAGAACAGACCCTGTTAGACCCTGTCAGACTCTCTTAGACCCTGTTAGACCCTGCATGTGGCCTACATGCTGAGGCCTACATGAACCTGCGGTGCTTGGCCCCACATTGCTGCTTGCAGCTATATTTAGTATTATGTTTTAAAATATGTGTTGTTTAGCTATGTTCCAGTCATGCAGTTTTAAGTGAAAGCATTAAAAGATGAAAAACATGTAAGACATTTTTTCTTACATTTATCTGAGTAAACTACAGTTTCCAAATGATACCTCTAAATTTAAGGCAAGTCACTGCAGTTGAATAGGACAAAATCACACATTTAGAGATATCAATTTGAAACTTCTCCTGTAGTTAACTCACATAAATGTAAGAAAAAAAAGTATTACATTAATTTTCATCATGTAATGTTTTCATTTAAAACTAAGCCAATTTATGTTTATGTCATAGGGGCGTGCTTCAATTCATTTTTAGGCTTGTCTCATTGTTCTCTATCACTGTTCCAAATTTCGTTTGCCTGCAACAAACTTTGCATGTCCCCACTCCCATAGGGGTCCGATTCTAGGTGGTGCTGTCAAGTCGGGTCACTTCGGGCATTGTCGCGATGCCCATTTTATCAAATTTTTTGCTGGACCAGTCGATCTGATACCCCATGTGGGACTTTTCGTTGATGTTTAGGCCTTCAAAGTCACGATTGTTTGCAAAGAAAAATAATAGAGCATAAGCAACTGATGAAGAACAAAACTGCTAATGAGCCAAATGATACATTGACTTATACTGAATCAGACCCCCCAGGATTTCGCGGGCATTTTTTGTGATTGTTGCGGGCTAAAATGCCTGAATTTGCGGGAGCTTTTCCAAAAAGTTGCGATGAAAGTTGCGGTGCTTTTAAGGTTTTTGTTGCGATTTTGTTGCGGGAGGAAGTGAAAGTTGCAATAAATAGTTGCGATTTTCGCTTTTTGTAATTAAAATTGAGTAATATTTTGAATACTGAGTTATTACTGACAAAGAATAATACAAAGACACAGAGATCACAGTCCTAAAACAACCTTACCAATATCGAAAATAAATGACTACTAGGAGGGGAACTGTTTCGCCCGGTCTTTTGCTGTTATTTTAGTGGGCAAATGGCGCCGCAGACATGTTTCTTTGTCATTAGAAGCCGTGTCTCAATTCCCAGGGCGCGCGGCTCGGAGCGTGGCCCGAAGGGCATGTGCGTCACACATTTCGACAGTACACCGGCGCGACGACTGCTGTCCCACTTCTTTTTTGTCACATGCGCAGTTAACACGCGGTCCGAAGACCGCAGTCGTTAAGCGGTCCGCGGACTGCAGTCGGGGCTGAGCAAGTGTGCACCGCCTTGACTGCAGTCTGAGCCCCCTTCGGGCCGCGCTCCGAGCTGTGCGCTCTGGGAACTGGGACATGGCCGCAGTTTCGTTTTGTCACACGGAAGTAAAGCAGAATGTTGCGGCTTCCAAACTCAAACCTTTTAGCCGCCGAGAATATGAGGTTGGGTCCTATGGCTCGCAGATTTGTGACGCGCAAAGAGGAGGCTATGGTGACAGATACGCTGAGATCCAGATATGCGTTTTGTGCATTTATTACAAAAAGAGCGCACACAGCTATGACAGCGCAGCAGGATGAAATGGAACTCATGAAAACCAGCAGGATGAACAGATTAACGTGAAAGATGAATGAATGGTTTGCGGTCAACAAAAAATACGGCTACGCCTCAACCCTGACTCTCTCCTCTGTGTGACAGGTGAGCGCGCGCTTTTACTCGCACACACTTCCCTACGTGCACACACCCACACTCACGTGACCCACCGCCTCTGCCGCACACACACACACACACACACACACACACACACACACACACACACACACACACACACACACACCGTGCACCTCATCTCAGTTATGTCTCCTACACAGAAGGAAGTTGGTCGGCGTTCAATACGTCGCCGATGATTGGTCAAAATTAGTATAAATTGCGGAAAAGTTGCGGTGATTGGTCAAAATTGCAACACCGCGCTGAATTCGCGGGGATTGGCTGAAGTTGCGAATTCCTGGAGGGTCTGACTGAATGCATTTACGTACTTAGATCCCAGGCCAGTAGACACAAGGATAGTGACAGATTAAAGAGGATAGGTTAACATATACACAGGGACAACTCTACACAAAAGGCTGTCTCCTCGGTGCGAGGATTAAACTAGAGACCTTCTTGCTCTGAGGCTGAAGTGCAAAGAACTATGCCTATAGGCTGTTGCGTCACTATTGGATTGATGCTTAAAACCTTAAGCTCAACAGCGCTTTTTTAAAAGCAGCCAGAGCAAACCTGGACCTTTTATTCCCCAGGCTCCATGTTCCTCTTTGGGGGATTCTGGGGCGTTAAAAATATATGTGAGGGGCTACTTCACTGAGAATTCCTTAGTCAATGCCTTCTGGAGCTAGCTGTAACAAGAACACTGGAATAGCATCTATATTCCATCTATACCAGTGATTTTAAAACTCAAACCCAAGACTGGTGCAGGTTTACAGGTCTGAATATATGACTAAACTGCAGTAAAGACATGAAGTACACATTCCTACTAAATACCCAGGGGGAGTGTGCATTTTTATTCTTTAATATGAAATATCAAACATTGCCTCAAGAGCTCAAAAATATTGTGTTTGCATTTTGCCTGGATTGTTGCGTCACAGGTAAAAACAAAACAAGACAAAAACGCCAAAATAAGTAATTGCAAATGGCAGTGTTGTTTATGAAGTGTGTTTCCTGTGTGATTAATCGATCTCTACAAACATCTAACGTGTAATTGGCCTGTTGGCATCACTTGTCTCCATGGAGATAGACACGTTTATTGCAATATTGGGGAACATTCCAGGAAATTGCATTAACACCAAGCAGGTTGCAGTGGTGATACCTGTAATTCTTGAAATGCTATGGCAAGTATCACAATATTTATGTAGTTTATAAAATGTGTTTCCTACATGTAGATATTATTTTAAGTTTTATTAGAGGTAAAACATGAAACATCCCAACGTGATGTTGGGATGTTTCATGTTTTCATGCATAATGAGTTTGCTTTAAAGGTCCCATGGCATGAAATTTTCACTTTCTGAGGTTTTTGAACGTTAATGTGAGCTCCCCTACCCTGTTTAGCCCCCCCGGCTAAAAGTTGTGAAATGTCTAAACTGAGCATTTGCGGTCCTTTTCTGCGTTAGAAAAAAACACAGCTCAAACGGGCGATTCTGAACAAGGCAACTATGTTACGTCACATTGAAAGAAGAAATGCAAATGCAGTTCCTCCACCATCTCGATGTCCACACCTTGTCTCTGGAAATCACACCCAAAGAGTTTGGACCGCGAAGGAGCTACGCAATGCGAAATGCGTTTTTTTATTTGCCTGGAGGCACGTGCGAGTGTTTCTAGGCTCGGAAGTCCTTTACCCAACCCTCTGGACCTCTGAAACAGCAGTGGTTTAATTTTATTTTCTGTGAAAATGTGTTTTTTCATTGCAATTCCTTTCTTCCCCCGCGCTTAAAACGCGGAAGTGGGAGACAGCGCACAGTAACAAGGAACCAGCGGCGCATTTGCCCCCCCCACCCCACCCCCACCCGCTCCTCTAACCTATCTGTGTTCTTCTCATTTGCATTCAAGCAACAAGGCCCAGAATGTGTCGTTCAGAGAGAGATATTCTGACTCTGACTGTGTAGACTGTGTCTTTCTCATGCACTGAGTGTTGATTTTGAAGAAGGATTCATTAAGGCACCATTCATTAAGGCACCATATAAAATCATCAAGAAGTACCATGTCATGAGACCTTTAAAGGAAAAGTAACGTTTTTTACAATTTGAGCCTTATTTCGGTAATAAAACAAGTTGTTTTACTCACCCATATCACTTTGGTGTCATATGGAGCACTTCCAGAGATGTTTTAGATTAGCGTTAGGCTAACGCCGTTAGCCTAGTGCGACTTATAGCCATAGCTCGGGGCATTCCCCGAGCATGTAATATGCGGGCTCCAAATAACACAAACTTTTGCACTTTTCAAATCATAGAAGCTCGATGTCTTTAGTCTACTATTTTGTTTGGTCAAAAGTGGCCTGTAATCCGAGATTTAGCCATAGTTTCGAGTAGATGAGGACGCCAGTGCGCATGCGCGGAGTGTGCTCTCAGCTCCCGGGACCCAAACATGGAACGCATAGTTGTAAACTATGGATAAATCTCGGATTACAGGCCACTTTTGATTCAAACGAAATCGTAGACTAAAGATATCAAGCTTCTATGATTTGAAAAGTGCTAAAGTTTGTGTTATTTGGAGCCCGCACGGGGCATATTACATGCTCGGGGAATGCCCCGAGCTATGGCTATAAGTCGCGCTAGGCTAACAGCGTTAGCCTAACGCTAATCTAAAACATCTCCAGAAATGCTCCATATGACACCAAAGTGATATGGGTGAGTAAAACAACTTGTTTTATTACCGAAATAAGGCTCAAATTGTAAAAAACGTTACTTTTCCTTTAAGATCAAAACAAATCCGGTGAAGGCTCCAGACTTTAAAAACAGAGGAGCTTCAAGAATTATTTGCTCAGCTGTACTATTGGGAGGCAAACATTGTAAGTGCTGGAGAGGGAGTATGCAGAAGTACTAGAACAACTGAAGAAGAACTAAAAAACTGAAACACGTCTCCATAATTTTGATGAGAATGCATGTTTGCAAAAGTGCTTTAGAGAAGTTTTAAAGCAGTTTGAAATATTACTGTATGTTGTATGTTGTGTGCTTTGTTCCACACACATTGAACATGTTGGATATGATCAAACACAGCTCCCTCTGGTCCATGTGAGCCGTGTTTACTCTGAGATCGCAGCGGCAGCCTTGACAATAGTTGTTTTGAGGGTGGTCATGTTCTCTGAGGTATCGCTACAAAGGCAAAAACAGCAAACAGAAAGTCCATGTGCTGCTGTTTGTGGACTCAGTGACGAAGGAGACCAACCTCAGATCACACAATATCAAACACTGACAAAGGAGGCGGGCTCATATGGAAGAATATATTTGCTTAGTGCGCTACTGGAGAACACGAAATTAAAGGTAGAATGGTGGAAGTCCATGATAAGATATGATATTGCCTTTGCCTGGGATGTCCCAAGGTATGGCTTTAAACTTATTTATATTGCATTATTCACTTACTCATGTGTTTATAATACAACAAAAGTTTATAATACAACAAAAGTCAACAAAAGAGTGGGGGCTCGTCGACACATACTGTATATAACCTGGAATTTGGCCTTGTGGCATCACCTGTTTGTCCCCGTAGAGCAGGGGTCGGCAACCTTTACCACTCAAAGAGCCATTTGGACCCGTTTCACACAGTAAAGAAAACACTGGGAGCCACAAAACCCTTTTGAAATTTAAAATGAAATAACACTGCATATAACATCTTTTTTTGCCTTTGTGCCATAGAATTACATTTTGAAAATGAATGAACTAAAATAAAATACATTTTAATTAAATACATTGGTCCCTCACTATATCGTGGTTCACTTTTTGTGGCCTCGCTGTTTCGCAGATTTGTATTCCAATTTTTTTTTATAGTGTATCAACGTGCATTTCTGCGTCCTGATTGGCTAAGGGACTGTAGACCTTTGCTGATTCGTCAGTTATTCTCCTCTGTGCCGTGTCTCCTGTACTGAATGTGTTCAGTTTGCCAGATTTATATAAATGTTCTATCGCAGTGTGACTCTGAAGTGCTGTATGTTTGCAAGTTTTCTCCCCGACAAAACCCGCCACAGCGAAGCGGTCATAAGAACTGTGAAATACACGCAAAATACACTTTGGTTTCGTTCTATAATACTGTGCTTTTTTGTTGAAAATCTACGAACGTTTGAGTGTTTAAACAAGAGAGAAATGTGAGAAAACGTTAATTCCAGTCTGAGTGTAGAATGTGTGTGGTGAGGCGTTTACAGCCTTAAAACATGGAGAATAATTGTAAAATATAAAGCTTCGCAGATTTCGCTTGTTGTGGGTTATTTTTAGAACGTAAGAACGTAACCCCCGTGATAAACGAGGGACCGCTGTACCGAGCCGCATCAGAGGGATCAAAGAGCCGCATGTGGCTCTGGAGCCGCGGGTTGCCGACCCCTGCCGTAGAGTTTAAAGGGTCTAGATCAGTGGTCCCCAACCACCGGGCCGCGGACCGGTACCGGTCCGTGGGCCATTTGGTACCGGGCCGCGGTGGCTCATTCCCCCAACCCTTCATTTTGAGTGGTCCGTCCGTGTTCCGAAAAGAGCATGTGGACTTCCATGTGCACGATGCTACGATCAGACTGCAGGGCTTAATTTTTTGTGTGAAATCCGATTTTTTTTTTTGCATTTTAAAAAAAAATGTGACTTGTATGTGATCTTCAGTTTGAATTTTAAACGCCCCAAAAGTGTCCCACGTGCACCTTGGAGGACACGACGACGTCACGTGTAGCGATCGTGCTCAATGTTTACGGAAGTAGCCTAAAGTTGCTCGGAGCCAGAACATGTACAGCTTATTTGTTTTAAAGAGGAGACGGAGAATGACAAGGTTTTTGGCCACGGCGTTTTGCGGGGCAGTGGCAGTGTTGGTGCGGAGTCGCAGACAAGAGCGGTGGGATTGCTACGTGCTTCGCCGCTTCACTGATACGGAATTTATATACTATTTTCGCATGACGAGAAGAATGTTTGTGTACCACTCTTGCTGGAGGAAACACGCCTAGGTCAGATGAACGCGACCTGACCGTTCAGACTGAAGTCACATGCCAAAAGATCAGATATGTATCGGTTTTAGGACCACAAGTGGCCTGGATCACATTTGAAAAAATCGGATCTGTGTCGTTCAGACTGTCATTAGAAGATCAGATACACGGGCGAAAAAATTGGATATGGGTCACTTCAGGCTGCAGTGTGAACGTACGCTAATATTAAACGAGGAAAAAACAGACGTCTTTGGAAAATTTCTTTGCAAAGGGGAAAAGGCCCAGTGAGGAAACAGAAGAAGAGCCGATGACCACTAAGAAAAAGAAAGCTGGATTTAATAGACAATACGAGGAGACCTACTGAAAATATGGATTTATCACAACAGGTGATTCCCACGCACCAAGCCCGCTTTGCAGAACATGCGGCGACCAGCTCTCCAATGAGGCGGCCTTAAAAGTATGTTCGAGACATCAACTGGTACTCTGGATAAAAGTTACGGAGTAGACTGGACATAAGCAACACACTTTGGGTGTCATTGTCTCCCATTACGCCAAGATAGATCTCGTAGCAGAGAAACAAGCTCAGGGCTCTCA
Organism: Paratrypauchen microcephalus; assembly: GCA_036785185.1. Classification (NCBI taxonomy): domain Eukaryota; kingdom Metazoa; phylum Chordata; class Actinopteri; order Gobiiformes; family Gobiidae; genus Paratrypauchen; species Paratrypauchen microcephalus. The sequence continues at coordinate 868,101 of JAVJIX010000267.1, forward strand.
CTGATTCAGCATTACGGTGAGTTGAATTTTTCATGTACTTTATATTTGTTTTGTGATGTATCTCTTATTCTGAAGGCATGTTTAAGCATTACCATAGCAACCAGAGAGCGTCGGGGCAGAGAGGATGTTGTGACTCTTGTTATGTTGTTGGCGCATGTCATGAGGACGCTTTTATTAAAGTTATATACAAGTACACAGTGGATTCACCTTTATTATTATATCTATAACATGCCACAGTTCTTGTGTTGTTCGTATAATTTTATTTTGTGGTATTTATCCGCCAATATCTGCGTGCACGCCCCCCCCAAACCCCACCGGTCCGTGAAAATTTTGGGTGACATTAACCGGTCCGTGGCGCAAAAAAGGTTGGGGACCACTGGTCTAGATTACACATAATTAACTCTTGTGAGCTTTAAGCCATGCTATAATGTTGTTGCCTCATCAAAAGCAGGCCTGGAGTTGTGTTTTTTTCATTCACAGGTTTGAGTGATCCTGCATTATTAGTCTGTTTGTATCTGCAAAGCTCAAAATGTTCAAAGTTCAAAGTCAGCTTTATTGTCAAAAAACATATGTACAGGTTGCACACACAAGATTTGAGCGCTCCCTAGGCCCACAGTAAAACATAAAACATCTAATAAACAAGACACACAATGACTAAAACGTCACATATACTCGTAGCTGAAGTACCGTAAATGCTCTGTTCCACCTTGTGATGTCATGAAGCGGTAGGTTTCATCTGGAACAAATGTCAGAGCCATCTCAGCTGGCTCCTCTCGACGTGGAGAAGCAGCGGCTCTACACCAAGCTCCTCGGTGTGACTGAGCTCCTCATCCTATCTTTAAGGGAGCGCCCAGCCACTCTGCGGAGGAAACTCATTTTTGCCTCTTGTATCTGCAATCTTATGGTCATTACACAAAGCTCATAACCATAGGTGAGGGTAGGAACGTAGATTGACCGGTAAATTGAGAGCTTTGCCTTTTGGCTCAGCTACCTCATCACCACAACGGTCCGGAACAGCGACCACATCACTGCCGACGCTGCACCGATCCGCCTGTCAATCTTACGCTCTATCCTCCCCTCACTCGTGAACAAGAACCCGAGATACTTGAACTCCTCCACTTGAGGCACTCCACTCTGTAAAATAAAACAAATATTAAAAAGTCCTTTATTTTTTCAGTTTTGACCAGCATTGTATTCAGAGTGGACCACATACTCTGAGTGACGGCACAGCTCCTCCCTCGCTCCCCTTTAATGGCTGGCTAATGACTTCTATGAGGCTGACATTATTTTCCCATCCCTTTAACAGTCTGCGCTTGTATTTTTACCCCCCTGGTGTGAGCTCGGCAGGTGGGAGTCAGTCTAAATTTAGTGATGGCTCATGCAGACAAAATTACTGGTCACCCGTGTGCAGTGCTTCTGATGAGGAAAAACGTCTCGGAAAAATGCCAGGATATATGAGCTGAACATTATACAGCGTAAAACAAGAGTATCTGTGTTTTATGGCGTGTGGACAAAGTCTTAGTGCAAATGTTTGTTTACTAAATGCATGGCTATAAACTGCAAAGCCCAGCTCTTAAATTCCACATTTGAGAGAGCATTTTCATTTCTGTTCAGTTTCTGTTGATGTTTGCACCTGTAATAAAATACATACAGATAGAGTTTTTGGAGATTTTCTGACTGCCAAAATCTATAATCAATAGAGATTTTTCAGGTACAGAAACCATGCATCATTTTGACAATTTCCCAGCCTGATTAAAAACACATTTCATATTTTTTCATGGTTATTCACTTGCTGTTTAAAGGTGCACTGTGTAACTTTTTGGTTGGGGGGTTGTTTCTATGGATATGTCGTTGCTCTGTCTGGAATTTTCCACAGTATGACATTAAACAGCTCTACCTTACATTTATTAAATTATACGTGGTTTTACAGCTCAAAAATACCTATAAAACAGGCATTCTGGTTGCCTCTGCACAGATCTCACCTGTAATGCCTTTAAAGGTACATTGTGTAACTTTTCTGGAGATGTTATTGCTTTGTCTGAAATGTTTCACAGTCTGTCTCTCTTCATGAAGACCAAACCAGACCAAGTTACAGGTCAGATCTGAGGAGAGGCCACCCCTGCTCACAGTCAGAATTCCTGTTTTTGAGCTATGAAACTGTAAAATTGAATACATGTAAGGTTGAGCTGTTTAATGTCATACTGTGGGACATTCTAAGAAGAGCAGTGACATATCCATAGAAACAAGCAGGTGACAGACCCCAACCAAAAAGTTACACAGTGCATCTTTAAAGGTTCGCTATGTAACGTTCGGCAGTAGCTCAGTTGGTAGAGCGTTTGTCCAATGATCTGAAGGTTGGCTGCTCAAATCCCACTCACGACAATACACCCACAGATCCACTGACCCACAGGTTGGCGGCACGATCTCTGCTCCTGTCTGGACTGTTGCCCTCGCAACCCGAACTATGAAAAAGCGGAAGAAAATTGATACTTTGCCTGGAGTACATTCAAATGAACTATTGTACATTTATTCATGTGTTTTAGTGTAAAACATTCTTTGATTTATATACATCTATTTCAGACAATAGAGATTTTTTCAAGATTTTTTTTCAAGATTTTTTATTTGTCATATGCAGGATCAACACAAGGTCAACAATGTAATGAAATGCTTAGGATCAGTAGAACCCGTTGATTCACTAAGATAGTCAAGAAGTGTTAATAGCATGCAATACAAATACAAGGGAAAAAAAGTAAACAATATAATAAAATAAAATATAATAAAATACAAAGGTGCAGGTAGGATTAAATAAGATGTAAGTAGAGTATTTCACAGGTGGTAATACTGCTCAAATGAATTTGGTATTGCACATAATATAGTATAGCATAAGTATTGCACGTGGGTTATTGCACAGGTAACAGTAGCATTTACAGTGAGGTAGTGACATACAGGATAGCGAGTCGACACGGAGCAACGGATCAGTGCCACAATTGTGCGGTGCAGCTTGACGACGTGAGGTAATAAGAGAGACTATTCATTACCTTGACATGTTCCAGAGCTTGTGATGTGTCGCTCAACAACAGACTGGCCTCTCCACAGGTCTGACCTGTATTTGGCCTGGTAGCGAACTCTTCACCAGAAAAGTGACAGTGCTCTTTAAAGAAGCACTATGTAACTTTTTGGTTGGGGGTCCTTCACCTGCTTGTTTCTAGGATATGTCTTTGCCCTGCCTGGAATGTTCCACATGACATTAAACAGCTCAATTCCATTAATTTGATTAAATAACAGGTGGTTTTAGAGCTCAAAAATAGCTACAAAAACAGGCATTCTGACTGTGAATGGGGTCACCTCTCCACAGATCTGACCTGCAACTTTGAAAAGTTACACAATGCACCTTAAACAGCATATTTTCTATACCTGAAACATATATTTTTTTAATTAATTCTGCTATTGGCTACTGCCTCTATTCACAGAGGAGGGCTCAGTACTTCAGAATTGGTACATTGTGTAACTCATCTATTTTCTACATTAGCTCCAAGTTCTGTGTAACTTTTGACTCAAATCCCTGCAGGACTCGCCCGAGGACTTTTTCTCTTGACTTGTTGTGTCAGATGGAGTTAGCCCTGTAGCTGCTATGTTACTGTACCGCGGCCCATCTGCCCCACTCATCTAACCCCCTTGCCTCTGCTCTAACTACTGCTCCTTTTACAGTCTCTAAAAAGAAAAAAGGAATTCATTAGCTGCAGCGATCTGGATTTTTGTCTGTCTGTGCATATTCCTGGAGTTAACATTGTGACAAGTAGACAAAATTTGTTTACTTAAGTTTTACTTAAGGAATAAGTTTTATATTTGAGCCTGATTTGGAACTAGGGATGGGGATTCGGTGAAGTTTTCTTCGTCGATCGTCGGGAGAATTAATGAGTAATAATCAGTTAATCGTTAACATATTTTGTATTAAAAATATGACAACAACCATTCACTCATGTGTGTCTGCTTTTACCAGGTCTCTCAAGTTTTGAAGATTGCTAGGAGTGAGATTTCTGAGGAAATGCTTTTATAACTAAAAGTTCATATTATTCAATACTGCACAGGATAATATGTTAACCACAGTCATGGTTTAGTATTGGTTTAGTCCTGGTTTAGTCCTGGTTTAGACCTGGTTTAGTCCTGGCTTAGTCTTGGTTTAGACCTGATTTAGTTTTGGTTTAGTCCCGGTTTAGTCCTGGTTTAGACCCGGTTTAGATCTGGTTTAGTCTTGGCTTAATCCTGGTTTAGACCTGGTTTAGTCCTAGTTTAGACCTGGTTTAGTGCTGGTTTAGACCCGGTTTAGATCTGGTTTAGTCTTGGCTTAGTCCTGGTTTAGACCTGGTTTAGTCCTGGTTTAGTCTTGGTTTAGACCTGGTTTAGTTTTGGTTAAGTCCTGGTTTAGTCCTGGTTTAGTCCCGGTTTAGTCCTGGTTTAGACCCTGTTTAGATCTGGTTTAGTCTTGGCTTAGGCCTGGTTTAGACCCGATTTAGATCTGGTTTAGTCTTGGCTTAGTCCTGGTTTAGACCTGGTTTAGTCCTGGCTTAGTCTTGGTTTAGACCTGGTTTAGTTTTGTTAAGTCCTGGTTTAGTCCTGGTTTAGTCCCGGTTTAGTCTTGGTTTAGTCCTGGTTTAGTTCAGGTTTAGTCCTGGTTTAGTTCTGGTTTAGTGCCGAAATAGATGCAGAAATAATCTGATATGACATCACCGCACTTTGTCAGTGTGCGCTGAGAGGGGCGGGGAGGAGGGACTGGGGGGGGGCAGGACATTTTTAACGGATTCATGTAAGAGTCTGGTTAATGCACCGGGCCCGCATCTCACCGCGGCTCACCGCGGGCAGTTCGGCTCTGGGCCGCGCGTATTCCGCGCTTAAAGGGATATGCCACCCCCAGGTCAAATTTGGGCATCTCCCCACAGTCCAGAGACTAAAATAAGTGGTGGAAAGCGTTTTCCTGCTCACCCAGCCATTGTCCGAGTCTGTCGCCACTGACCGCCGCGGTATCTGCAGCTCCTCCGCCTTAGACTGGAGTCTAACGTCGCCAGAGAAAGATTTCGGCCAAAAGGAATTAATTTGCTCGATGCGTTTCCCAATTACTTTATGTGTCGAATCACGCAGCACGCTGCCAGGGGAATCCCAGTTACGCACCGGGAAGGGAGTTCCCCTGTTGCACAACGTGGTGCGTGATTCGACTGTATTCTTCCGCACTGGAAAATAGTTCCCACCCAAAATGACCAAGGCAAGCTCTCCGTGTTGATTTGCACATTTATTTGCACTCGATATGAATGCGCACTACACATAAAGTAATTGGGAAACGCATCGAGCAAATTAATTCCTTTTGGCCGAAATCTTTCTCTGGCGACGTTAGACTCCAGTCTAAGGCGGAGTAGCTGCAGATACCGCGGCGGTCAGTGGCGACAGACTCGGACAATGGCTGGGTGAGCAGGAAAACGCTTCCCACCACTTATTTTAGTCTCTGGACTGTGGGGAGATGCCCAAATTTGACCTGGGGGTGGCATATCCCTTTAAGCCGTCAGGGGGGGACACGTTACGCACAGACGGAGACACCGGGACCGAGGCTCAGGACGTGCCCGGGGGACGGCGCGTCTGCTCCGGCCTCGCTCGGACCGTGCGCCCGGAGCAGGGGGAGTTTTTTTCTTTGAAAACGCGCGGAGCCTGCATAAACTAAGCCACACAGACCGATTTTCTGGGCACAAAAAAAAAAAAAAAAAAAAGAAATCAGCGTGAGAAATGCCATGTGTGGCGTGTGAGCGTGTGAACACGTCGAATTGCGTGTGTCACACTCTCAATGCGTGAGACTTGAGAGCCCTGGCTTTTACTATGTCTGCCGAGGCTGTGGGAACAGGAGCTTCTCCACGGGAAAGTAAATCTGCAAATCAACATGCGTAGAGGTGGATTAAAGCGAGGCGACACGCATCCTGCAGCCTCTGCTAGCGCGCTCGGAGTTAGCCGCTTTGGGATCCGAGCTAACCGCTGCTAGCCCACTGTCTCTGTCCTACCTCCTCCACACAACCCAGCCGTATCTGCAGCAATATTTTATTAAGTCGTGAAAACCTTTGCCCTCCACGGCACTGATGGGGAGCATGTCTGTTTTGATCATCTTCGCTATCAGTTCGGTGACCTTCTCTGCTCGTTGAGCACTGCAGCTCCTCCTGGTCCGTGCTAGCACCGAGTCCAGGCTAGCCTGTGATAGAGATGACGAACCGCCGCCACCTTCTTTTACCAGACTTGGATGCGCGGTGTTCAAATGATAAATCATTTGTGTTGTCGATGAGGTATATTTGTATGCTGCATTGCAGTGCTTGCAGTGCGCTTGGTCATTTTCTAAATTAAAGTGGTCCCACACAACACTTCGCCGCGACCTCTTCATGTTTTGGCGATTGACCTACGGAAGCTCGCATATATCAACTGAGGTGCGCCAACTGAGGCGATTGTTTTTTTTTTGTGTGTGTTTTTTTTTTATCGGTTTGTCGACGAAAATGAACTTGCCCATTATGCCCATCCCTATTTGGAACGATATAGACTATATCCGAGTTGCCAGATTTTCAGCATGTAACAAGTGACTAAGCCTTTGTCCTAAACAAGCAATCCGATCCACACAATATATGACAAAAAATAAATAAAAATCAAATAGTTAAAGACACAACCTATTTTTTTCTCTCAATATATTTAAGCAAAATTTGTCTTATCCCAGTAGTAGAATACTGTATAAGCAGCTCCTGAAGTCAAAATAAGTCTGCTGTGTGCTGTCTGCATCTAATTATAAAGTTTGAATTAAGTTAGTTGTTCTTAGCGTTACCGTGAAGGTAAAACTCTGAAAGTTGTGAAAAGCCTTGAGCTTATAAACTCATTGTGGTGAATAATTAGGAGACTCAGAATGATAATGGACCACTGCAAACCATTTAAACCATTTTTCTGTGTTTCATTTTTAAAAGTAAAAATCAGGTACAGCAACTGAAAAAAGGATAAAAATCGCCAAATCACCAGTTTTAGGACTTGTGTTTCTCAGGGGCAAGGAAAATCGCTATAAATAACCTGGCAACTCCAGTCTCAAAAGGCTTTAGGCAGGAAAGGGGTTATGAAAAGGTCGCAGTGTTCTTTAACATATACATACATATTTTATCAGTTCACTCTAAGGCATTTGATCCCTCGTTCCTCTCAGAGTTATACTTGTCGTCTTATTATAATGGCCACTTGAAATCTCTGAGCAACAATATCCCAATCACTACATTCATTTTGGTGAGCTCTTAAAGATATTCCTTATAATGTTCAATCTGTAATGCAAATGCTTGTAATGGGGCTTCAAATAATCCACTATTCATATAAAGATTTTACCATATGCATTTGAAGCATTATGAAAAAAAAGAACTACATCTGCTGGGGCACTGAAACAGGAAATAGTCTTTAAGAAGCTAAAAACAGTAGCGACATTTGGTCAAAATGCTCTCACGTTACAGTGGATACTATACAGTGCACTGACCAAGTGTTTGTTTTTTTTAGTTAAGGGTTGGTCTTCCATGAAGATAGAAAGGTTTAATGCCACACAGTGAAACATTCTGGAGAAGAAAAGCTCTTGACGGACCCTCCACCAGAAATGCAACACAATACACCTTTAAGCAAACAAAATGGCTATTTCCTGAACATAAACAACATGGACATTTTCACACGCCACAAATTTTTTCTTCCAAAGTCTGAACTCCAAACCTGTTTTTACTGACAGCTGATTAGCTATAGACCTCTCCATTAGAAAGTACTACTACTCTCTAGCCCTTTTAAAATAATAGACTTATCACTTACACCTAAACTCTTATTCAAACCCACTGCGCAGAGTGAATCCACATCTGTGTTTGGCAGCCTGTGGTGATGTGGGTATCAGAAGACACCAGTCATCAAAATCTGCTCATTCTGTTACTTACTGCTCTTATTAAGAACAAGCTGCTTTCAGTCGTCACTAAACTATCCCAGTACACCTCTGATTGTGTCATGTATTAACCAAGGATTGTGAAGTGTATGAACAAAGATAATTAAAGGTCCTATATTACTCAAAATTGTAACTTTATTATTAGGCTGCCTACATCTCCAGAGATCAAAATGCTGTGGTCCACCTGGTGATGTAGTTTTCAAGTTAACATTTTTATCTTTAGTTCAGTAGAGATTGGCATTTCCAGGGCTGAAAATGGAGGAAATGAAAATGGTGGAGTTTTCTGTTTGAGAGAAGAAAACAATCTAAATATGCATTATTTGTGTGTTAAACATGTGTGAATGAAACAAAACTCCAGGTATATTTGTGATGAGGAAACAACATAGATGAGAATATAGCGTAATATTTAACCCTACCCAGCTTGCATGCCTTTTAAATATAGGAGCAAAAAACTAAGACAAAACATTTTTTTGCTCCAGGGCTTCCTCCATCACCCTGGCTCCAAGTGAGAGATGCAAACAGACTGCCGGTTGCTGATAAGGCATAACTGTGACATGATAGCCCTCTGACAATCTTGCAGAGGTTTTCTACAGTACATATTACAACAGTTTAATAAGAGGCTGTGATTTCCACAAACCGCAGACAGCTGCCATAAACAACCATTAGCTTATCTTCATACTTCGTCTTACACAGCAACTTGTTTCCTCATGTCTTCCCCTTGGCCATATTTGCTTTGTAAGATACATTGTTCATTCACTCGCTCAGTGTAAGACACTTGTGTAGCCACAGCTGCCCTGGGAAAGGACGGAAGCAAGGCTGCCATCTGGTGGAATCGGACCGTCCAATTACCAATGATTTACACACACACACACACACACACACACTTAAAAAAAAAAGGAACTGATCAAAATGTGTGATATTGCTTTTATTTATCTAAAGAACAACTTTGTATAAATACAAATTGAAATAATAGGAGGCTCATTTATGACCAGTATATAGTCTTTTTTGTATTGTTTTGATACGTCATACATGGTATCAACTGCACCGATATTTGGAAGCTGATATCCAAGTCATGATTTTTCAGTACTGGCGCTGATATGGCGGTGCATCTCTACTTTCCCAAGCAAACACCATCACTATGTCTGAGTTCGATTCAAACCACAGACCTTATAGGCTCTTAGTCACTTTGGCTCCATTATCATTAGGCTTTGTTTATTTGCCACCTTATTTCTGCATTGTTTAGACTAAACATATAGTTTAAAAGGGGCTAAACACAGAGACCACAAATACACTGAGTCTTAACCAAAGTCAGACTGATATTGCAGCACTAATGAGGTTAGCTCGGTGATATCAATCTGGAAAATCTCCCATCGATGTGGTTCAGGAAGAGGAGTGTCTTTCAGCGTCAGAGAGTCAGACAGTCACAGCAGACAAAACACAATGAAGTCTGAAAATAAGCAGAGAATAAACTCACTGTCCTGTAGCCCGCATACTGTACATGTCTTTGAGCCTTGGAGAATCTATGTTGTAACTTTGTGTAGAAATATTCATTGTAGAAATATTCAGTGAAAACCAGTGATGGAAGAAGTACTCAATTTTGTTCAGTAAAAGTTTAGATAATGGATAATAAAAATACTCAAGTAAAAGTATCACATGAAAAACCTCCTTAAGTAAAAGTATTACAGTACCTGTCTATTGACTATGGTGTAAAAAGTAAATATTTCAAGCTGATTTTGAGTCTTATAAAGCTAGTATATAAAGAAAGTATTGATTTTGATAAAGATTTGTGCTGAATTTTCTTCGACAGTGGGTGTTTTTATTTGCATATTTTTGTGTTCTCAAAACACAAATGTGCTCAAAATAGATCCCAGATTTTTCAGCAAGTCTCGCTCAATAATTTAAAAAAAAACAAAAACATTTACTTTTCATTCCAGCTCAAAAATGTACTGAAGTACAAAGTAGAAACCTGATCCACTTTAGAATATACATACGAAAAATCCCTAAAATGTATACTTAAAGGTCTTATATTATACAAAATTTACTCTTGTGAACTTTCAACCATGTTCATAATGTTGTTACCACTTTAAGTAATCCATTTGAGTAATCCTTTATTATTAATCTGTCTACATCTTCAAAGTTCAAAATCCTCTGTGCAAGGTTATTATAGTTAACAAAAATGAACGAAAAAACGAAAACTAAAATTGAAAAAATATTTTCATTAACTGAAATAAATAAAAACGACAATAAAAAAAAAACACAATAACTTAATGAAAATGTGTTGTGTGTTTACAAAACTAACTAAAACTAAATACAATTATAGAAAAAATTGCTGTTTGTTTTTGTGTTTGTCAATTTATTTACAAGCTTTTTGAACATGACAGCGAGACGGAAAAGAGCAAGTGCATCGTGCTGGGGGCAGGTCACAACATTTGCGGAACAGTTCTCAAAGGAAAAAATCCCACGAATCTCAAAGTACATTTACAAAGTTTGCATAAGGATGCTAATAGCGAGTACCTTGCCAAACTCACTTCTTTTAGTACTCAGAAATAACTTCCCCGCAGTGAGGTAGCACAAAGTAGACTACCATTTGTTTATTGTAAGTTTGATAACGCAATACTTTCTTTTTGAATCCTGCACTTGACAAATATCCCAAAGTATAACCTAGAACTAAAACTCATAAAAACTAAACTAAAACTGAGCAGTTAGAGAAAAAAAAAAAAGAAAGAAAGCTAACTAAAACTATCAGAGCCACTCTAAAAACGAATTAAAACAAACTAAAAGTAAATTATAATGAAAAATCAAAAACAAAAACATATTATAACCAGGCTCTGTGCCAATTTGTGATGTCATGTAGTGGTAGTTTAAAAGTAAACAGCTACCTTTTTTCAGTAGAGATTGACAATTCTAGGGCTGAAATTATCCAAATGAGTTTAAAGCACAATGGAGCACTTCTTGCATTACTACATGACATCACAAGTGTTTTTGTTGTTGTTACATTATGACAGAAATCAGAAAATAGCAGAATTATGGGCCCTTTAAGTACAGTCCTTTACGACTTTTACTTCGTTATGTTCTACCACAGTTGAAAACCTAATTTTTCTGTCCACCTTTACTCCAGAGAGTGTTGTTCTGATTCTACGTAGTGTTTGGGTACGTGTTTGGTCCCTGTGCAGAAAGGGATTATGGGAGTGTTGCTGAGAAGTTTGCTGGTGCGTGTAGTGAATTCCCCGTTGTCCTGAGTGCATACTGTGCGGTGGTGCATTCAGGTCCTACCGAGCAGCTCAATTTGCTTTATTGGAGAAGTGTTATTTGACCATTGTCTAAAGCAGGGCTCTCAAGTTTTGAAGATTGCTAGGAGTGAGATTTCTGAGGAGCGGGGGTGGGGTGGGGGGGTGGGGTGCGAGGAGTGACTTTTTTCCCGAGGACCGGGGGGGAAAGGGGGGTGGGGGGGGGCGAGCAGTAGTCGAGTTATAAAATTAAACCAGGGGGGATGGTGGAAGGGCAGGGCAGAATTAGAAGGTACTTTGTTAATATGGAAATACTTTTATAACTAAAAGTCCATATTATCATTCAATAATGCACAGGATAATATGTTATCACACACAGTCTTGGTTTAGTCCTGGTTTAGATCTGTTTTAGACCTGTTTTAGTCCTGACTTAGTCTTGGTTTAGACCTGGTTTAGTTTTGGTTAAGTCCTGGTTTAGACCCGGTTTAGATCTGGTTTAGTCTTGGCTTAGTCCTGGGTTAGACCTGGTTTAGTCCTAGTTTAGACCTGGTTTAGTGCTGGTTTAGACCCGGTTTAGATCTGGTTTAGTCTTGGCTTAGTCCTGGTTTAGTCCTGGCTTAGTCTTGGTTTAGACCTGGTTTAGTTTTGGTTAAGTCCTGGTTTAGTCCCGGTTTAGTCCTGGTTTAGACCCGGTTTAGATCTGGCTTAGTCCTGGTTTAGACCTGGTTTAGTCCTGGTTTAGACCTGGTTTAGTCCTGGTTTAGTGCCGGGTTAGTCCCGGTTTAGTCCTGTTTTAGACCTGGTTTAGTCTTGGTTTAGTCCTGGTTTAGTCCCAGTTGAATCCTGGTTTAGACCCGGTTTAGTCCTGGTTTAGACCTGGTTTAGTCTTGGTTTAGTCCTGGTTTAGTCCCAGTTGAATCCTGGTTTAGACCCGGTTTAGACCTGGTTTATTCTTGGTTTAGTCCTGGTTTAGTTCTGGTTTAGTCCTGGTTTAGTTCTGGTTTAGTCCTGGCTAGGTCCTGGTTTAGTCCTGGTCTAGTCCTGGTTTAGTTCTGGTTTAGTCCTGTTTAGACCTGGTTTAGTCTTGGTTTAGTCCTGGTTTAGTTCCGGTTTAGTCCTGGTTTAGTCCCAGTTGAATCCTGGTTTAGACCCGGTTTAGACCTGGTTTAGTCTTGGTTTAGTCCTGGTTTAGTTCTGGTTTAGTCCTGGTTTAGTTCTGGTTTAGTCCTGGCTAGGTCCTGGTTTAGTCCTGGTCTAGTCCTGGTTTAGTTCTGGTTTAGTCCTGGTTTAGACCTGGTTTAGTCTTGGTTTAGTTCTGGTTTAGTCCTGGTTTAGTTCTGGTTTAGTCCTGGTTTAGACCTGGTTTAGTCTTGGTTTAGTCCTGGTTTAGTTCTGGTTTAGTCCTGGTTTAGTCCTGGTTTAGTTCTGGTTTAGTCCTGGTCTAGTCCTGGTTTAGTTCTGGTTTAGTCCTGGTTTAGACCTGGTTTAGTCTTGGTTTAGTCCTGGTTTAGTTCTGGTTTAGTCCTGGTTTAGTCCTGGTTTAGTCCTGGTTTAGTTCTGGTTTAGTCCTGGTTTAGTCCTGGTCTAGTCCTGGTTTAGTCCTGGTTTAGTTCTGGTTTAGTCCTGGTTTAGTTCTGGTTTAGTCCTGGTTTAGTCCTGGTTTAGTTCTGGTTTAGTCCTGGTTTAGTTCTAGTTTAGTCCTGGTTTAGTTCTGGTTTAGTCCTGGTTTAGTTCTGGTTTAGTCCTGGTTTAGTTCTAGTTTAGTCCTGGTTTAGTCCTGGTTTAGTGCCGAAATAGATGCAGAAATAATCTGATATGACTCACCCATAAAAACGCGGTCACTTGTATCCATGTATGCACGTGTCACGGTCTTTAATAATCCGGAGCTCCGGAGAAAAGGACATATCCCGAACTTATCCCGTGTCCCGAGACGAGAGTTCCTTCTTACGTAGCAAGTTAAGGATTCTTATTGTCTTGGAAATGCCGCGTAAACATTCACGCGGCTCGCGCCTCACAGCTGATCGCTCAACTCGAGTACTCCGCTCGGACCGTGCGCCCGGAGCAGGGGGAGTTTTTTTCGCTGAAAACACGTGGAGCCTGCATAAACTAAGCCACACATAAACTAAGCCCCAGATTTTCTGGGCACAAAAAAAAAAAAAAAAAAATCAGCGTGAGAAATGTCATGTGTGGCGTGTGAGCGTGTGAACACGTCGAATTGCATGTGCCACACTCTCAATGCGTGAGACTTGAGAGCCCTGCTCTAAAGAGCCCATGGACAATGTTCAAACAGCCCATTCTATGAAACACATCATAGTGAAACAGTAAAACAAATGTAAAATATATGAAATATTACAAGAAAGAGTGGCTTAAGACACAAAGATAAAAGTCTAAATCTGACAGCTTCAGGGTAGAGCTCATGGGCTGTTGAACTCCATGTTGAAAAAATCTGTTTTTTGTAGGGTTTTAAAGGGAAGTAGGGAGGAGCATGATCTCAGAAGAAGAGGGAGGACATTCCAGAGCTTAGGGGCCACAACAGAGAAAGCTCAGCCTCCCTTGAGATGGTGGGACATACTGTGGCTCCAGCGAGTTGAGTGATTTAAAAACAAATAGTAAAATTTCAGATGGGTGTAACATGGTCTCTCTTTTTGGACCCGGTGAGTCTGGCAGCAGCATTTTGGACTAACTGTAACCTACTGAGGGAGGATTGTGGGAGGACTGAATAGAGCGAGTTGCAGTAGTCCAGTCTATTGGCTACAAAAGCGTGTATGATTGTTTCAAATGTATTGTGTGTTAGGATTGGTTTTAATTTAGCAATTTGTCTTGGCTGACAAAAGCTAGTTTTAACAACGTTTGAGATTTGTTTCTCAAAGTTTAAAAGAGAGTTCATAAAAAAACAAATTTGTAGCAAGAGGCCCAAGGTCAGATGTCAGGGTGTCTGTGTAAGGTCCAAATAAAATAACTTCAGTCTTATTTTCATTTAGTTGGAGAAAATTGAAAAAAAAAAAAAAAAATTCCACAAGACAGGCATGGAGAGTCGCAAAGGACGAGCCATTTTTTGGGGAGACAGGAAGATAAAGCTGGGTGTCGTCAGCATAGAGGTGGTACTTAATCTGATCTCTAGAATTAAACCCAGAGGGAGAATGTATAAAGAAAATAAAAGAGGCACTAGGATGGACCCTTGGGGCAAGCCACACGTGAGGAGCAGGCGTAGACACTTCCTCACCTGCTTTGACTGAGAAGTTTCTTCCTGTCAGATATGAAGTGAACCATTTTAGGACTGAGCCCTGCAACCCAATGGCATGCTGCAGGCGTTTTAGGAGGATCTGGTGGTCGTGCTTGTCAAAGGCTGCACTTAAGTCCAGGCCCTGTACCTGATTTTTCTTAACAGGTCCATATTGCACTATTTTCTGATCTATATTGTACTGTTGTTTCCTCATCAAAAACATACCTGGATTTGTGTTTTGTTTTAGTTACACCTAAAATCATGTACGGAACCCAGGAGGGCTCACGGAAAAATCTCACGGAAAAATCTTTTTGCTCACTTTGCAAAGCGTGCCCTCCTTTTATTAAGTCGTGTGTTCGTGTAAGTAAAGCGTGCTCTCAGTTTACTAAATGGCGTGCTTGTTTAAATCTAACGTGCGCTCGTTTACCTAAATCGTGCACCCTGGTTTACTAAATCGTGCGCTCGCTGTATGAAGTCGTGCCCTCGTCTATCTAAAAACATGCTCTTGTTTAAATTTGCTCAAAATGTGTACACGAGATGTATAAAATGTGTGCTTGTTTTGAAATCATGGCCACGCTTTAGTAAACTGTGCTCATGAGGTATATATAACGTGGGCACGACTCAATTTTAGCGAGCACACAGTTTTAGTAAGACGTCTCCACGATTTAGGTAAACGAGCGTATTTACATGGATGCGCGACTTAATAAAATGTGATTTCATAAAACAAGGACACGCTTTGCAAAGTGAGCGTACGCTTTATTGACACCCCCTAAAAAAGATTTTCTGTGAGCCTTTACGGGCTCCGTAATCATGCATATTTTGGTTGAGTTCTGAAACTCTCAATCTGAAAAAATACTCCTTGTGATGTCATGTGGCAATACAGGAAGTGTTCCAGTGTGTTTTTAAAGGGATATGCCACCCCAGGGTCAAACTTGGGCATCTCCCCACAGTCCAGAGACTAAAATAAGTGGTGGAAAGTGTTTTCCTGGTGACCCAGCCATTGTCCAGGTCTGCAAATCAACACGGAGAGCTTGACTTGGTCATTTTGGGTGGGAACTATTTTTCAGTGCGGAAAAACACAGCCGAAGCACACACCACGCTGACAGGGGAATCCCTGTTACGCACCAGGAAGGCAGTTCCCCTGTTATACAGCGTGGTGTGTGCTTCGGCTGTGTTTTTCCGCACTGAAAAATAGTTCCCACCCAAAATGACCAAGTCAAGCTCTCCGTGTTGATTTGCACATTTATTTGCACTCGATATGAATGCGCACTACACAGAAAGTAATTGGGAAACGCATCGAGCAAATTAATTCCTTTTGGCCAAAATCTTTCTCTGGCGCCGTTAGACTCCAGTCTAACGCGGAGTAGCTGCAGATACCGCGGCGGTCAGTGCTGACAGACCTGGACAATGGCTGCGTCACCAGAAAAACGCTTTCCACCACTTATTTTAGTCTCTGGACTGTGGGGAGATGCCCAAGTTTGACCTGGGGGTGGCATATCCCTTTAAACTCTGTACACCTTCACTAGAATTATTTGGATGATTTCAAACATGGAATTTCCAATCTTTACTAAAACAACATGACATCATAAGGTGGAACAGAGCATTCTGAGCATTAGAGATGTAGACAGACTAATAACCGTAATGGCGGCACGGTAGCAGAGTGGTTAGCGCTCTTGCTTCACAGCAAGAAGGTTCCGGGTTCGATCCCCGGGTCGCCCAGACCTTTCCGTGTGTGTTCTGTGTGGAGTTTGCATGCATGGTCTGGGTTCGATCCCCGGGTCGCCCGAGCCTTTCTGTGTGGAGTTTGCATGTTCTCCCCGTGTCTGGGTGGGTTTCCTCCGGGCACTCCAGTTTCCCCCACCAACCCAAAACATGCACCATAGGTACTCCAGCTTAGGTCCTGACCAAACCGAAGCAAGAAGATCATGGAGATGGTCCCCGGGCGCCCTAATGTGTGCTGCCCACTGCTCCTAATATATGTATATATATATAGGATGGGTTAAAATGCAGAGAAGAATTTCTCCAGTGTGAGATCAATAAAGTTCTCTTCTTCTCTTCTAGCAAGGCTCACTTACCTTATGCATTCTGAGTTTATACACGTTGTTCACAGCTTTCAGAGGCCAGAGCGGAGTTTGCCGTCATCAATATGCCATCAGCAACTAATATGCTAACACACACTTCATGATCCTCTGAAAATAAAACTTCAAATTACATATTTTGACCTTAAGAGCTGCTTGTACCTTGCTTGTAGGTATCTGTCCTGGGACAAGACAAATTTTGCTCAAATACATGGACAAAAGGCCCTTTAACCAGCCTTATTCAGGCATTCTTAGTGCTGTTACACTGAAATATGCAACAACAGCGCTGGAGCTAAAACATTTGAACTGGTAAAAACAGCCCTACATCGTATTTCTAGGTTTTCTCCTAACAAGATAAAATGAGTAAACAAATCTGAAAGGTTCTTTTATTCAGAGAAGGTTGGCACATTTATAATTCAGCCGTGAGTGTCCTTGTCTCACTCCCAAATCCGTGATTAATAATGTACTGTAATAATGTTTATTCAGTGCAGTGGATATAAGGGAAGGGAAAACATGTCTTGACAGAGTAAACAGGAGACACTGAGACTGTAAAGAGCCTTATAATGATCGATCTGTACAGCTGGCTCCCGGATGAGACTCGTGTGGTGGTGGATATGGAAAAGTGAGTCTTGGCATTCGCTACCCTATTTATAACGCTATTCTTAGATGTGCGCAGAGTTCCTATAAAGATGAGGCCGGTGCAGGCATTCTTTTTGGTGTTTAACTCTGACTGGAGTTAAACCTGTGTTCCTTGGGGAGCTCCTGCTAAGCCTGTGATTAACTGAGAACAAGTCGTCTTTATTCATGACACTGAAATGCAGATGAAGGAGGGAGTAGTAAGCCTTGTACCCTGTGAGGAACACATTACTTCGCTCTTCAGGGAGAACTCATTAAACTAAGTTGTGGGTTTGATGACCGGGCTGGGAGTGCCGTGGATGGGTTTCCGATAATCATGGCACTTTTTGCATAAAGCCACAAAGGTTATAGATGATAATATCAGCTCAGAAAACACGTTCAGCTCTATTCAACAGGGACTGAATCATCAACAGTCTGTAAACCAAATTGTTTTTGCTGAATGTGCTACATTTTTTGCCAATATTTTCCCCATATTTAAAGGTGCATTATGTAACTTCTGAGGTGGAAGGTTCACTACTGGCTTGTCTCCATGGAGATGTTATTCCTTTGCCTTGAATAGAGTTAGACATAGACAAACTTTGATGAGCCATAAGGGAAATTATTTGGACACACATCACAATATAAAGCTCTCGGAAAAAATAAGAGACCACTGCAAAAATTATCAGTTTTTCTGATTTTACTACTTATAGGTATGTGTTTGGGCAAAAGAAACATTTGAGTCTATAAACTACTGACAACATTTTCCCCAAATTCCAAATAAAAATATTATCGTTTAGAGCATTTATTTGCAGAAAATGACAAATGCTCAAAATAACACAACACAAACACAAAGGTGAGCTACTTCAGTTCATGCACCAGGAGTGGAATAAAGTCACCCAAGAACAATGTGAAAGACTTGTGGAGAGCATGCCAAGACGCATGAAAGATGTGATTAAAAATAAGGGTTATTGCACCAAATATTGATTTCTGAACTCTTCTTAAGTGTAAACATTAGTATTATGTTGTTTTAAAATGAATTTGATCTTGTTTCTTTGCATTGTTTGAGGTCTGAAAACATGTATCTTTTTTGTTATTTTGACACTTTGTCATTTTCTGCAAATAAAAGCTATAAACGATCATATTTTTATTTGGAATTTGGATGGAAATGTTGTCAGTAGTTTATAGACTCAAAATGTTCCTTTTGCCCAAACACAGTAGTAAAGTAGCTGTAGTTATAATCTACACCAGTGTTTCCCAACCAGGGGTACAAGTACCCCTAGGGGTACTCGAGCACACTGCAGGGGGTACTCGGCAGTGTCACTGCCATGCGCAGGGGGAGATTTTATTTTATTTTTATTTTTTAATTTGAGTCCATTTGAGTTAAAGAAAAGAGAGAAAATGCCTGAGAATTTAATTTTCAAATTAAGGAGATGAAATAAAATGATTTTCATTTAATAATCCGTTGTGTCACGTTCTACTTTTGGAGAATTATCAACACGTATGAGTGAGGGGGTACTCGAGGTATGGCAAAAAGGCTCAGGGGGTACACAAGACAAAAAAGGTTGGGAAACACTGATCTACACCCATAGATCAATATGTCATAAGTTGGGCAGTCTGAATCACAATATTGATCTAAAACGACTTCATAAAAGTCCAGTAACTTCTGCTTTAGAAAATTGTGGTTCCCAATTGTTGACATAAACGTTACCACAACAAAGAAATGAGCAGTTGTCAGCACCATTTGTACCAAAATTACTATGCAACGCTGCCGAATCCTACACATATCACCGATTACGGAAATAAACTTGGAGAACAAAGTAAGTATAGAGCAGTGGGCATGTACTAGTGGCGGTGAAAATGGGGATTGATTGGAGCAATAAACCCCCAGCTCGGACTATAAAAATTACTAACATGGATCAATCCTTGAGCCGCCACCTTAACGTGGTGGAGGGGTTTGAGTGCCCGAATGATCTCGGGAGCTATGTTGTCGGGGGCTTTATAGTCCGTGAGCCAGAGGGGTTGGTCGTTACCAAAAAAGTGGCAAAGGCTACCATACCTTTTCTGAAAGCCTGGAATCTCAGCTTTTCAATGATGTATGATGGCCATCTGACAAGAGTAGCTGTATTGAGTTATCACACATAATGTAAACAAAGGTAGAGAAAATAATGCGTATAAATCAAGCAAAACACTGACATAGCTGAAGATCTATATTGGACATATTGGAATATTTTATTTTGTTATGTTTGGTATCATTTTAAACAGGAGACTCTTGGCTTTCATTTAAAGCCTTATGTGAACATTTTGGGTAAGTACAGCCAAACCTGGAGCTCTTCAAACTTTTAATCACACACATTTTCCTGCCATTTCCGCCTAAGTCATCTTTTGTCTTTTAATCCTGTGGCACCAGGGAGCATCAGAGAAACAAAATCCAAATACTGAAATACTGTCATGACCCTAAGGATTCAGAAAATGTATCATTTACCCATATTATCTGATTTGGAGGGGGTGATTTTCGGTCTTATATCAGACATGGCATTTGAGAAAATAATGCTTATAAGTTAAGCAGAACATTGACATAGCTGAAAATCTAAAAACGGTATAACAAATAACAAATGAGACATGGATTCCTATGTTTTAAGGTGTGGTAACCCCAATTATGACATTGCCATTAAAAGGTAAAAGGTCAAGGTCATGACCTTTAGCCATGGTCAATGACATTTTTTCTTGTGAGTGTATGTTTGGGTGTGGGTGTGTCTGTGTGTGGGAGGGGGGTTACAGATAGACATGTAATGTGTATGTGTGTGGGCGTGTGTGTTGTGTGTGTGTGTGTGTGTGTGTGTGTGTGTGGGGGGTTTACAGGCAGACATGTAATGTATCTGTTTTATATATTGTAGTTTTACTTTTTTGTGTATAACTTTGTTTTAATTAAAAGGTACCATGCTTCTTTTGGCAGGGGGACTACCAATGGAAATGAGCCTTTTGGCTATAATTGGGTGCATTTACATTTTATTTGTAAAATGTCCATTAATTTACAATGTACCTCTATGACAAATAAAGGAAATAATAATAAGAAGAATTTTGTGACATTTTCGCAAACATTGCATCATTCAAGGCCACGACACTAATCAAATTCCTCGTCGGAATCCTCATCAAAGGAGTAGGATTGTTCTTCATCAGCAAAGTCATCCTTCTGGTTTTTGCACTGTCTTGCATGGCATAGGTCAGTGCAGGCCAAGTTGTTGGCAACACACTGACATGATGGAGTAACACAGTCCCTCTTGCATGAGCAGGACAGAAACTCAAGTACTGCTTATGGACCAATGGAGACATTGAACCAGTCTATGGAGAGGTGCAAGTCACCATCTTGGTCCACTCTAGACCACCCATGCTCAACTGGGGAAGGAATTTCAGGGTTGTTCTCAAGGCATCTTCTCCAGATAGCACCTTGATAGTTAGCTCTGAGACAGTGCTTGCTGAGAGAATCTGAGCATGGAGGTAACTGCCAGGATTCTATGCCTTTCTTTGCACAAAACAGTGCATACCTCATTTCATTGATGTTGGTGATTCTGGACTTGGAGCTGTACATTTGACATGTGAATTCCTGTAAGGCTGCATACAACTCAGGTGTCATTGTCCAGTCTGCCCCAACCTTTTGAAAGGTCTCACAGAACATTTCATTCTTCTGAAGAAGTTTTAGGGCTGACACTTTACCACGACCTGCAAATGCACTTACAGTGTCGCAGCCTGTGTATGCGTGTAAACCAGGCAAAGCCTGACACAACTGTGAACCCAGACCACGAGCGAGTTGTGAGATGTTTATGTAACTGGTGCGATTCTTTGTCCCTGTCTTCAGGAACAGGTCACATGTGAGTGCATCACTGGTAGCCAGGCTTATCACCAATACATCAGTGTCATCAGACACAAGGATGACAGATTTGTGACCAGTCCTTGAAGCATGGCAAGCATGGAGCAGCATACGGGTGTCAGCCTCTTCCTGAGTGGACGACAGGTCTGCTACCTTGTGCACTCCCTGTTGGGTCAGCTTGTAACACTCATCTTTGGTTGTAGTGTACAGAACCTTTTCACAGAGTCTTGTTCTAGACTGTTCTTTGCCCCACTCTTTGAGCAAGAAGGTAGCAAGTTTTGTTTTGTTGTTGCTTTTTAGGAATTTTTTCCATTGCTGAACTCTGTGCCCTGCAGTGATCTGTTAGACCTCTGTGCCTGAGTCTGCACCTCTGGCAACTCTCTCCATGTGTTTGATAGAAGTCTCATTACAGTGGTACCTCACCTTACGAAACACCCTACATACGAAAAATCCAAGTTACGAAATGCCTTCACGTTAAATTTGGGTCTCTAGATACGAAAGAAAATTCAAGTTACGAAACGCGAAATCTCAGCTCAGATGCACGCCCCGCTGTTATCCTCGCTCAAAAAGCACCTTTCTCGGCCTCTTAGCTCTAGCACCGAACACGCAAGATTTTCAACAAAATGTATTAAATAGTGAAGCGTGGGGGGAGACACGACTCCGGAGGCAGCGCGGAGACATGAACGCACCGCGCAAGGAGCACGGCACTAGACCTGGTTTAGTACTGGTCTAGACCTGGTTTAGTCCACGTTTAGTCCTGGTCTAGTCTCTTAGCCAATCAGGACGCAGAACCAATGTTACACTATTAGAAAAAAAAAGTTACACTATAAAAAAAAAACTTGGAACGGGGCCTTGGAACGAATCAGGCTTTTCCCATTGAAATAGCTACTCAACTTATGAGAAATTCACGTTACGAAACCACTTCTGGAACAAATTAATTTCGTAAGGTGAGGTACCACTGTATATACATCAAAAACAAGATGGGTCAAGACGGGTGCTGTGACTTGCTTCAGCTAGCACAGTGGACAAGGCATAGTCTGCAATATTAGCAAATGTCTTGCCATCACCGTTCAGCTTCTGAACAAGTGCCGTGCCATCTATTACACAGGTAGAATTTAATGGCAATGATTCAGCAACACATGGGAACTTGAGCAGTTGCTTGGCAAGTGAGGATTTGCAAGTCTTCCTCACATTGCCGTCTGGTGAAGCAAGAGCCCACAGAAGTGGTCCAGGTTGAGCTGTCTACTCTTTGCAATCAGTACCATCTGGCCAAATATTCTATTATCAGCTTTGAGGATAACTTCTTTATTCCCAGTTTTGCATGTCTTTGCCTTTCCCTGCATTGAGGAGAATGTTTTCAGTTTCATCTTGGAGAGTGGTGCATGGAACTGCTTTGCAGGAGGATTACTCTCAACACGCTCAGCAGAGAAGGTTCTGTAGGCATTCATGCCAATGGTGTGTGCATTCAGAAGGTCTTCAGCAACATCTGCTGGTGCAGTACTTCCATTAGACAGAGAAACAAGGGACTCACCACCTGCAAATGGATTTATCCAACTAGAATCCAACAGATCCGCAATGCTTGTAATGTGTTCTTCATCTTTGGCAATTCTGCTTTGTTCAAGGTCCTTGTGAGAACAATCACTTTGTTGGAGTCCCAGGGAGCTTTTCAATATAGACAGGTAAGCGCTTTTGTACTCAGCGGCACGGTAGCTGAGTGGTTAGCGCTCTTGCTTCACAGCAAGAAGGTTCCGGGTTCGATCCCCGGGTCACCCGGGCCTTTCTGTGTGTGTTCTGTGTGGAGTTTGCATGCATGGTCTGGGTTCGATCCCCGGGTCGCCCGAGCCTTTCTGTGGGGAGTTTGCATGTTTCTCCCCGTGTCTGGGTGGGTTTTCTCCGGGCACTCCGGTTTCCCCCACCAACCCAAAACATGCACCATAGGTACCTCCAGCTTAGGTCCTGACCAAGCCGAAGCAAGAAGATCATGGAGATGGTCCCCGGGCGCCCTAATGTGTGTGCTGCCCACTGCTCCTAATATATATACTGTATATATATAGGATGGGTTAAAATGCAGAGAAGAATTTCTCCAGTGTGAGATCAATAAAGTTCACTTCTTCTTCTTCTAATATCTTGAGACAGCTGCTGGGTTCAAGCTGAACCCTTTTGTGCCTCCAGCTGTCTTGAGTGTCCTGATTGACTGTTTCCTCTAGGGTCTGGTCAATCGGAACCCTGCCAAATGTGTTTGTTGCACTCAGCTGGGCCGAAAGCCACCTTCACAGATCATGTACATGTACAGATCTGGTTTCTCATGTTCAATGTGGCTCATCTCTGAGTAGTAAGCAGTGAGTGACCTTGCATAATTCAGATTATCATAGGCAAAGGTCCAGGGGATGATTGATCGAATGCTAGCCATGTGCAATGCCCAGTTTCCTTCACGTGATGCCCTCACAAGGTTTAGTACAACCTCCACCATGTTAATATATGACATCCAGAAGCTGGCCAGTGGACCTTGCTGAGACCTGAGATGCTGCAGGAATTCACAGAAGTACTGATGGACCTTTCTGAAGACTGTACGGTCAAGTGATTCTTCTACAGTGGTTGATGATATACCCTCAGAAAAGACACTCAAGTCTAGGAGCAGGATATCTAAGAGATTGTGGGCATCAGGATGGTTCTCTGTGAGCCACTGGGGAAACTGATTCCAGACCAGCCTCAGGAGGGCTTCATACATGATTTTGTGGAATCTCAGAGATCTATTGTACTTATGGCCATCCAAAACACCACTGACAGATCCCTCGGCCACAGCTCCAGATTCAATGCATATGTCTCTTAGGCCTGCAGCTTGGAAGCGATTCCCAATCACACCCAAGAACATACAGATGGTGTGAAAGACTCAATGTTGGGAAACCTGTCTCTATGTGCCATGTCTGATATAAGACCAAAAATCACCCCCTCCAAATCAGATAATATGGGTAAATAATACATTTTCTGAATCCTTAGGGTCATACCAGTATTTCAGTGTTTGGATTTTGTTTCTCTGATGCTCCCTGGTGCCACAGGATTAAAAGACAAAAGATGACTTAGGCGGAAATGGCAGGAAAATGTGTGTGATTAAAAGTTTGAAGAGCTCCAGGTTTGGCTGTACTTATCCAAAATGCTCACAACAGGCTTTAAATGAAAGCCAAGAGTCTCCTGTTTAAAATGATACCAAACATAACAAAATAAAATATTCCAATATGTCCAATATAGATCTTCAGCTATGTCAGTGTTCTGCTTGATTTATACGCATTATTTTCTCTACCTTTGTTTAAATTATGTGTGATAACTCAATACAGCTACTCTTGTCAGATGGCCATCATACATCATTGAAAAGCTGAGATTCCAGGCTTTCAGAAAAGGTATAGTAGCCTTTGCCACTTTTTCGGTAACGGTTTCCATATTTTGAGGCCCTGGCTCACGGTCTATTATGCCCTTGGTAGGGTTACCCAAGGCAAACAGGTCCTGGGGGACGGGTCAGACTAAGAGCGGTTCAGAAGCCCATTATGATGAGTAATAGATTGAGGCCAGTTACGTCGCCCGGATTGGCGTCACCGGGGCCCCACCCTGGAGCCAGGCCTGGGGTGGGAGCTCGCCAATGAGCGCCTGGTGGCCGGGCCTTTCCCCATGGGGCCCGGCCGGGCTCAGCCCGAAGGAGCGACGTGGGGCCGTCCTCCCGTGGACTCACCACCCGCAGGAGGATCCATAAGAGGCCGGTGCAGAGAGATCTGGGCGGCAGCCGAAAGCAGGGGCCTCGGCGACCAGATCTCCGGACATGGAGACTAGCTCTGGGGACATGGAATGTCACCTCGCTGGGGGGGAAGGAGCCTGAGCTCGTGCTGGAGGTTGAACACTATCGACTAGATATAGTCGGCCTCACCTCCACGCACAGCTTGGGCTCTGGAACCCAACTCCTTGAAGGGGGCTGGACTCTCCATTTCTCTGGCGTTGCCCGCGGGGAACGGCGGCGGGCCGGTGTGGGCCTGCTCATTGCCCCACAGCTTAGCCGCCGAGTGTTGGAGTTCACCCCGGTGAACGAGAGGGTCGCGTCCCTGCATCTTCGGGTCGGGGACAGGTCTCTCACTGTTGTGTCGGCCTACGGGCCGAACAGCAGTGCAGAGTACCCGGCCTTCTTGGAGTGCCTGGGAGGGGTACTGGACAGTGCACCGCCCGGGGACTCCGTTGTTCTCCTGGGGGACTTCAACACCCACGTGGGCAACGACAGTGACACCTGGAGAGGGGTGATTGGGAGGAACGGCCTCCCTGATCTGAACCCGAGCGGTGTTCTGTTATTGGACTTCTGTGCTATGCACAGTTTGTCCATAACGAACACCATGTTCGAGCACAAGGGTGTCCACCAGTGCACGTGGCACCAGGACACCCTAGGACGGAGGTCGATGATCGACTTTGTTGTCGTGTCATCTGACCTCCGGCCGCGTGTCTTGAACACTCGGGTGAAGAGAGGGGCAGAGCTGTCAACTGATCACCACCTGGTTGTGAGTTGGGTCCGCTGGCGGGAGAGGAAGCCGGAAAGACCTGCCAGGCCCAAGCGCGTAGTGAAGGTCTGTTGGGAACATCTGGCAGATCCCTCTGTCAGGGGTACCTTCAACTCACACCTCTGGGAGAGCTTCTCCTGGATTCCGGGGGAGGCTGGGGACATAGAGTCCGAATGGGCTCTGTTCTCGGCCTCTATTGTTGATTTGGCCGCCCGTAGCTGTGGTCGTAAGGTCTGTGGTGCCTGTCGCGGCGGCAATCCCCAAACCCGATGGTGGACACCGGAAGTAAGGGATGCTGTCAGGCTGAAGAAGGAGTCTTATCGGGCCTTATTGGCTTGTGGGAGTCCGGAGGCAGCCGACTGGTACCAGCGGGCCAAGCGTGCTGCAGCCCGGGCGGTCGCAGATGCAAAAACTCTGGTTTGGGAGGAGTTCGGAGAGGCCATGGAGGAGGACTATCGGACGGCCTCAAAGAAATTCTGGCAAACCGTCCGGCGCCTCAGGAGGGGGAAGCAGTGCTTCACCAACACTGTGTACAGTGCGGGTGGGGAGCTGTTGACCTTGACTGAGGATGTTATCGGACGGTGGAAGGAATACTTTGAGGATCTCCTCAATCCCGCCGTCACGTCTTCCGAGGAGGAAGCAGAGGCTGGGGACTCGGGGGCGGACTCACTCATCACCCTGGCTGAAGTCACTGCGGTGGTTGGAAAGCTCCTCGGTGGCAAGGCCCCGGGGGTGGATGAGATCCGTCCTGAGTATCTCAGGTCTCTGGATGTTGTAGGGCTGTCTTGGCTGGCACGTCTCTGCAACATCGCGTGGCGGTCGGGGACAGTACCTCTGGACTGGCAGACCGGGGTGGTGGTCCCTCTGTTTAAGAAGGGGGACCGGAGGGTGTGTTCCAACTATCGGGGAATCACACTCCTCAGCCTTCCCGGTAAGGTCTATTCCAGGGTGCTGGAGAGGAGAATTCGACCGATAGTCGAACCTCGGATTCAGGAGGAGCAGTGTGGTTTTCGTCCCGGCCGGGGAACACTGGACCAGCTCTATACTCTCCATCGGGTGCTCGAGGGTGCATGGGAGTTTGCCCAACCAGTCCACATGTGCTTTGTGGATCTGGAGAAGGCATTCGACCGTGTACCTTGTGGGGTCCTGTGGAGAGTGCTCTGGGAGTATGGGGTTCGGGGCCCTTTGTTAAGGGCTGTTCGGTCCCTGTATGACTGGAGCAGGAGCTGTGTTCGTATTGCCGGTAGTAAGTCTGACCTGTTCCCGTTGCATGTTGGACTCCGCCAGGGCTGCCCTTTGTCACCGGTTCTGTTCATTATATTTATGGACAGAATTTCTAGGCGCAGTCAGGGGCCGGAGGGGATCCGGTTTGGGAACCACAGGATCTCATCTCTGCTGTTTGCAGACGATGTTGTCCTGATGGCTTCATCGAACCGGGACCTCCAATGTGCACTGGGGCGGTTTGCAGTCGAGTGTGAAGTGGCTGGGATGAGGATCAGCTCTTCCAAATCCGAGGCCATGGTTCTCGACCGGAAAAAGGTGGCTTGCCCTCTCCGGGTGGGTGGGGAGTCCTTGCCTCAAGTGGAGGAGTTCAAGTATCTCGGGGTCTTGTTCACGAGTGAGGGGAGGATGGAGCGTGAGATTGACAAGCGGATTGCAGGCGGAGTGCAGCGTCGGCAGTGATGCGGTCGTTGTACCGGACCGTTGTGGTGAAGAGGGAGCTGAGCCAAAAGGCGAAGCTCTCAATTTACCGGTCAATCTACGTTCTTACCCTCACCTATGGTCATGAGCTCTGGATAATGACCAAAAGGACGAGATCGCAGATACAAGCGGCCGAAATGAGTTTCCTCCGCAGAGATAGGGTGAGGAGCTCAGTCACACGGGAGGCGCTCGGAGTAGAGCCACTGCTTCTCCACGTCGAGAGGAGCCAGCTGAGGTGGCTTGGGCATCTGTTCCGGATGCCTCCTGGTCGCCTCCCTCAGGAGGTGTTCCGGGCATGTCCCACCGGGAGGAGGCCCCGGGGAAGACCCAGGACACGCTGGAGGGACTATGTGTCCCGGCTGGCCTGGGAACGCCTTGGGGTCCCCCCGGAGGAGCTGGAAGTGTCCGGGGTGAAGGAAGTCTGGGAGTCCCTGCTTAGACTGTTGCACCCGCGACCCGGCCCCGGATAAGCGGAAGAAAATGGATGGATGGATGGATCAATCATGCTAAATACAACTTGGTGAGCATAAATGAAAAGGGGAAATAGTTATATCATGGTTAAAAAGTCTATTTTGCATAATAGGTCCGGTTTAACTCCCCTCACCTTCACTAGATTCATTCACTTAATTTCCGAACACAAATTGATTTCTTTGCGGCTTTCCAACTTGAACACAGCTGTTGTGTAATGTGGATTAGCCTGCCTCAGTGCTCCAGCAGGTGTGTCCTCTGCCAACAGCTTGTTTTTAATGTGTAAAAATCAGCAGTGTGGGATTAGCTGTTTTCCATATCCAGTTTGAGGTACGCTGAGTAACTTTTCTTTTCTAGAAGGTCTGGCACCTGCTTGTCTCTGTGTAGATGTAATCACGTCTCCTGGAGTGTAATCGGGTCTCTTGGAATGTTCTACAATATGGCATTAAACGTATCTATCGCCATGGAAACAGACACTCCTAGGTCAACTCTGTGGAGGTTTCACACAGTTTTGTAAGGTATTTTAAGATATGAAAACACCTGAATAAAGACAAAATATTTTACTGCTATACATGGAACATTTACAAATAGACTTAGACTTTATTGTCCCCAAAGATAAATTCATTTTCACGCACACAAAGCCTGTTTGACACACACAGCAACAACACAACAAACACAGACACCTTACAATAAGCGTTACAGCACATTCAGCGGGGCCCATTATTCAAAAATGTGACGGCTGAAGGGATCGGGCTTCTGGAATTTGGAGTCGAGTTCTATTTGGAATAGGAATTTATTTAAGAACAAAACAGGGAAGTAAAAATGCCAGGATCATGTAGAGCGGGTTAGTATAAACATTTTCAGGCCAAATGAGGAGCCTGACAGCAGCGGTTACAAAGAGAGGGGCAACGTTTTTTCAATACAAACTGGAGTTGATGGAGCCAGAAGCGTGCCCATGGTGACTTTGTATTTGGAATGCGGCTAGCGGGTTAGTAGCTATGCCCATTTGTATAGAGCTCTGGGAAAAAAATAACAGACCACTGCAAAATGATCGTTTTTTCTTATTTTACTACTTATAGGTATGTGTTTGGGCAAAAGGAACATTTTTGTTTGAGTCTATAAACTACTGACAACATTTCCCCCAAATTCCAAATAAAAATATTATCTTTTAGAGCATTTATTTGCAGAAAATGACAAATGATCAAACTAACAAAAAAGATACATGTTTTCAGACCTCAAACAATGCAAAGAATCAAGATCAAATTCATTTTAAAACAACATAATACTAATGTTTACACTTAAGAAGAGTTCAGAAATCAATATTTGGTGCAATAACCCTTATTTTTAATCACAGCTTTCATGCGTCTTGGCATGCCCTCCACAAGTCTTTCACATTGTTCTTGGGTGACTTTATTCCACTCCTGGTGCAAGAACTGAAGTAGCTCAGCTTTGTGTTTGTGTTGGAATTCAACAGATGCTGGAATGGAATGGCTGGAATACATGTAGAGATGCAGATTTTTTTTTAAAAATGCAGTGGTCTCTTATTTTTTTCCAGAGCTGTATACAGTCCATGCCTGGAATGTTCCACAGTATGCCATTAAATGTATGTATCTTACATATCTTACACATGCATTCTTATTGTTAGCGTAGTTGCCTCTCCACAGATCTGACCTGTAACTTGACCTTGTAGTATCACTTGTTTGTTTCTTGTTTCTTGTTTTGATGCTGTATTGTTAAAAAAAAATACATCTCCATGGAAACAAGCTGTTGGCGTACCCTCCATCTAAAAAATTAAAGTAAACCTAAACAACATGAAATACCAAGGCTAAGGTGTTAAGAAATGGTATAAATGGTTTGAATAATACTCTTTCTTGATTTTGAAATTAGAATTCCTCCTTTCACGGTAGCTGAGTGGTTAGCGCTCTTGCTTCACAGCAAGAAGGTTCCGGGTTCGATCCCCGGGTCGCCCAGGCCTTTCTGTGTGTGTTCTGTGTGGAGTTTGCATGCATGGTCTGGGTTCGATCCCCGGGTCGCCCGAGCCTTTCTGTGTGGAGTTTGCATGTTCTCCCCGTGTCTGGGTGGGTTTCCTCCGGGCACTCCGGTTTCCCCCACCAACCCAAAACATGCACCATAGGTACCTCCAGCTTAGGTCCTGACCAAACCGAAGCAAGAAGATCATGGAGATGGTCCCCGGGCGCCCTAATGTGTGCTGCCCACTGCTCCTAATATATGTATATATATATATAGGATGGGTTAAAATGCAGAGAAGAATTTCTCCAGTGTGAGATCAATAAAGTCACTTCTTCTTCAAACACCCATCAGACTAAATAAAGCAGTCTATAAACCAACTTTTAGCTTGTTGTTCTGTTTACCCTGAGGGGAAAAAAAAAAAAAACAAATCAGACTCCAGCTATATCCAGAGCAGTCTCTTCTTACCACTTCTCAGCTTGTAGTCATTTGTAAATGTCCTCAGTCACATCCAAATATTTGTTTTCATTAACAATTCAACTGCCTGCGTCTGACTTAGCGTATAATTACTGCAGACTTCTCCACAGAGATTACTAGGAAGGCGACTGGTGATCTCGTGAAGGCATCGCTCGCTTTGCTCATATTTACGCTGCTGCTTCTGTAGTGTAGAACAGTTAGGGCTAACACACTATGGTGAAGAAGAGAAGATGGAGATGATGAGCAGGCTGATTATTCTGCCGTTTTGGTGGAAATTGCAGTCTGCCAAAAGGCTTGCCAGACCAACCAGTCCCTTCTACATTCTCTTTGAATCCAAGCTGAGTCTGGGACCAGACCATAGAGCATGAAAAACATCTGTCCAAACGGTTCAATTACAGTGTCTCTCATTGAGGAAGACATGTCCTCTTGAAAATTCTCTTTTAACATTCAGAACATATCATAGAATATATCACTTGTTTTACCTGAGATAAATAGGAGTGTTTTGTTGATAATGAGAAAATCCATGCTGTTGTTTTTTTTCCCTCCTTTTTGTGTGTAAACTGCCATGTTGTTTTTGACGCAAACAGAGCATTCATCTCTCTGATTGGTTAATCCACCTGTCAGTCACACATTCTAAAACCAGGGAGACGTGATATGGCTCCAGATCCACTCGTCTTTGTGGTTTTGTCAAAGCGTGTGGTTCTGGCTGGCCTGTACATTAATAGCAGCATCATTGTTAGATCCCACAGGTTGGCGGTGCATTTCTAGCTCCCACCGGTGAATGCTGTTGTGTCCTTTTGCACTGGTCTGTGAATGGGTGAATAGTTTCTTGCTTTGAGGTGGGAACGCGCTATATTAATATTTGCATAAGAAGAGACAAGGAAAGGAATACAAAATTTCAAAACACATTGCACACCAGTGAATTTTACCAATGTATTGTTTTTGCAGAGCTCCACACACGTCTGTTGTGTCTATTGCTTATCTTAAAGGAAAAGTAACGTTATTTTACAATCTGAGCCTTCTTTCGGTAATAAAACAAGTCGTTTGACTCACCCATATCACGTTCGTGTCATTTGGAGCTGTTTGAAGAAAGTTATGTTGTAGCGTATCCGTTAGCATTTGTATTCGGGGCATTACTTTGCGGTGTCCAAATAACACAAACTTTAGCACTTTTCAAATCATAGAAGCCCGATGTCTTAATGTAAGAATTCGTTTGAAGCAAAAGTGGCCTGTAATCCGAGATTTATCCATAGTTTTCAGCTTTGCGTTTCATGTTTGGGTCCCGGGAGCTGATAGCACAGTCCACGCATGCGCACTGGCGTCCTCATCTACTCGAAACTATGGCTAAATCTCGGATTACAGACCACTTTTGCTCAAACGAATTCTTACATTAAGACATCGGGCTTCTATGATTTGAAAAGTGCTAAAGTTTGTGTTATTTGGACACCGCAAAGTAATGCCCCGAGCAAATGATACAGCACCATGTTAACGGATACGGGATCATTACTAGAACAGAACGGCTCAACATAAGTTCTGCGATACTGCTCCAATTGACAGAAAAATGCTATGGGTGAGTAAAACTACTTGTTTTATTGCCGAAAGAATGCTCAGATTGTAAAAAAAAAACGTTAATTTGCCTTTAAATCAAGCATGTCCACATAGACCCTGGATACAGATCATAAACATGAAACTAGGCAGTTATCACTAAGCTTTTCACTGTGTATCAGTAACGTCTGTATCAGTAATATGGTAACATTAGCTTACAGTATATTTGCACATGATGTTTGCTTTTCAAATGAGGTTCTGGTTCAGTGGGATTGTGTTAGTGGGAAGATATGGACTCTACAGTGAAGTGACCAGGTGGACATTGTATATTATTCATCAGGTCTATACAGTGGACTTTATTTCTGCTCAAATGCTCATACAGCCCTCAAGGCAAAGTGTTTGTGGTCTACAGACTTCAGACTGGGAACGATAGTTGGATTCTGTGTGTGTGCTTTTATTTTTAAAACTATGTGTCTGGAGATCTTCCTCCTCCAACGTGCCAAACAGTTTAAAAGTTTGACCGTTTAAAAAGTCTTATGGTTAGTTAGTACAGAAAGCAGTGGCTTAACAAAATAAGAATGTTTTCCTTTTACAGTCCTGGAGTAACTGCATTCTTCAGTGGTGCAGTCAACATCTGTGCAGTAGGTAACCAGTTTGAAAATTGCTCAACAGGAAGGGCATCTGGTGTAAAAATCAGTGTGATAATAGTTTTTTTGCTCAAACTTCTTGATGAAACATGGATTGATGATGATTTTTCAATGAGATATTTATAGTTGTAACAACTCTGCCATCTACATTTAACGTTAACGCTTCTGGTAGAGGTGGTGTTTCCAATATTTTGCCAGAATATTCCACAGTATGGCATTACACCTATATACAGCTCTGGAAAAAAATAAGAAACCACTGCAAAATTATCAATTTTTCTGATTTTACTACTTTATAGGTATGCATTTTTATTTGAGTCTATAAACTACTGACAACATTTCCCCCAAATTCCAAATAAAAATATTATCGTTTAGAGCATTTATTTGCAGAAAATGCCAAATAGTCAAAATAATAAAAAGATACATGTTTTCAGACCTCAAACAATGCAAAGAAACAAGATCAAAGTAATTTTAAAACAACATAATACTAATGTTTACAATATTTGGTGCAATAACCCTTATTTTTAATCACAGCTTTCATGCGTCTTGGCATGCTCTCCACAAGTCTTTCACATTGTTCTTGGGTGACTTTATTCCACTCCTGGTGCAAGAACTGAAGTAGCGAGTGACATTTTTTCCTGGGGGGCAGCAGTCGAGTTGAAACCAGGGGGATGGTGAAATGTTTCATTTATGCAACATATTTTCTGGGGGAGGGGCAGAATTAGAAGGTACTTTGTTAAAATAGAAATGCTTTTATAACAAAAAGTCCATATTATCATTCAATAATTCAATAATGCACAGGATAATATGTTATCACACACAGTCTTGGTTTAGTCCTGGTTTAGTCCTGGTTTAGACCTGGTTTAGACCTGGTTTAGTCCTGGCTTAGTCTTGGTTTAGACCTAGTTTAGTTTTGGTTTAGTCCTGGTTTTGTCCTGGTTTAGACCCGGTTTAGTCTTGGCTTAGTCCTGGTTTAGACCTGGTTTAGTCCTAGTTTAGACCTGGTTTAGTCCTGGTTTAGTGCTGGTTTAGACCCGGTTTAGATCTGGTTTAGTCTTGGCTTAGTCCTGGTTTAAACCTGGTTTACACCTGGTTTAGTCCTGGTTTAGTCCTGGTTTAGTCCTGGTTTAGCCCTGGTTTAGACCTGGTTTAGTCCTGGCTTAGTCTTGGTTTAGACCTGGTTTAGTTTTGGTTTAGTCCCGGTTTTATCCTGGTTTAGACCCGGTTTAGTCCTGGTTTAGTCTTGGCTTAGTCCTGGTTTAGATCTGGTTTAGACCTGGTTTAGTCCTGGTTTAGTCCTGGTTTAGTCCTGGCTTAGTCCTGGTTTAGACCTGGTTTAAGTCCTGTTTTGGTCCTGGCTTAGTCTTGCTTTAGACCTGGTTTAGTTTTGGTTTAGTCCTGGTTTAGTCCCGGTTTAGTCCTGGTTTAGACCTGGTTTAGATCTGGTTTAGTCTTGGCTTAGTCCTGGTTTAGACCTGGTTTAGTCCTGGTTTAGACCTGGTTTAGTGCCGGGTTAGTCCCAGTTTAGTCCAGGTTTAGACCTGGTTTAGCCCTGGTTTAGTCCTGGTTTAGACCTGGTTTAGTCTTGGCTTAGTCTTGGTTTAGTCCTGGTTTAGTCCCAGTTTAATCCTGGTTTAGACCCGGTTTAATCCTGACTTATTCTTGGCTTAGTCCTGGTTTAGACCTGGTTTAGTGCCGGGTTAGTCCCAGTTTAGACCTGGTTTAGTCCTGGTTTAGACCTGGTTTAGTCTTGGTTTAGTCCTGGTTTAGTGCCAAAATAGATGCAGAAATAATCTGATAATATGACTCACCCATAAGAACGCGGCCACTCCCGATAGTTTGCGTATCCATGTATGCACGTGTCACGGTCTTTAATAATCCGGAGCTCCGGAGAAAAGGACATGTCCCGAACTTATCCCGTGTCCCGAGACGAGAGTTCCTTCTTACGTAGCATTAACGTAGCAAGTTAAAGGGATATGCCACCCCCAGGTCAAACTTGGGCATCTCCCCACAGTCCAGAGACTAAAATAAGTGGTGGAAAGCGTTTTTCTGGTGACGCAGCCATTGTCCAGGTCTGTCAGCACTGACCGCCGCGGTATCTGCAGCTATTCCACGTTAGACTGGAGTCTAACGTCGCCAGAGAAAGATTTCGGCCAAAAGGAATTAATTTGCTCGATGCATTTCCCAATTACTTTCTGTGTAGTGCGCATTCATATCGAGTGCAAATAAATGTGCAAATCAACACGGAGAGCTTGACTTGGTCATTTTGGGTGGGAACTATTTTTCAGTGCGGAAAAAGACAGACGAAGCACACACCACGCTGACAGGGGAATCCCAGTTACGCACCAGTATGGGAGTTCCCCTGTTACGCAGCGTGGTGTGTGCGCGATCGGTGCGTAATTATGCTGCAACATGATTGGAAGCTGGAGCGCAGTTCGGCCTATGATTGGCTCTTGGCACTGGCTATTTTGACTTAAAGATGGCGAATTTCATTCCTGATTGATAAAATGCCACAAGGGATGGAAGAAGGGATGACTGTTTTAGAAGAGGGATGATTTTGACTATTCCCCATCCCCCCTCAACTCGGGTACTGGTGTGCGAGTGACTTTTTTTGGTGTGCGAGTGACTTACCGATTTTCTGGGCACAGAAGCGCTGTGAACAGTGGCTACAGTTTTGAATTGCTTTAAAAAAATTCAGCGTGAGAAATACCATGTGTGAGCGTGTGAACAGGTCGAATTGCGTGTGTCACACTCTCAAAGAGTGAGACTTGTTTCTTTGCATTGTTTGAGGTCGGAAAACATTTTATGTTTTTTGTTGTTTTGACCATTTGTCATTTTCTGCAAATAAATGCTCTAAAGGATCATATTTTTTTTTGAATTTGCGGAAAATGTTGTCAGTAGTTTATAGACTCAAACAAAAATGTTCCTTTTGCCCAAACACATACCTATAAGTAGTAAAATCAGAAAAACTGATAATTTTGCAGTGGTCTCTTATTTTTTTTTCCAGAGCTGTACATCTGTATGGAGTATAGTATGAATGTAGTCCTGTATCTCTTGCTGTTTGAGCAGAGCTGTAGGAGCCTGTTGGAAAATGAGCTCCTCTGTTCCTCTAGTCTGGTGCAGTGGGTGACTTACCAGCACTACGAGTACAAGTAGACTATAGCTGTAACCTCTGGAGCATGTACAGTATAGATGCTCTCTGCTCCACTTCACACTCCACTACCTCCACTACCTCGTGTTCACTTTGGTCCAGAGGTTCAGTCCTGCGGTCAGTCCCTGAACGTGTCACCTGACCACTCACACTAATTGTGATATAGTGTCTCGGTTTTCCAGCGTTCCCATTACATTTAATCAAAGTGGAATCGGGGAAGTGTCCAGGGTTCACTGGTGTGTGACTCACTGTTTTCCATACGACTGGTTTGGGTCATGGAGTTCGCTAACATAGAAAACATACTGGATAACTGAGGAGTGGCAGGCTTCTGAAGTGGACTAATACAAATAATACAGAAGCCCACAACACACACAGTATTGATTAACCCCACTCAATAATGGATAAGATATTAAGTTCAATTGATTCTTTAGTTTCAAATGGTAATTGTATACATATATTCTAGCTAGCAATGTGGTGGTAACTGAGTTTATAATGTTTATAATTTATAACATGAGTTTATAATCTCATATTGATGGCATTTTATGAAGTTCAAACCATAGTTCAGCACATCCTCCATGAAGAACGGCATGTGTTATGCCATACTGTGGAAAATTATAGTCAAATCAGGAAACAAATCCAAGGAAACAAGTAGGAAGAGGCCAAAAAAGAGTCTGGTTTGTGGAAATGCAAGCCCACAAACATGCTTATCGTCTATTTTTTGGCTAGAAAGTTACATACTGTGGCTTTAAGTGCTGAAATCATAATGAGTCTAATGAAGGTATGTGTATTTGTAAGAACTGGTTTCAAGTTCTAATTAATTAAGAGAAATCCAAGGTTTTCAGTTGTTGAGAAGGGGTCAGACAAAAAATGTAGGACAGTTTTAAAAGTACAGATGAAGCTCTCATGAGGCAAAAATAAGACTGCTTTGTGCTGTCTGCATTTATTTAAGTTCTTTTTGGCTGTAAACCAGGAAGGAAAGCTGGAACATGCTGGTTGCTGATAGCAGTGGTGTGATGCTCAAACTGTACTCTGGCCTCTGAAAGTTGTGAAACGCACATATTAACGCAATCTCAGTGATAATTGGGATGGTAAGAATGTGTTGGGAACGTGAGGAGTGTGTTTGGACCATGGCAAACTTTTTAAAATTAACTCTTTAAAGGTGCATTGTGTAATTTTTGTGGTGGAGGGTCTGTCACCTGCTTGCTTATATAGTATATGTCATTGCTCTGCCTGGAATGTTCCATAGTATGACTTTAAACACCTTATGTTTATTCAGTTACATGTGGTCTTATAGCTCATAAATACTTAGAAAAACAGGCATCCTGACTATGAACGGGGTTGTCTCTCCACAGATCTTCCATGTACTTTGATCTGGTTTGGTCTCCATGAAGATAGAAAGATTTAATGCCATACTGTGAAACATTCCAGACCATGAAGAAAAGCATGTGATGGACCCTCCATCAGAAAAGTTACACAGTGCACCATTAAACGAAAAGTAACGTTATTTTACAATCTGAGCCTTCTTTTGGTAATAAAACAAGTCGTTTGACTCACCCATATCACGTTCGTGTCATTTGGAGCTGTTTGAAGAAAGTTACGTTGTGGCGTTTCTGTTAGCATTTGTTAGCATTTGTATTCGGGGCATTACTTTGCGGTCTCCAAATAACACAAACTTTAGCACTTTTCAAATCATAGAAGCCCGATGTCTTAATGAAAAATTTCGTTTGAAGCAAAAGTGGCCTGTAATCCGAGGTTTATCCATAGTTTTCAGCTTTGCGTTTCATGTTTGGGTCCCGGGAGCAGTCCGCGCATGCGCACTGGCGTCCTCATCTACTCGAAACTATGGCTAAATCTCGGATTACAGGCCACTTTTGCTTCAAACGAAATTTTTCATTAAGACATCGATCGGGCTTCTATGATTTGAAAAGTGCTAAAGTTTGTGTTATTTGGACACTGCAAAGTAATGCCCCGAGCAAATGATACAGCACCATGTTAACGGATACGGGATCATTACTAGAACAGAACGGCTCAACATAAGTTCTGCGATACTGCTCCAATTGACAGAAAAATGCTATGGGTGAGTAAAACTACTTGTTTTATTACCGAAAGAAGGCTCAGATTGTAAAATAACGTTACTTTGCCTTTAAGACCATAAATCAGGTACGACGACTTTAAGTTGAAGGTCACTTGGCCAGTCAGCAGTTCAACAGCTCTGGAAAAAAATAAGAGACCACGGCAAAATTATCCGTTTTTCTGATTTTACTACTTATAGGTATGTGTTTGGGCAAAAGGAACATTTTTGTTTGAGTCTATAAACTACTGACAACATTTCCCCCAAATTCCAAATGAAAATATTATCGTTTAGAGCATTTATTTGCAGAAAATGACAAATGGTCAAAATAACAAAAAAGTTACATGTTTTCAGACCTCAAACAATGCAAAGAAACAAGATCAAAGTCATTTTAAAACAACATAATACTAATACTAATACTAATACTAATACTACTACTAATAATAATAATAATAATAACTAATGATAATACATTTTATTTATTAGGCGCCTTACTGGACACTCAAGGTCGCCTTATAACAAGTAGAATACATTATAGGCAGTTAAAAGCAACAGTTAAAATACAAACAGTTGAAAACAAACAGTAAAACTTTTAAACAGTAAAACTTTTAAAAGGACAGTGCAGTTACGGTTGAAGTGAAAAGGCCAGTCTGAACAGATGAGTTTTGAGTTTGGTTTTTACAAATGTTTACATTTAAGAAGAGTTCAGAAATCAATATTTGGTACAATAACCCTTATTTTTACAGCTTTCATGTGTCTTGGCATGCTCTCCACAAGTCTTTCACATTGTTCTTGGGTGACTTTATTCCACTCCTGGTGCAGGACCTGAAGTAGCTCAGCTTTGTGTTTGTGTTGGAATTCAACAGATGCTGGAATGGAATGGCTGTAATACATGTAGAGATGCTGATTTCAGGAAAAAAATGCAGTGGTCTCTTATTTTTTTTCAGAGCTGTGTGTGACTTTTGGACAAAAAAGAATCACAAAACGTTTTTAGAGCTGTCCCATCCTAGTCTGTCTGAGCTGTACCAGGGGTCAGCAGGGTCATGTACAGCCTGCAGATGGTGTATTTCCCTCAAGGATTTATGAGAAGCCTCTGTTCCATATCCTTACCCTCAGTTCTATGTCGCCCACCTTGTCACTCACTGCTCAGGGTGAACATGCCCCTGTCTGTGGTCGGTGAGGCAGATTCGGGACAGATGGATGAAGACAGGAGTAATATGCCCATTTACAGGTGTCCTCCCAGCATGATGAAGAGCAGGAGCCAGCACAGCATTGCCCTCTCCAACCTCTCCTGTCCACTCCACTTTACAGCTCCGGGCAGGTGTCTGAAGCACTGTGGTTCATGGTGTGGATGAGATGAATGGGTCTATTGAAGAATAAATGGCTGCGGTGGGGTCAGGTGAGGACCCCTGTGAGCAGAGACTGTGGTTTGGTAACATACATGTAATCCATGAGGAAGTGGAAGTTGTCATCTCCTGCATAGTCACACCAAGGACGCCTCCAGTTTTAGATGCGTTAGCTACACAGAAACAAATGGGTATTTGTCCTTCTCTAACATTCATCATTTTACTCTGTCAACTCATCTCATAAAAGCTTCATGCTATGCAATATGTCTTAGCCAGCCTGTCTCACATCTAACATCGCCATTCTCACAACTGAGTTACTGGGGGGGCAACAGCTCAGCTGGTAGAGTGCCCCTCCTCTGATCTGAAGTTCAGAGGTCAGGGGTTTGAATCCCGCTCTTAATGTATAAATCTACTGGCCTGCAGGTTAGCAGTATGATTCCAGCTCCAGTAGAAAAGTGTTTAAGTGTACAATTGTGACAATTTACCATTTCACTATGACACCAACCAGAGCTGTGGATTTGTAAATCATGACTTGGACTTGGACATTAGGATACACAATTATTTTTCCAACTCTTGACTTCTGGATGATAGTTCATAGTTTATGGAGGCAGCACTGTCTCATTCAGAGGATAAAGTGGATTTACTTTCTAACCCAAAGCTTGGACGTTTCCCAGCTCCATGCTGTTGTTGCATCCTCATATAATATTTGTTGTTGACAGCTTTTGTGGCTACCTGTTTTTGAAACATTTTGAGTTTTGAGCTCAGTTTTTAGAATAATATTATGGGATTTTAACCAACTAACAAGTGCAACATGTGCAGTTCGAGGGGCACAAATAAGGAACTGTTGGATTGTGTGAAATTAACTGTTTGTTTTTCCTGTATCCATGGAGACCATGCAAGAGGCTAGCTAAGGAGCTAGCTATGGACATTTGAGATGCTACTGGCTTTTTACACCATATGTGACAGCAATGAAGACCTTCCAGAGGGAATACTCCAAGACCTTCCAGAGGAAATACTTACTAGGGAATGGACCATTTCATCATCGACCTAAACACCAGAGTGGAGTTAGAGTGAGGCCTTTCCTGTTGTGTTCACCTGGTTCCCCTGGACACTGCTGTGATGCTGCAGGACGCAGAGGAGGGACACTTTTGGCTCTTCCAAAAGTGTCCATCTGCTGACCCTCGCTGACCAGTGCTCCTGTTCAACTGCACACAAAGACACAAAGAGACACAAAGGCCACTGAGACATGCACTGGAAATGTGTATCTCAGTATCTCTTGCTCTCTCTCTTTAATAATAATGTAATGTAATATGGGTTGAGTATCTTGACAGGGGCTATATAAATCCATGGAATTATGACTGTAATTAATCAAAGTGAATGACTGTGATTGGCTGACAGTGACAGACAGGTGACGACATGTAGCAACAAGGAAATGCAGCCTCCCTCGTTCAAGTTGCACTGCTTTTTTTCTTCATATAAATCATATAGCATACTGTAAACTGGTATTTTGATATGCATTTTGATATTTTTTTCAGTAATCCTGCTTGGAAGTCTACTGTAAGACCCTGGGCTGCACTGTCTAAGCGTGGAGGCGCTCTCTTGAGTGATTACTGTAAAGTGTAATTCTGGTGGTAATGCGCAGAGAGCTCAGCAGGGAGCACCAGCAGGAGTCCAACATCATCATACATGCCTTATTCTCTCTGATCACAAATCACACCACACAAGCACCGTTAGCTACAGCACATACTATCAGATCATTACAATTTACACTAAACGCTATCGTCAAATGAGCATGAAGAGACACTCCCGATGCTAAAAACTGCACCAACTGTTCTCTCCTACGGCACCGATCTGCTTTTGCTGTCGGACCAATTATCTTTACACGCTGCTTTTGCTGGCACATGAAAGCCGTCTCTTTATTGAAGTCATCACCTAATTTGGATGGAAATCTCCAACTGTGCCAGGCCTGTGCTGGTGCCACATGTCCATATGTAGAGTGAGCCAGCAGATCTTTAACACTTATAGCAGAGTTAAAACAACACAACACAGCACCACCAGGGCACAGAGGAAGAAAAAATGAGCTGAGGAAAAGTTAGCTGTTGCAGTGTTGTATGTGGAAGAACAGGGGGAGTCACATCGAGCTTTTGTTTGTTTCTATTATATATTCAAACAGCTGTTCAAGTTCTTTACTTCAATTACTTTCATTCAAATGAGAAAGCACTATATGCTCCTTGTTAAATATGACCAAAGCAATGCATGGAAGATATATTTTTTATAAGGTGATGTAATGTGTGACCCAAGATACCTTTAGTAAATAATATGAAAATGATATAAATTATTTGTTAAAATACAGTATTTAAGATACACAGATGCTCTTGTAAGAGATGTGACTTTAAAATATGCCAATAAAATGTATTAAGAGCAGGTTAATTTTAAAATAATTTGTGACTATATAAAACCAGACTAAGATAAAACTATAAAATGGCCAATGTTTATTAAAATACAATATCATAAATTCAAAGCTTGCAGCCCCTGGGCAAAGGAAACACAAATGTTCTGAAACAGAAATAAATGTTAGAAAGAAACCAATATCACAGCAATATAACTAAAAAATCCAATGTACTAACTTAAGTATAATGGGCTAAACTCTTTCCAACTACGACCCAGGAATCTAAAGTTTAACCAAAGTAAAGGTAAAAAGCCCAGGGAGAGCAATAAGTTTGTTTGTGGTGCAACAGAGCTAAAAGAGTATAATAAAGGTAATATATAACTGTGAAAAACAAAACGTAACTTTAACACAACTGTCCAACCTTAAAATCACAATAATGGGAATAGCTGCCACTGGTACACTTAGCTCTAAAAGCACAATAAAAAACATTCAAACGGTTGAAAAGTGCTCAGACCTAAGTTCAAATGAGAGAGAGTTCAAATCTTCCCTGTCACCAGCCAGCAGAAGTTTACTGTAGTTAGACCCTCCCACCAGATATTTAAAGAAGTGACGAAGTTAAGATATTCAATGTTCTCTTGTGATGGAATCTACCTGAATGACTCATGACTGCACACACATTAGCAACAGGATTATCTGGAAACAACCAGAGAGGCCCCATTTGGTCTGGGAATCAAACCTCTCATTATGAGGCAAGAGCATTCCATCCATGTAGCCATGCAGTCACCACAGAGTATGGTGCTTGTTGCTTTACTACTACTACTACTACTACTACTACTACTACTACTACTACTACTACTACTACTACTACTAATAATAATAATAATAATAATAATAATAATAATGTAATTTGGAGGACTCTGGAAGCCATATGTGGCTGCCAGTTGTTGAAACGTTGAAATGTGCATCTGAAAATCATTGCAGCTCTAACTGCCAGTAAAACATCTCATTATATTTAATTTCAGTTTGGCAAATACAGTCTATAAACAGCTCCAATCAATTCATTTGTAGAGAAGGCATCGTAAGTTAATTGCCTCTCCCATAGCTCTGTTGAGCCTAACAAAGCAGTGGTATTGTTATTTGCATTTCTAAAGGAAGTTAAATTTTAATAGTTATCTTTTGTTTTTTCTTGAACAGAAAAATGCTCAGTGATGTCCATGAGGCTGATATAATATATTCTTCACCCCCTTCCAGAGGATCAGTGTGGGTCCATCCAGAAAAGGCTCACAGAGCAGGCTGGATACATGGGCCACTGTCAGGTGTGATGAAAGGTGCTGAGATCAAAGCATTGTGGGCTTGGAGCAACAAACAGGGGCAGAGCTGTTGAGGATCTCTTTGTTCGTGATGAGGATGGATAAGATTAAGATCATCTGAGGGAAAGCTGATGAAAGATCTTATGGAGAGATTTTTCACATTGAGATGGTTTTGCTGTTTTCCGATAGGTTTCGTCAAGCCCGAAGACAAGTGTGGCATTCAGTTATCAATTACTGGCTAAGCTTAAGATACTGTATGTGTCATTGAAAATAACAGTCTATTCTTCAGTGCTGCTGGGAGCTTCTGGGAGGATAGGAGGATTTAGGCTGTGTCCCATTACTCTGTCTTACCCCTTGCTCTTCCCCTACCCCTTTATCTACATCTTTGTCTTGCCCCTCGATAACAAACTGAGAGGGCTCGGGGTACGAATGTTCCCCTAAGAAATGGAACGCCACTCGATTACCATTTGCATCATCGTCCCTTGCCATGTCAAGGATTATCGGCTATCTCAGCTCGACAAAAAACTAGCTTGTTTACACATGAAAGTTCAATGAAAATGATAACGTCGGCTAAACAGCATCACTACAATTAAAACCGCAACAACAGTTCACTAAACGTAACTTAGAACATGAGCGTCATAATTGTAAACAATCCTAAAGTGTTAATTGATAATTACAACTGCTGAAAATACATTTATGAGACTCCTTGGCTGGTCGATGTGACGCTGCCATCCTGATCCCAAAACCTGCCTGAGCTTGTAGGCGTACCCCTTCGTTCCAAGTCTGGTCGAGAGCTTACTTCGTTTTAAGGGGTATGTAGCCCTCAGTCGTCGTCCTAGCCCTTGATCAAAATTAGAATCGGGACACCCCTTGCCCTCACATGAACGCTCAAAACCAAAGGGTAAGGGTAAGACGAAGGGGTAAGACAGAGGAATGGGATGCAGCCTTAGCATACAGCAGGGCTCTCAAGTTTTGAAGTTTGGTTGGAGTGAGATTTATATTGGGGGAGCGGTGCCTGCATAACTAACTCTTCTGAGCCA
Organism: Paratrypauchen microcephalus; assembly: GCA_036785185.1. Taxonomy (NCBI): domain Eukaryota; kingdom Metazoa; phylum Chordata; class Actinopteri; order Gobiiformes; family Gobiidae; genus Paratrypauchen; species Paratrypauchen microcephalus. Next base: position 911,708 of record JAVJIX010000267.1, read on the forward strand.
CACAGACCGATTTTCTGGGCACAGAAGCACTGTGACCAGTGGCTAGAGTTTTGAATTGCTTAACAAAATTTCTGCGTGAGAAATACCATGTGTGGTGTGTGAGTGTGTGAACTCGTTGAATTGCGTGTGTCACACTCTCAAAGCGTGAGACTTGAGAGCCCTGATGGCATACATAGCGGATTAGCATTAGCAACTTTTAACACAGAAGTGATTTTATATTATATTTAATATTTTCAAGAGTATTAGCAACATTTAGCAGACCCCCCAGAATTTCGCGGGCATTTTTTGTGATTGTGGTGGGCTAAAATGCTTGAATTTGCGTGAGCTTTTCCAAAAAGTTGCGATGAAAGTTGCGGTGCTTTTAAGGTTTTTGTTGCGATTTTGTTGCGGGAGGAAGTGAAAGTTGCGATAAATAGTTGTGATTTTCCCTTTTTGTAATTAAAATTGAGTAATATTTTGAATACTGAGTTATTACTGACAAAGAATAATACAAAGACACAGAGATCACAGATATGGTCCTAAAACAACCTTACCAACATCGAAAATAAATTACTACTAGGAGGGGAACTGTTTCGCCCGGTCTTATTTTTGTGGGCAAATGGCTGGCCGCAGACATGTTTCTTTGCCATTAGAAGCCGTGTCCCAATTCCCAGAGTGCACAGTTCGGAGTGTGGTTTGAAGGGCATGTGCGTAATTTCTTTTTTGTCCCATGCGCAGTTAACACGCGGTCCAAAGACCGCAGTCGTTTCCATGGAAATCGGGGCGTGGACCAAGCGCGTGAAAATGCACGCTTCGCGCAGTCATATATCCCAGCATGCACCGCGCGCTACTTCTTCTACGGGAGAAAATGGAGTTGGCGGCTGCTTCCCGTAGTTGTGAGACCTGTCGCATTTCGCAGACGGCCATGCAGTCCGCGGACTGCACTCAGGGCTGAGCAAATGTGCACCGCCTTGACTGCAGTCTGAGCCCCCTTCAAACCACGCTCCGAACTGGGGACACGGCCGCAGTTTCGATTCGTCATAAGGAAGTAAGCCAGAAGGAAGTTGGTTGACGTGAGTTCAATACGTCGCCGATGATTGGTCAAAATTAGTAAAAATTGCGGGAAAGTTGCAGTGATTGGTCAAAATTGCAACACCGCCCTGAATTCGCTGGGATTGGCTGAAGTTGCGTTGAAGTTGCAAATCGCAACATTGCAAATTCGTGGAGGGTCTGATTTAGCAACCCCCTGGTCTTAAAAGGCCCATAAGACATTATTTTCTGATCTATGTTATAATGTTGTTTCCTCATCACAAACATTTCTGAAATTGTTTTTTTTTTTCATTCACACAAGTTTAACACGCAAACCCTGCATATTTAGGCTGAGTTCTTCTCTCAGACTGAAAACACTCTGTGCCATTTTGCCATTTACGTTAATACAAGAAGTGCTCCACTGTGTTTTAAACTCCACACACCTTCACTAGAATCATTTGGATAATTTCAATTTAAAAGGTAAAAGGTAGCTGATAACTTGAAAGCTTTGGAGATGTAGACTAATATTAAAGGGACAGTGTGTAGGATTCGTGGCGCATAGGTGGTTACTAGCTATTCCACTTCCTCTTTTGGCTATGGCAGACCTCGAGGGTCACCCGGACGCGACGTACCGCCGAGATCGCGCGTGCCCGCGCACGAACCGCGCACCGCTGTATACATAAAGCGCGGTCCCCCGTTCACTTTTTTTTTTTTCTTTTCGCATGAAAACACACAATCCCGATCATGATTCATGACAATCTACACATCAAATGAAACCTTACAGTCTCCTCTTTTTGACTATGCAATTCATTTCCCTGCAAAACAATCACTCCCCGAGCACATGGGGCTTTTATACGGAAAAGCACAAAACTTAGCTTACTTAGCTTACCTTTGAAGGCTCTGCACAGGTCAAACTCTGTATTTCATCATAAACTTGGTCTCAATCTGTCCATAAGGATCCAGCGAATAAAATCCAGTAAAACAATTTAGTCCAAAATACGTGTTGTATCCATTACGATGTGTGATCCGGCAGCATGCTTCTTTACACAGGCTCCCCCTTCCCCCTCCCCTTCCCCTTCTCTCCTGTCCTTCACTCCCAAACGCAGCGCGGCTAAGCAGCTGTTAGCAGGAGCCGAGGCGAAGGATGAGCCCAAATGTCCTTCTGTGGCTCTCGTATTCAAAATGGCTGCCTCTATATGGGGAAGATCCCCCTTTTATGTGACTATATCTAAGTCCAAAAGAATACTTTGATTTCATGATGGAAGTGAAAAGGCTTGGAAAACAATGTATTTTTGAATGGGTATCTTCAATTTCAGTAATTAACAGGTAAAAATCTTACACACTGTCCCTTTAAACATTAGTCAAACGTGTGAATTAAACAAAGCACAACTCTGGATATGTTTTGGAGGAGGTAACGACATTATAACATGACTTAAAGCTCACATGAGTCAATTTAACATAATACAACCTTAAAGTCTTAAGTCTTTAAGGCACTGCAAGCTTGATCTGACCCTATGACCTCAAGGCGTATTAATACCCATATCCATATAGCATGTGACACAGACCAGGTGTGCTTGATAAGGTCAGATGCCCCGGTTTCACTCAAAACCCGGCTACAGCTAGCGTTTGTTTTTCATATACTGTACCTCTGCATTCCCTTGGCTCTCCCTGGCTCTCCCTCTGGACAGCTTCATCCGTGTGTCCGTGTGTGCATTCTGACAGATCACTACTGCCTCTCCTCTCGTACACTATAGCCTTCCAGATGGATTAGTATTAGCATGGCCCTCACGTCACGCACGTCTCCACCATTAGTAGGGGCTGAGGCCAAGGTGAGCCTCACACAATGACAGCTAAATTAGTTCAATTTGAGCATCAAATTGCCTCCTTGAGATGACTTGAAAGGAAAATCATACTTGTAATTTAGCGCTATACGTCAGATTATAGGCAAGAGCACAGGTGTAGTGATTCTTGGGCCTTCTACAGAGTTTTTAGGATGCGGGTTTTGAAATGAAAGGTCCTTTAACTTTATTAGACTTTATGACTCCAATTTAAGCCATGTTAGAATGTTGTTATCTTATCTAAATGCTCACGCTTTTCTACCTTCAAGACACTCACTCACCGATTCATGCGCACGTTCCTACACCAGTCTATGCAGACACTAGGAGCGAGGTGGGTTATGTGTCTTGCCCAAGGACACGGCGATAGCATTCACCTGTGAGCTGGAATCACACTGCCAACCTGTGGGTCAGTGGACAAACGCGCTTACCAAATGAGCTAGTGCCGCACACTGTAGTCATTTGGAACTAAACACTAAATCAACTCTCTTGCTACTAAACTTTTAATAGCATTGGCTAATGTTCCAGGTTCCCATTTGGTGATATTAGTGCTAACGAGATTAATTAGATGTGGTTTAACACGGTTTTAAAGTGTGTGCTGCCCCCAGTGGCCAACACATTTCACAGGCCTTTGCTCTGAATAGCCCATAGAGAGACTTGGCTGCAGCTGCAGATCATGCAGTGTTCCAGACTCCTCCCCCTCTTTCTGTCCCCTTTAGTCCTCCAGGCAATGCCCAGTTTAGCACCTTAAACTGTGTGTGGAGAGGGGGTATTATGCAAAATCGATTTTTTTCCCCCCTAGCTTTCTACCATGTTATAGCATTGCTCCTTCATCAAAAACATACCAGAAGAGGTTGTAAACGTCATCCATGCATGTTTGAGTAATTTAGCGATCTCTTCCGGGCTGTGTTCAAACCCTCCTTGCAATTCACTGTAAGATTCTGTGCAGTGCTCAGCCCACAAGCCTACGTCATCCATGCTCCCACATGACAGTTCTTCATGAATAGACAAAAGCACTCTGAAGGGGCAGTGACTTGGCGCAGGGAGCACAGGAAGCTTCAAAAACAAAAGCGAAGCTAAAACATGTTAATACGGGCTTTTTGGAGAATATAACATGTTCAAAACAATAAAAGCTAACATGGTGGTCTAAATATGTCTAAATATGTTATGCGTTAGCAGATTCAAGATTCAAAAATTCAAGATTCAAAGCTTTTATTGTCATATGCCCAGTAAAGAAACAGGTTTCCCTGTACAATAAAATTCTTACTTTGCTGCCCACCCCGGGTGCCAAGAGCAAAAAAAACAAAACAAAAAACAAAATAAAATTCTAAATAGATAAATAAGATAAAGAGAAGCATGTAAAAAAGTATAATCAAATAAAAACAATCTTTACCGAATATAGACTATGAAAAATATAGGCTAGGTGCTATGTACATATTTACAGATAATGTGCCACATTGGTTTTATGTGCAACTGTCAGTAGTAATAAAAAGAAAAAAGAAAAACAGGGTGTAAACATTGTTGATATGGTGCAAACAGGAAGTGTAAACATGGTTGATATCATGCAAACATGAAGTGTAAAAGTGATTAATATAGTGCAAACAGGAAGTGTAAACATGATTAATATAGTGCAAACAGGAAATGTAAACATTTGAGCAGTTACATGTACAGCTGTAATCTGACAGATTATTTTAACAGTTGGTCAATACTAATGCAAATTACTCATGTGCAAAGTATAGGTCAATCAATGTCCAGGGGGGGGGCTATTGCTCAGCGATTCAAGAGTCTGATAGCAGTTGGGAAGAAAGAGTTCTTAAGTCTGGTAGTCCTGCTTTTCACACTCCTGTACCTCCAGCCTGAAGGTAGGAGTGTGAATAGTCCATGTTGGGGGTTAATAGATTCAAGATTCAAGATTCAAGATTGTTTATTTGTCATATGCAGAATCAACACAAGGTCAACAATGCAATGAAATGCTTAGGATCAGAGAACCGTTGACTCGCTAAGATACTCGCTAAGATACACAATAAAAGTAAAATACCTCCTTTTTAATTCGTACCATGAAGTGGACACTAATGCCCGTCTCCTATAATCTGTTCTTGTAGCTAAATATTTGCTGAATTTACACCTGGAAGCAGTGGTGGAAGGAAACAAAGTACATTTAGTAAAGTACTGTACTTAAGTATAAATTTTAGATTTCTGTACTTTACTTAAGTAGATTTTAAAATGGATACTTTTTACTTCATTACATTAAGGTATCTGTACTTTCTACTTGACTACATTTCTGAACTGGAATGAAAAGTAAAAGTATTTTACTTTAGAGACCTGCTGAAGAGGCTGATGGTTTCTTTTTGTTTAACATGTTAAACATAAATATGTTTAACATGTTAAACATATTTATGTTTGAGCAAACATAAATATGTTTAACATGTTAAACATATTTATGTTTGAGCAAACATAAATATGCTTATAAAAACAGCTAGGTAAAAACTGTTGATTTAATTGTTTCTATAGAACAAAATTCAGCACAAATCTTAATTAAAATAAATACATTTAAAGATCTAAAAATCTGCACAAAATACTTTGGCATACATTTTTAAATGGCTACTTCAATACTTTTACTTGAGCAGATTGCTTGAGTTCTTAATTGTGGTTACTTTAGTAACACAACTGAGAACTTCTTCCACCACTGCCTGGAAGAATGTTGACCGGTGTAAGAAAATAGTCATAGTCATAGATTTTGTTCAAATTTATGACTATTATATGGAACTGATCTTTCAGGATTGACAGAGGAGCTGAGATCTACATTATGGTTGCTTTTCCAAAAACATTTTAGCTATTGACCTGAGATTAACTGTCAATGGAAAACATGATCCCCCCGCAGGTGGTGGGTCTACGGAAGGACGGCTCCATGTCACTTGACGCAACCGGCCTTGATGTAACTCTCCTGCATGGGATGGGGGCTCTCTACCAGTGTGCGCTGACACTGGGGGCGAGGTGGGCGGTTGCATTCATCTGTGTGAGCTGTAAATCGTACCACCATCCACCCCTCAACCAATGTCGAGCACGAGATTCGAACCACCACTGCTGCCCTGGAAAACATGATTTGTAAAACATTATTACATGTACATGTACATGACAGGATGCAGGACTGTTAGGACCAATGTAAACCCAGCGTTGCAAAAGGAGATATTTCATGATCAGGGACATAAGAATTTTAGAAAAGTTTAGAATCTTTTGCTGATAGAGAAATAGACTGTGCTATGGAGCTGACAGGTAGTGATGCGTCACGGAGGCCAGGTGTCAGAGCTCAAAGAACAGTTTCTTTATAAGTCTATTTTCCCAGGAATAGACTCTCACTTCAGAGGAATGCACTTAAAGTGTAAATATGGAGCTATCTTAAAGGGGAGATTTTCACACCAAGAAGGAGGAAAGGGGTATTTAAATCAGTCAAACTATCTGTCTAAACTCTCACAAACCCTTTAGCCCAAGAGCAGCCAATCAGAGCGCTGCATTTAGTGCATCCTTTTGGGTTGGTGAGATTTGTTGCAGATAGCGTGCATTGGTCTTATTTTGTAAGAAAGAGCTGCTTTTACTTGTCCAAGTTTAATATTTCTCTGTATTTTTTATATAGAGGGATGTCCATCTGGTGACCACAAATCCAGATCAAATCAGACTTGTTTATTTCAGTGATGCATATGAAGCAGCTCATTGGTCTTTTGTCATTTTCAAACAAGATCAGTTTCTCTCCTCATAAGTTGCCTTATTTGTTTTGATATGGATGGACCATGCATGTTACTGATTGGCTAATCTAACTGTCAGTCACCCCTATCTGAAAACTGGGAGATTCACCAGTGACCAGACTCACACCTGGTGTGTATTCTGGTGGGTGGAAGCAAGCAATGTTTTTAATAATAAACTCAGGAAAAGCACAAAATTTACTAAGTTACAAAAACTATCCTTTGCAACCAAAGCTGGAAAAAACATGAACAAGCAATGGGCAAACTGTGACTCACTGACAAACTGTCGAATGCTAACTATCTTGTGACTGCAATATGTGTGAGACTTGTTTAGCAGCACAAATCAGATCATCTGTAGTAGTTCCAACCAGAGGTGTGGACTCGAGTTATGTGACTTCGACTCGAGTCCGACTCGAGTCACGAATTTGATAACTTTAGACTCGACTCGACAAAATGTACAAACACTTGCAACTCGACTTGGACTTCAATATCAATAACTTGTGACTTCACTTGGACTTAGGCCTTTTGACTTGTGATGACTTGCTACGTCCAATGAAAAAAAAAACTCTAAAAGTATGTTGATAAGGACCGCACTCGTACTTGTGAATCTGCGAAAATGTATGCAAAGAGCATGTGCGCGCGGCTTGCACAACATCCAATCACAGTAGATCTACGTTGCTTTCATTCGACCGCATCCAAGGCAAATTGCACAACAAATGATGCGGAAACAAGCATCCACGCGCCAGTTTGCAAAATGATGCCGAAGGTAAAGGGGACTCGAAATGACTCGAAACTAAAATGCTAGGACTTTGGACTCGACTTGAGACTTGTGAGCTTTGACTTCGGACTTGACTCGGCACTTGGATACTCTTGACTCGGGACTTCACTCGGACTTGAGTGCAAAAGACTTAGACTTACTTGGGACTTGCCCAGCAATGACTTTGTCCCACCTCTGGTTCCAACTAAGTCAACTATTTCTGGTCAGACTGTGATGAGAAGAAGAAGAAGAAGAAGAAGAAGAAAAAGAAGAAGAAGAAGAAGAAGAAGAAGAAGAAGAAGAAGAAGAAGAAGAAGAAGAAGAAGAAGAAGAAGAAGAAGAAGAAGAAGAAAGCTCTAACAGAGCTTCAGACAGAGTGGAGCCTACAGTTAGTATCAATATGAGTAAAATATGTTCAAGCTCCAACGTATGTTCAGCACCACTTACGTAAAATGTCTCTGTAACATCTGAAATAGCTTTGATATCCCTGTCTTCTTTTTTATAATAGAATGTAGAATGACTTCACTCGATCTGCTTTGTTCTTGCTCTGTCAGACTTCCTCAAATATTCACACATTCTCCTGCTGTTTTCCAGACCTGGGCCTGTTGTGTGTGTGGGAGACAGTGAGAGGCACACACCTTCTCACAGTACAGACCTTTGGCAAACGCACACCTACTAGTGCATGTTAATGTGGAGATCCAAGCTTCTACAGATACAGATTGAGGATTCAAGGCAAATAACAAAATGTGAATAAAGGTTATATATTACACAAAATGGACTCTTGTGAGCTTTTAACCATGTTAGAACACTGTTGCCTCCTCAAAAATATACCTTTAATTCACCTTTTGTTCAGTACAGGTTGGCAATTCCAGAGCTGAAATGATCAAATGATTCTAGTGAAGGTGTATGGAGTTCAAAAACACAGTGGAGCACTTCCTGTATTACCACATGACATCACAAAGTGGAACAGAGTGTTTTCCATTTCCAAGAGAAGAGTACAGTATGCAGGGTTTGTGTAAATGAAAACTGTGTAAATGAAACAAAACACAACTCCAGGTATGTTTGTGATGAGGAAATAACATTATAACATAGATCAGAAAATTGTGTAATATGGGCTCTTTAAGTAAAACAAAATGGTGCTACTTTTTGTTCAGGTTTAGTCCAAATTTGGTGTATTTGTAAGCGTGAATGCATCCCTGTACCAGATTTTTACCCAAGTAATTGAACAATAAGGCTACGTTCACACTGCAGCCTGAAGTGACCCAGATCTGATTTTTTTTGCCCCTATGTGACCTGTATCTGATCTTCTAATGACAGTCTGAATGAGACAAATCCAATTTTTTCAAATGCGACCCAGGCCACTTGGATATGTGGTCCTAAAACTGATACATATCCAATCTTTTGACATGCGACTTCAGTCTGCATTCATCAGACCATCAACAAGCGAGAGTGATACAAATAGGCGCTCCCAAATGTACACAAACGTTCTTCTCGTCATACAAAAATTGTGTATGAAGTCCATGTCAGTGAAGCAGCAAAGCACATAGCAATCCCACCACTCTCAGCACCAACACATTCCTTTCTACGGATGTTGATGCCACTGCCCCACAAAACGCCAAGGCCAAAAACCTTCTCCTTCTCCTTCTCAATCTCTCAAATAAGTTGTACATGTTTTGGCTCTGGTACGACAGCAACTTTAAAATCGCCAGGCGCTCAATACTAGTGTCCATGTTTAGGCGACTTCCGTAAACACTGAGCACGCTCGCTGCATGTGACCTCGTCGTGTCCTTCAAGGTGCAAGCGGGACACTTCTGGGGCATTTAAAGTTCACACTGGAGATCACATACAAGTCGCATTTAATTGGAAATGGAAATGACCTCGCAAAAAAAATCGGATTTCATAAAAAAAAAATCAGAATTGAGCTTTAAGCCCTGCACTTGGCTTATTTGTCTGCAGCACTTGAGGTCAAAATAAGCCTGACGTGTACTGTCAGCAACTAATTAGAAAACGTTTTATTGTCCAATAATCAGGAAGTTCTTGTTCGCTTGATAGTGTCAGCTAAACTCCGCTCTGGCTTCTGAACGCGGTGCTTGTAAACTCATCACTGTGAATAATTAGGATGCCCTGAATTTAAAAGATAAGTGAGGAATAACATTGGACCAATTACCGTATTTTTCGGACTATAAGTCGCGGAGTATAAGTATAAGTCGCACCAGCAAAAAAAATGCATAATTAAGAAGAAAAAAAACATATATAAGTCACACTGGAGTATAAGTCGCATTTTGGGGGAAATTTATTTGACAAAATCCAACACCAAAAACATACATGTCATCTTTATTTATTTATTTTAAAATAAAAATAAAATAGAGAACAACAGGCTGAATAAGTGTATAGAATACTAACGTTACATGACAGACATGCCTGGTAATGTCAGTAACGACGTAACATATCAAGAGTTATTCAGATAACTCTAGCATAAAGAACATGCTAACAAGTTTACCAAACTATCAGAATATGACTTTCTTTTCAGTGCCATTTTTGTTTAGCCCTTCTCAGTTGTATTTAGAACAGCAGTGTTGAAATTATCAACAGAGGCCTAGCGCGCCATCTTGCGGTTTGGTGTGAAAATAACATGTGAAATGATATAATATCATTTCACATGTAATTTTTCACACATAAGTCGCTCCGGAGTATAAGTCGCACCCATGGCCAAACTATGAAAAAAACAGCGACTTATAGTCCGAAAAATACGGTATTTAAAGGGATATGCCACCCCCAGGTCAAATTTGGGCATCTCCCAAATTTGAATACAGCCGTATCACGCAGCACGCTGCCAGGGGAATCCCAGTTACGCACCGGGAAGGGAGTTCCCCTGTTGCACAACGTGGTGCGTGATACGGCTGTATTCTTACGCACTGGAAAATAGTTCCCACCCAAAATGACCAAGGCAAGCTCTCCGTGTTGATTTGCACATTTATTTGCACTCGATATGAATGCGCACTACACACAAAGTAATTGGGAAACGCATCGAGCAAATTAATTCCTTTTGGCCGAAATCTTTCTCTGGCGACGTTAGACTCCAGTCTAAGGCGGAGGAGCACCAGATACCACGGCGGTCAGTGGCGACAGACTCGGACAATGGCTGGGTGAGCAGGAAAACGCTTTCCACCACTTATTTTAGTCTCTGGACTGTGGGGAGATGCCCAAATTTGACCTGGGGGTGGCATATCCCTTTAAAGGTCCTATATTAAACAAAATTGACTCTTGTGAGCTTTAAGCCATGTTAGCGTGCTGTCACCGCCTCACAAATATACCTGGAGTTGTGGAACACCTTGTGACCTTTTCAGTTTGAGGAAAAAAAGGTGTAAATAAGCAGGATTTTGTGTTAAATATGTGCGAAATGTTTATGAAATAAACACAGCTCCAGGTTTGTGATGAGGAAACAACATTATAACATAGATCAGAAAATAGCATAATATGGAGTTTTTGAATATTACACAATTCTTTCTAATTCTAAATGTGGGGTTGAGTTAAAATAAATTTGACAAACAAAAAAGGACTGCTTTTTTTTTTATCTTTTATTATTACAAGGTACATATTTTAACACCACAATGACATTCGCAAAGCACTCAGAAGACACATCGGGGGATGTGGGCACGGGAATAAACACCACACCACTGGGCCCAAGGGCTAAGAGAAACAGGGGGAGTGTAGAGGACCAAAGGGACTGCTTTAATGTGTCCTGTTTTATGATGGTCAGTTTTGGCTGTGTCTCCATCATTACTTGTCTTTATAGTGATTCTCCTGTCATAAAGCAGTGCGTTGAGTTTCTTATCTCGCCTTATCTATCTCCGTACTTACACAGTGTTTGGCTTGGAGCTGGAGTTTATCAGCGTTACAGCAGGAGATCCAGGTGGACTGACGATATGAGGCATGCAGTCAGCTTCAGTCAGACATTATACAACTGCACTTATGGCAGGTAAATAAACACAAAAATCCAAGTTATTGCGGTGTTCTATGCTGCTAATGCTATTGGAAAATATTGTTAGAATTACATGAACATATAGCCAGAGGTGGGTAGTACAATTTCTTTAAAATGTTTCTCAAGTAAATAGTGCTTTTCAGAGTATACAGCATACTTTTTCTCCAGCTTGAGTAATATTTTTTTTATGACCTAACAGTACTCTTGTTTTAGTTAATCTCTTACTGTGAGTAAATCTTTATGTTGAAATGATTTGGAACATGTGTGTTTCTTGTACTGCTCCTTCAGATATGATTTTGTTTTTTTCTCTTTGATCCAGTTTTTGTCACATTTCTCCACTAAACAGGTCTGGACTGGTAATCGGGCATATCGGGCATTTTCCCAGTGGGCCGACAGTCCCAGGGGCCGATGCTGTTTTTATTTATTTTTATTTTTTTACTTAGAGACCAGTCCACAATTTAGAGGAGGCGGCCCATTGGTCCATCTTCAATATTGACAGTGGACTAAACCAATTAGGATATAGAAGTTCATGAGAGCGGTCCCACCCCTTTCTCTGTACTGATCCCTGCCAGTTTCAGTGTTGAGCGTGGAAACATGGAGAAGCAGCAGAAAGAAGGTGCGGAGAAGTTATGGGCTACAAGATTAAAAAATGTCACTATAAACAATGCAAAATGTTCTAAAATAACAGACATATTCTCTGAAGGGGCTGCTGGAGCCTCCACGTCCTCTGCAGCCCAGGCTGAAGGTGGACAGGGAGAGGAGCAGCCAGAGACTGTGGACGGGGAAACCGAGGTAACCCAAGGTAACCCGAGGGGCAGAGTGACCAGGGAAGTGTCGCACAGGCACAGCAGGTTAGCAGGTAGTAATGTTAGGATAATACCGGGACTTTTAGATGATGGACAGGCATGAAAATTGCTCACCTTTCAGCGAAATTTGCTGTTTTGAAGCCAAAACAGGTGACATATGTGAATCGTGTAGATGTGATGAGAAAAGTTTTTTTTTTCTTTTTGTGCATTTTAAATAAACCACTGAATGTGTAGTTACTGCGAGTTTGCTGGTAGTTTTGGGGATTTTTCCTTTAATGTTGCGCCCTGGTTTCCCCTCAGCCAAGACGTAACAATAGTAAAATACTTTACTTCGGGGAATACAGACATAAATTAGTCCGTTGTGCTCCGCTAATTATGAGGGGCCGGTCTAAGCCAAAAATGCCAGGGCAGTTTTTTTTGTCCCAGTCCAGCCCTGCCACTAAACCACTCAGACCAATATGAATAGATGCATTTGGGGGCTAAGAGACATTCATCTAGTCATTTCATAATAGTGCTAAAACTTTGTGGCTATAATTGGCAATAAAAAACATTTGTAAACTCATGCTTTTACAAATGCAAATTAGCAAGGACATTTAATTTTAGGGATGCTATGAAATGTAAGATATTTGCTCTCTGTAGCGTAAATAAATGCATCAAAGCTCCAAAAGTCTGCAATGGGGAGACCAAGATTCACAAAGTTGTCTGAGTATGAGTGATACAAGCAGTAGTATTCTGAGTATAATTGCAGTACTCCAGATTTGTTTATGTGATAAGGGAGAAACAAATCCTGTTGAAATCATAGAAAATTGGCGCGTGCTTACTAACCCAAAAGATGGTTCCTTCTTGAAAACTGGCAAGATTTCAAGAACTTTTGTGTCCTTAGGCAAGACACCTTAAGTGCTTCAAGTTCAGGTATGAGCAAAATTGACATGTTTTGGGTGATAGATAAGGGAAACTGAAAATAGAAACTCCTCACAAGGCATTAAAGTGAGAATACAGTCTTAATAGATTCTTAAATTTAACAGACAACTGCACAGGTTCATCCAATAAAAAATAAATAAATAAATAAATAAATAAAGGTCCTATATTACACTAAATTGACTCTTATGAGCTTTAAGCCATGTCAGTGTGATGGAAATTTATACTTTTGAAAGATTTGTCTCAGTCTGTCTTTGTGTAAATGAATGTGATTTCTCTTGTAACTAAAACTCATTTGGTTTGGTAGTTAAAGACAGTGTTAGAAAGACCCTTCAGTGTAAACACTTTTGCTTGCTAATCTGGTCAGGAAGTGGCAAATGCATGCGAATAATATGGATGCAAATCACATCAAGCACATCTGGGCACATCTCGGTAGGAGTCCTCACCATCTCACTTTGAAATGTACGTCCTCTGGTCATCTCAGTGTTTATAAAGTTGGTGTTTTGTATCATTCAGGCTCTGGTGTTGGAGCAACATGCTGCTGGTTAAGAGAGGCTGAATGTCCATATGGACCTGTCCATATCTGCTGTAACAATATAAACCTTTGTCTGTATTCCAAAAACTCATCAGATTAATTATTTATCATCAACAGATACTCAGGTCTCAACAAAACCTTACTTTCCCGTCTTCAGCTAGTCCAGAACGCTGCTGCTCGTCTTTTAACTGGTTCTCGGAAATTTGATCACATAACTCCCATTCTTCAATCTCTCCATTGGCTACCTGTTCAGTTTTGCATTGATTTTAAGATTCTTTTATTTGTTTTTAATTGTCTCCATGGCCTGGCCCCACAGTATCTGTCTGACCTGCTGGTGCCCTACACGCCCTCCCGCTCTCTCCAGTCTGCAGGTCAGGTTGTCCTTGTGGTCCCTAAGACAAAAAGGAAACTTAGGGGTGGTCGGGCTTTTTCACTCTGGAATGCACTTCCACTGAATGTTAGACAGGCCGACTCACTTCCTGTTTTTAAATCTCTTCTTAAAACTCATTTTTTTAGCTTGGCTTTTAACTCAGTGTGAGTAGATGACATTTATCATCTATTTTTGATGTTACTGTGTCTCATGTTTTGTGTTTTAACCTACGTGCAGCACTTTGGTCGACTGTGTTGTTTTTAAAGTGCTTTATAAATAAAGTTGGATTGGATTGGAGATACATCATTTTTTTCTACATCAGAATGCTTTTACCTCCTCAAAAACATATCTGGAGTTGTTGTTTTGTTTCATTCACACATGTTTGAGTAATCTTGATTTTGTTTGTCTTGATTTGTTTGTCTACATCTCCAAAGCTCCTTGTGATGTCACGTAGTGGTAGTTTATAGGTTAACAGCTACCTTTCACATTTAGTTCAGTACTGGCAATTCCAGAGCTGAAATGATCCAAATGAATCCAGTGAAGGTGTACGTTAAAAACACAGTGGGGCGCTTCCTGTATCGCAAGTGTTTTTTGCTTGAGCAGGGTCTGTTAAACTTGCATAAAGGAAACAGAACCAGGTATGTTTTTGATGAGAACAACATAACATAGATCAGAAAATTGCGTAATAAACAGGTAATATTCAGGTTGTGTGTGATCTCACATTGAAATCCATAAAAAATTTGCATTATTGACCAAGTGACAGACCAAAAGCTTTTGTGTTGGCCTTATATACTTACTAAGTTTATATTTACTGCATACCAAAACAAAAGTACATAGGCTACTACAGTACTTGAATAATGGTTGTATAAGGAGTGTTTGATGTGAGAGTGATTTTCAGATAACACTCTTCGAAAATCACTCTCAGAGCCCAGAGCCCACAGGGTCAGGAGAGACTGAAGACCAAAGACCAAAGAAAGACCTAGATTTACTTCAGAGAGCTGAGGGCAGGCAATCTATCACCATCCATCCCCACTGCTGTAAAACTTAAGAGCAGCCAATGAAAAATAAAGACTCAACAAGGAACAAGAGATCCGGTGGGCCAAGGGGAGCTATAAGGACAACAATAGACTTTAGATTCCAATTTTTCAAAACGCTGAATAAGCTAAAAAATGTTATTGGCAGTAAAAAAATCAGAATAAAAAAAATTTAAAGCATTTATTAAATGGTTGAAATTTACAACCGGATTTTTATAGTCCGCCAGTATTTAAAACCCCATGCCCCATGACGTCGCCCATAACGTCGAGCCTTGTGAGCTTCGTTTGACAGGAGTTCCATATGATGGATAGGAAAAATATCAAAATAAAAACACCAGGATCATGTTGAGTGGGTTAATATGAACGTTTTAAGACCAAGATGACGAGGCTCACTGCAGCAGTTACAGAGAGAGGGGTGATCATTTTTCAGTGTAAAGTCAGAGAGTTGAAGGAGCTGGAAGCACACCCATGCTCACTTCCTATTTAAAATGCAGCGGTTAGCTATGTCTATTTATATATACAGTATATGGTCCTTACTGTGAACGTGGCATCTCCACAAACCTGACTCGTACCTGGCCTGGAGGAGGGCTTCACCTGCTTGTCTCATTGAAAATATTATAGACCAACCGCAGCAAAACGAATACCAAGTCGTCCCGGAGGCGTTTTCACAGATTCACAGATTCTGAAAGTACGGGTTCTAAGCTTTCCAATTATGTCTTACACGTGGAAATCTGACCATATTTAAAGAAGGTGTCACTATTTGAAAGCAGGCACAGTAGATTTTCGAAAGCCCTGAAAAAAGCCCTCCAAAGTTTGCTCTCTTCAGCCCTCCTTGCCTAATTTGCATGACATTAAGCTAAGCCCTCCCA
Source organism: Paratrypauchen microcephalus (assembly GCA_036785185.1). Classification (NCBI taxonomy): domain Eukaryota; kingdom Metazoa; phylum Chordata; class Actinopteri; order Gobiiformes; family Gobiidae; genus Paratrypauchen; species Paratrypauchen microcephalus. Next base: position 927,559 of record JAVJIX010000267.1, read on the forward strand.
CATCATGACTATCACTGTAGTGTTAATGTCCAGGCAGGTCAGAAACATTCAATAATTTAATAATACACAGGATAATATGTTAAGTCAAAGTTTACTACAAAATTTACTTATTGCACATAATATAGCATAATTTATATATATAATAAAAAAGATCAACAATAATGCAATGAAATACTTAGGATCAAGAAGAACCGCTGACTCACCAAAATAGTCAGCCAATATAATTTTAATAATTGTATAAACAAAAATAGAGTGGAAATTAACCTAAAGAGACTATAGGGTATTTAAGGAGTAAGGAGTATTTCACAGGAGGTAATATTGCTCGAATGAATTTCGTACTGCACATAATATAGCCCAGTATAATATACTATGCTTTAAATAAATAAATAACAATAAATAAATACATGCCATATATCTATAAATAAACTTTTGGTCACCTCAAAATGGACTTTAATAACAATTCAATAATTTCAATAGACGTGACGTCTATTGACGTCACCGGCATGTGCACGCACTGTTGACCCAGAATCAACCATGGCGGACCATAGCGGAGTATCTGAACGATAGGGAAAGCTACATTCAAAAGCTCACGTTGAGCAACGGGGTTCAACTACCAGATCCTTATGCGATCATGGAGTGGCAGTACGACTGCAGAAAGTGGCCAGATTTACAGTGGCCAGATATTCATTGTTATTTAGTTGAGAAGCCCAGCGTGTATACAAGAGAGAAAGTGCATGCATACAAATCCATGGATGCCTACCAGTTTGCCGTATGTGGCCATGTACAGGAGGTAAAATACCATGATATCGATGGGGAGTTTTGCGTATTGGCATCTGATGTTCTCCCCAGTCAAATACAAGGCCACAAGACGACCATGTACAATGCTTGAGCTATCATCAACAAGCGCGATAACTAAGTTCTGACCACCAACTGCCCTTGCGTTGCGGGGTAAGTAACATACTACGACTTAATTCACAGATCTGACTGAGTCACAGATCTCAGTCATGTCAAATGCCATTTATGATGGTCACGCGAAAACTTATCATGCATTTTAACAAAGTTATTCGTGTTTGCTTACATGTGTCTGTCGTAGAGGTTACCCGGTTAATATGTCTGTGAGCTTTGGGGTGTCCTGTGCTTGCTAGTTAATCAGCATGATGAAACACCATTGAACACCTGGGCAAATTACCCTAAACAAGCAGCAGGTGTTCACTTGTGTGTATGTCAGTTGAATGATATGAACTATCATTTATTCCATCTGTTTCTCTTTATTCGAGTTCTTCTCTTCTATATCTTCGCTGGGGGTTTTATGGCAGCAGTGGCTTTGTTTTGAGTCAGCACTGCACGCGCATTCAGTGATGACGTAGCTTTGAAACTGGTCTATAAGATAGCTTTAATTCCAAAAACAAAGTAAAGTGCACTTTCAAAGTTCTATTAAATAAATCAATTAGTATTGGCATTGCAGCCTAATTCATTCAAAAAAAGTTACAAAAAGAAAACATTTAAGGTTCAAATGCTACACATCCCATAAGAACTTCCATTCAAACCCTCATGGCTAAATCAGAATCAAAGAAGTTACAAAAGTACCGAAACGGGTCCAATTGAATCAAAATAAAGTATTTCTCTACCGCTATAGCCTATGGCAAAACGTTCGGCTTTTATATAAACAAAAATAGAGTGGAAATTAACCTAAAGAGACTGTTTTTGATCGCGCTCACTGCATTGTTTCAATGCTAGTGTTAGCATTAGCTTAGCCGCATTGTGAATGGAGATCCGCACAGCGCAGACATCCCAAGGCTCCCGGAAGTTCCGGGAGTCTCCCGGAAAATTATAGTGGCTCCCTGATGCCCGCGTGTCCGATAAAATATCCCGGATTTTAGACAACGTGTTTCTTTTTTGTTTTGTTTTGTTTTTGTTTTTGAAATGAGTTTTTGGAACTTGGGATGTCTGACAGCGCGGTCCCGCACAGACCACAGCGCAATATGATCACCACACGAAAGCTGAATTAGTATTTAAACATGTCCTAAAGTCTATAAAGTAAACGTGTTCTGACATTTACTTGCCTGTTGTTTGCCTCGTTGTCCATGGATCACATATCCACGCTCTTTTCCCAGTAAAGTATCCGATCGCATTCTGTACATGAGCTCCAGAGAGCTCCGTGTCATATGTCCCGAAGAGAGCGTTTACAGCATTTCCTTATGTAGCATTTACAGTCAAAGTTAAGGATTTTTAAGTTATGGATGCAAATGCAGCCTATGAAATGCAGCTACATATTCAGGAGCTGAGCACAGCTGATAGGCCTAAAAAGTGCAAATGTCATGTGATTGGTCCGCAGCGGTAGGATGGTAATTTAGACCTCGATTCTTACCAAAAATAAGCCTGTTTCACAGACAAAATGTATGCTTATTAAGCAGCCAATGCTGTTATCTGAAACATGGAGTTGGTTCTTCATGATCTCAACTAGCACATTCTGCAAAAAAACCAAAAATCACAAATTTTGAAAAAATTTAGTAAAAACACGTGTATCTAAGATTGCCTAATCCCGAGTTGTGCCCTCAAAGTCCGTGGGGTGTCACTATTGCTATAACGCGTTTCTATATCAATGGAGAATACTCCTAAGTAGTTTTTTAATCTATTTCCATGGAATCATGCAGGTGACATGCCACTTCCAGAAACTACATAGTAAATTATATCTGCTTTTAGGTGGTCTTTCTCTGGTCTGATAGAGAGTCATTCGGTGTACACATTAAAGGCCCTATATAATATAATATAATATAATGCAAGCCATGTTAGAATGTTCTTCATCAAAAACATACCTGGAGTTGTGTTTCATACAGTGGCAGTCCTGCACTGATTTACTCCCCAGGCATGAGACAGGCGGATTACCACATGACATCACAAGGTGGCACAGTGTTTTTTGTTTGAGAGAAGAACTCAGCCTAAATATGTGTAAATGAAACAACATTATAATATAGATCTGAAAATAGTGTAATATGAGTCCTTAAAAATAATTCCTATATGTAAAAATAAGATATCTGATATCTGTTACTCCAGTGATTCCAACAGTATCCAGAACCCAGGAGAGGTAGAGGAGAGGACCACTGCCCCATGGACTCATTACCAGCCCCAGCTCCTGTCCGAGTCTCCCTGCCTGCCACAGACAGCAGAGGACCGATAACCCAATCAGAGACAACACAGCTGCCAAAGTGAGTTATGCTAATGTTTGTAATAGACCTCTTCACCAGGAGGGCATATAAAATGTATTACTGCGCAGAGACTTCCAGGCTTGTTAGAGGAGTATTAGAAGGTCATTCATCTTGGTTCACAGCTGTGTCAAACGCATGTGTGTGGAATAAGTTCTGGGAGCGGAGACTCAAATCGCAAAAGCCCAGAGCTGCTGACATGGCAGACTTGTTTATATAGGACCAGAGTTAAAGCTTCCCCAACCTATTCACATTTACATGAGACAGCAGCTATCCACTCAAGGCAGTGTATAATATAGTCAAAATACATTAAATATTATTCTAAACTGATTCTTGTGAGCTTTTGGCGATGTTAGAATGTTGTAACCTCATCAAAAACATACCTGGAGTTTTGTGTGTTTTGTTTCTTTCATGCATGTTTGAGTAATCCTGGTTTATTAATCTGTTTACATTTCCAAAGCTCAAAATATTATAACATAGATCAGAAAATTGTAATACGGGCTCTTTAAAAAAACAGTCTTTTACTTCTGTGGGGTATTAACTGCTAACACATGACATAGATCACCATGTTAGTTACCTTTTATTGTTTTGAAAATGCGATATTCTCCAAAATAAAACAATGTATCAACATGTTTTATGAGTTAAACTTGTGTTCTCTTTGCTCCCAATGCTAAGTCACTCCACCTTCACAGCGCTAGCACAACACAATCAGTGCGCAACAGCAACAGATTCGTCAAGTTGTTGTGTACAGTTTTGTATCATGTTTTTGTATATTTATGGAGAATAGTCATACAGCTAAGAGTAAAGAGGGTTCGAAAAGGCACGGACGACACATACAGCTCTGGAAAAAAATAAGAGCCCACTGCATTTTTTTCTGAAATCAGCATCTCTACATGTTTTACAGCCATTCCATTCCAGCGTCTGTTGAATTCTAACACAAACACAAAGCTGAGCTACTTCAGTTCTTGCACCAGGAATGGAATAAAGTCACCCAAGAACAATGTGAAAGACTTGTGGAGAGCATGCCAAAACGCATGAAAGCTGTGATTAAAAATAAGGGTTATTGCACCAAATATTGATTTCTGAACTCTTCTCAAGTGCAAACATTAGTATTATGTTGTTTTAAAATGAATTTGATCTTGTATCTTTGCATTGTTTGAGGTCCGTGAAGAGTCCCTCAGTCGTCCAGGTAGAATCCATGATAAAAGGAGAAATTCAATTTGTCAACTGGACAAAGTTTGTTTGGTCGAAAACGTTTCGCCGCTCATCCGAGAGGCTTCGTCAGTTCTGGTTCTAGTGCTGGTTAGACACTGCTTATATCTAGCTGCAGGGAGGAGCTCACTACACTGAAATTGTTCTGAAACTATCTCAAGTAATTTGTTTCTTTTGTTTTTCAAATTTCTTTGGCGTCTAGTTTAGCATACCTATTCAACCCTAACAACCGTCTCCACATCTCTGGCCCTGACCTGCCTGCCCTATTGTTTCTTTTGTCTGTTTTGACTTGGTTTGAGAATGGAATTATAAATGGGAGACAAGTTATGTCTGACTCCCCCATTTCTGTTTAAAGAAGGATTCTCTTTTTTGACAAAAATTGCCTCTTTAACTCCCCTCTCAAACCAGTTCTTTTCCCTGGCTAAGATCTTAGCCTTTAATCATTGTTTGAGGTCTGAAAACCTTTATCTTTTTTGTTATTTTCTGCAAATAAATGCTCTAAACGATCATATTTTTATTTGGAATTTGGAGGAAATGTTGTCAGTAGTTTATAGACTCAAACAAAAAGTTCCTTTTGCCCAAACACATACCTATAAGTAGTAAAATCAGAAAAACTGATAATTTTGCAGTGGTCTCTTCTTTTTTTCCAGAGCTGTATTTCCAGCTGTATTTTCAAGAGGTATGTTTTTGATGAGGGAGCAACATTATATGGTCTTTGCCTTTACATAGACTATCCACATTCATATAGAACAGCAGCTAAACACTCAAGGCAGTATGTAATATAGTTAAAATATATTAAAGTACTCACTGTGGAAATTAGAGTTGGAGTAATTGCATGGATTTGGGCGTTTTGAAATTAAAACTGTATTTCGTGTGCTCTTTTCCCATTAAGGCGTGTCCATATCTGCTTTCATATATTTTTGAATTATTTTCAGCAAAGAAACAGATAAGCCCAGAGCTAATAACTTTCCAATTTTCACGAGGAAATCAAAATTTCTTAATGAACTAGTTTATCACGAATTAAGCTAATTTTTTTTTTTTATGCCAGCAGCTTGTCGATTAACCATGGGTCAGATGATTGGTTTCGGCTTGGTTTTCATAAACTGTTGTGACGTTCTTGAGCAAGACACTTCAAGACAATTGCTACAACGCCAACCTACAACCTTCTGTTACTATGACCTATTTATGTGGTGACATCATGCTACATGCATCTCTATTGGCAGAATGTTCAGCAGTTACCATGGTGACACAAGGCGCACATTACCACACACTGTCAAAAAAGTGTTAAGATTGTCTGGAAGTTGAATTAAAAAAATACAAAATGGTTTAAACTGCACATTTATCTGAGCAAGACTTGCAATAACCTGGGAACTAATGTGTACTACCAGCTGTAGAGGACTTTTTTTTATTTTTTTGCACAATTTTTTTTATTTTTTTGCACTATTTTAGTTTAATCTTTTTGCACTTTTTTTTTTACTGTGTTGTAAATATCGTACTTAAATGTCTGCATTGAAGTGAGATGCTTTCAATCTCATTGTATGTATGATGTAAATTGTACATATGAATAGTGACAATAAAAGACATTCTATTCATTCTATTCTATTAAATTATATTTTCAGAAGCCTCGGATCAATACAAGCGTTCATGGTCTTGTTTAGGTGTTTGATTTGCAAAAAAAAGATGAGATTAACTGATTAATCTCATTATACTGATTCTCATTATATAGATTATACTTTGTTACTTACTTTTCTATTTAATTTTGATGTGTACATATACATTTATTATTATTATTATTATTATTACTATTATTTTAATGTTTATAATTATGTCTCATTTGACACTGGTCTATTGCTCTTGGTTGCTATTCCACCTTTTTTTTTTTTACCTTCTGTTATATATTATATTAAATATAATATAATATAATTATTTGGGTACAGTACTCAAGTATCAAATTATCAATATCTTCTGAAAGAGCTTCGCCACTTGAGACCAAACCGTCTAAGCGTCTCCAAGTGAATAATAAAGCATAATAAAACATGGCAATCTGCATTTACAACCTCATAAAGCCGCCAGTCTATAATGTGATTTACATTGTACAGTGGAAGCAGCCTATTAAACAGTTTACATCCACGTTACCTATGCACACAGTGTGGATGGGGCTGTCATACGTGCTGGAGTGTGACTGTTTGCAGATGAAATGTGTAGTCTGCATCAGTGGACAGGCCTTTGAAGAGACGGCTGAGCACTGGGACATGGGATAGAATATCAAGGATCTCATTCACTTCAGTTCATTTGTTATGATTCGGGATCTGACTTCATATACGAGTGTGGTTTGCGTTATCGGGTCATATGACGAGGAGGAAAATGTATGTAAAATGGATCTAAAGATGTTGCTTTGTCAAGAATGTTCCACAGTATGGCACTGAATGTACAGCTCTGGAAAAAAATAAGAGACCACTGCAAAATTATCAGTTTTTCTGATTTGACTACTTATAGGTATGTGTTTGGACAAAAGGAACATTTTTGTTGGAGTCTATAAACTACTGACAACATTTCTCCCAAATTCCAAATAAAAATACCGGTATTATCGTTTAGAGCATTTATTTGCAGAAAATGACAAATGGTCAAAATAACAAAAAAGATACATGTTTTCAGACCTCAAACAATGCAAAGAAACAAGATCAAATTCATTTTAAAACAACATAATACTAATGTTTACACTTAAAAAGAGTTCAGAAATATTTGGTGCAATAACCCTTATTTTTAATCACAGCTTTCATGTGTCTTGGCATGCTCTCCACAAGTCTTTCACATTGTTCTTGGGTGACTTTATTCCACTCCTGGTGCAAGAACTGAAGTAGCTCAGCTTTGTGTTTGTGTTGGAATTCAACAGACGCTGGAATGGCTGTAATACATGTAGAGATGCTGATTCCAGAAAAAAATGCAGTGGTCTCTTATTTTTTTCCAGAGCTGTATATCTCCATGGAGACAAGCAGGAGAGCTGTGGAGAGGCATCATGCTCACTGTAAGCATGCATGTTTTCAAGGTATTTCTTGGCAGGCAATGTAATAACAAAAAAAAGTTACATGCTGTTGTACCTTTAAAGATCCTGTATTACACAAATAGAATCTTGTGAGCTTAAGCCCATGTTATAACGTAATGTAATGTAATTTTAATAGTTTAAAAACTGCTGCTAACTACTGTTGCACATTTACTGTATTTTTATCTTTATTTTTCAATGCACATACTATTGCACATTTTGATGCACACTGCACATTTTTGGACATCTGTAAATAGGTATTTATTCTTTGCACTGCTCTTAGATTTTTGTCCTTAGATAGTTTTTGTATTGTCTTATATTGTATTTTGTACACTGTCTTTTTTGCACTGCTTGGACAGGGAGAAACGAAATTTTGATTCACTGTATGTCGAACACATATGGCAGAATTGACAATAAAGTTGACTTTGACTTTGTTGTTATTTATTGTTTTAAAGGTCCCATGACATGGTACTTCTTGATGCTTTTATATGGTGCCTTAATGGTTCCCTAATACTGTAAATGAATCCTTCAAAATCAATACTCAGTGCATGAGAAAGACACAGTCTACACAGTCAGAGTCAGAAAATCTCTCTCTGAACGACTCATTCTGAGCCTTGTTGCTTGAATGCAAATGAGAAGGATGCAGATAGGTGTAGGAGCGGGTGGGGGTGGGGGGCAAATGTTCCGCTGGTTCTGTTGCGCTGTGCGCTGTCTCCCACTTCCGCGTTTTAAGCGCGGGGGAAGAAAGGAGAGGAATTTCAATTAAAAAAACACATTTTCACAGAAAATAAAATTAAACCACTGCTGTTTCAGGGGTCCAGAGGGTTGGGTAAAGGACTTTCGAGCCTAGAAACACTCGCATGTGCCTCCAGGCAAATAAAAAAATGCATTTCGCATTGCGTAGCTCCTTCGCAGTCCAAACTCTCTGGGCGTGATTTCCAAAGACGGGGTGGACATCCAGACGGTGGTGGAACTGCATTTGCATTTCTTTTTTCGATGTTACGTAGCAAAGTTGCCTTGTTCAGAATCACCCGTTTGAGTTGTGTTTTTTTCAAACGCAGAAATGGATCGCAAATGCTCAGTTTACACATTTCGCAACTTTTAGCCATGGGGGGAGGGGGCCTAAACAGGGTAGGGGAGCTCACATTAACGTTCAAAAACCTCAGAAAGTGAAAATTTCATGCCATGGGACCTTTAAAAAAGTTACATTCCTTTTGCTTACTGCCCAAAATAAATAAATAAAAAATGTTGTTACCTCCTCAAAAAATACTTGGGAGTTCTGTTTTGTTTCTCCAAAGCTCTGTTCCACCTTTTGGGTCATTCCAGAATTGGAGGACATTTTACGTCCCACCCATCAAATAGTAAATAATCCACATACAAAATACTAAAACATACAGTTTCTGAGTGAATTTACTTGTCCTGAGACCAAATCTAAAAAAAAAACTAAGAGAAAAGAATGCTTGAAAATTGTTTTTAAAATACCAAATAAATCTGGATTACCCTCCAAAATGCCATTTTCCTCTTGTCCCACCCCTCTAATGACCAAATTGAATCTCAAATAAACCAGTTAAAAATGAATTGAAATGTCTTGTTTTTTTCTATAATTTGTTTCATTGCCATATCTTGTAACTGTGGGAACATTTGTTTTAATAGACATAATATTTCACATAATCATTATTATTCATGGAACATGTGTCCCACAACATGCACCAACCCTGTTACCAGAACATTTTTAGCCTGGTAGAAGAAGAAGAAAGCAGTAAACCACATGATCCCCTGGACTTGAGATCATCAAACAGTTTTCCAAAAGAATGGGTAGAGCAAAGGTTTGTCTTCTCTTCTATTTTTCATATTTTTATAACATAGCCTTGATTGAATGTCTCACTCTACCTCATGCAACCCTGTTATGCAAATTATCAGAATAAGACAATTATAATTTTTTCCTTTATTTATTATAAATACGTTTTTCTTCTTGATTAGCAGTAACAGCTAGCTAAACAGCTAGCTTCTACTCCTGAGATAAAGCTAACATTAGTGCGATTTTGCAACCCTGTTACCTGCAACCCTGTTACTGTGATTAGAGTAAATAAATAAATAAACCAAATAAATCATGTAATAAAAATTGTACCATTGATCCATAAGCTGAGCTAATCAAGCATTTGATAGTTTATTACCTATTATTGATGAATATGTAGCAGAAAATCAGAAAAGTGAAGGTTTATTTTTCAAGAATTTTAAAGCCAAAATGTCCTCCAATTCTGGAATGACCCTTTTACCTTTAATTCAGCAGAGATTGGCAATTCCAGGGCTGAGATTATCCAAATGATTCTAGTGAATATGTATTGAGTTTCAAAACACAGTAGAGCACTTCCTGTATTTTCACATGACATCACAAAGTGGAGAGTGTTTTCTGCTTGAAAGAACAACTCTAAATATGCAGGGTTTGTGTGTTGAAGGAGTGAATGAAACAAAACAACTTCAGGTATGTTTTGATGAGGAAACATTATAGGACACATCAGAAAATAGCCTAATATGTGGTTGTATCTATTTTTTTTCTGCATGTATTTGAGCAAAATTTGGTTTTCACCAGTACAGATATGTTGTATAAGCAGCTCTCGAGGTCCAAATGCAACTGCTGTGTGCCGTCTGCATCTAAACGTTTTAATGTCCGGCATTCAAGAAGCTGCTGTTAGCATGCTAGTTGCTGCTAGTATTACCCTGAGGACAAAACTCTGCTCTGGCCTCTGAAAGTTGTGAAACATGCTTATATAACTTTGGACTACTGCAAATGATTTTAAAATGGTCTAGTTTGTCTGTTTTTAATACAGTAAAAATAAGGTTGAATTTATCCCTAATCTGACATTTCCTGATTTCCGTTACCATTTGATCAGGTCGATAGCTAATCAAATCCCAAGTAAAAATATGTTAAAACAGGGCTCTCAAGTCTCACGCATTGAGAGTGTGACACACGCAATTCGACGTGTTCACACACTCACACGCCACACATGGTATTTCTCACGCTGAAATTTTTTTAAGCAATTCAAAACTGTAGCCACTGTTCACAGCGCTTCTGTGCCCAGAAAATCGGTAAGTTAATGCAGGCACCGCGCGTTTTCAGCGAAAAAAAAGTCACTCGCACCCAGTGCTCAAGTTGAGCGATCAGCTGTGAGGCCGATCACGCACAGCTGATCGACCTGTTCGCCGATCAGCTATGCGCGAGCCGCGGCATATTTACGCGGCATTTCCAAGAGAATAAGACTTTAACTTGCTACTTAAGAAGGAACTCTCGCCTCGGGACACGGATAAGTTCGGGATATGTCCTTTTCTCCGGAGCTCCGGATTATTAAAGATCGTGACACGTGCATACATGGATACGAGTGACCTCGTTCTTATGGGTGAGTCATATCAGATTATTTCTGCATCTATTTCGGCACTAAACCAGAACTAAACCAGGACTAAACCAGGACTAAACCAGAACTAAACCAGAACTAAACCAGGACTAAACCAGAACTAAACCAGGACTAAACCAGAACTAAACCAGGACTAAACCAAGACTAAACCAGGTCTAAACCAGGACTAAACCAGAACTAAACCAGGACTAGACCAGGACTAAACCAGGACCTAGCCAGGACTAAACCAGGACTAAACCAGAACTAAACCAGGACTAAACCAGAACTAAACCAGGACTAAACCAAGACTAAACCAGGTCTAAACCGGGTCTAAACCAGGATTCAACTGGGACTAAACCAGGACTAAACCAGAACTAAACCAGGACTAAACCAAGACTAAACCAGGTCTAAACCAGAACTAAACCAGAACTAAACCAGGACTAGACCAGGACTAAACCAGGACCTAGCCAGGACTAAACTAGGACTAAACCAGAACTAAACCAGGACTAAACCAAGACTAAACCAGGTCTAAACCGGGTCTATACCAGGATTCAACTGGGACTAAACCAGGACTAAACCAAGACTAAACCAGGTCTAAACCAGGACTAAACCGGGACTAACCCGGCACTAAACCAGGACTAAACCAGGTCTAAACCAGGACTAAGCCAAGACTAAACCAGATCTAAACCAGGTCTAAACCAGGACTAAACTGGGACTAAACCAGGACTTAACCAAGACTAAGCCAGGACTAAACCAGGTCTAAACCAGGACTAAGCCAAGACTAAACCAGATCTAAACCGGGTCTAAACCAGCACTAAACCAGGACTAAACCAGGTCTAAACCAGGACTAAGCCAAGACTAAACCAGATCTAAACCGGGTCTAAACCAGCACTAAACCAGGTCTAAACTAGGACTAAACCAGGTCTAAACCAGGACTAAGCCAAGACTAAACCAGATCTAAACCGGGTCTAAACCAGGACTAAACCGGGACTAAACCAAAACTAAACCAGGACTAAACCAAGACTAAACCAAGACTGTGTGTGATAACATATTATCCTGTGCATTATTGAATGATAATATGGACTTTTAGTTATAAAAGCATTTCCATATTAACAAAGTACCTTCTAATTCTGCCCTCATTTTATAACTCAACTACTGCTTGTAAGCACTCCTGCAGGAGCAGAGAAAGGTTTGAGGCAAACCAGGCGGAGCGTTCCGCGCGCGCTGTGCGAGAGGGAGAGAGGTGCCGGTCGGGGGGGCACATGGATCGGAAATTTCAGATGGATGGATCAGAAATCTGAGACCCTATTGAATGAAGTTAAAGAGATAGCGCATGTCGTTCACAGACACCAGAATGAACTCGTTCACAGTTCGTTCATCAGGCAGTAATACAGAGCGTTCAGTTCACGTTCACCCAAAATATGAACGCGTTCATGAACTATCGTTCAGTGAACGCGTTCAGGGACAACACTGCTAGTACTGCATATATTACCTCCCACATCCTCTTTACTGTGAGGCAAAGCACCTTTGGGTGGAACTCTTGTTTTCACTGTTGTTGACTAAGAATTTACATATAGTTATTTTCAGATTGTACAGTGTGATGAGGTTGTAGGAGCCATGTCATTAGTCGTATCCAAAAGGGAATATTCACAAATGGACCTAATAATTTATGATGAGGTATTATGTGGCTATAATTATCCAGCAACACTATAACCAAATCGTTATATCAACAAAATACATTTTACTTTCCCGAACAAACCAATTAAACACTAATGTTATGTACTTTATATTGTGCCACTAGGCAATTAGGGCTGAAGTCTGGGATACTTGGAGAAAAAGTTCAGTGGAATGAAACAGTTCAGTAAATATAGAACCACAAATAATTACCCAAATCCATTTATAGTGCACTATGGATCTTTTCTGGAGATGTTATTTCTTTGCCTGTTTTTTTTTATTTAGGATTTCATTAAACTTATCCACCACCACATGGAGAAGCAGGTGGCACTACCAAGCCAGATCTGTGGAAAATGGACCTACTAGCTCTAGTAGGAATACGTTTTTCAAGGTAGCTATAAATAACCCTGTAACAAATACAAGCAACACCATGGAGCAATACAGGCAAAGCATTCCATGGGGGCAAGAAGGTACAGGGTTGTTTACACCGTTTTACAGCAGCA